>JAMPIV010000712.1:0-345621 GCA_024509875.1 Oreohelix idahoensis | reverse complement strand
TTAGTGCAGGTAATACAACCATCAAGAAAGGGGGTGGAGATCTGCCAAGCGCAGATACATCTCAAGGGGGACTCAAGAAACAACTCACGGCTATTTGTATTTAAAAAAACTATACATTTAAAAACTCTACACACGCAATTGATGATATAATTTCTCTACAATTATACAATTACCATCCATTATCTCCTGTCTAGGATGATCTTAATTCTAATTTAATATTTAGAGGAAAACAATAATTATTATATATTTAGTTGCATTTTATTGTCACATGATCTCTAGTTTGAATTAATGTTCTTATTTTTTTTTTCAAATTCTTGAACAATAATTAATGTAAAAATCACGTTGTTGTTATAATTCTATAATATAACTACAGAGTAGTGTCCCATTTATAATTGGCAGTTGTAAATGTTTTGTTTGTCATTATTTAATACCCATCTCATCAGTAGAACACCATTTTACCAATCCTTGACACTATACCTTAATTGCAACTACATTCTAATCCTCCACTACAGGATGAGGAGGAGGCATTGTAGAGGCACAGACGATCAGAACTAATTTTCCAACCTGATCCACATGCAGTGGTCTCAGATAATTCAGGAATAGCCGTGATAGAGATACAGACCTGGAACAGGTCGTCTATTCTTCGTTCTCTTTGTCCATCGCTTTCTCTAAGTGTTTTGTTACGCAGTTTCTGTGATGGATTTCGTATTCACGTCACCACCATAAACCTTTTATTAAGAGAAATTTCTTTTATTCATCTATAAAACAGTACACAAACCAATAGATAAAGTATCCGGCTGGATACACGAGTGGGGAGATAATCTAAACGTTAAAAACCAGTAGGAATGATCTTCAGTAGAGGGCGTGTAATTAAAAAAATATAATTGAAATTAACATTAATGAGCAAACAGTATGTACAGCAGAAACAACTAGATTTCTGGATACGATACTAGACAAGCAACTAAACTGAAGCAGACACATAGACGTATTAGTAGAAAACAGTAGGAGACTTATTAAAATGCTAAAATATATGAAAGAAAGTGGTTAAGGAGCTTGCAATAAGACAATTGACACAGTGTATTTTGTATTAAATACACATATGCCTTAGTCCTCGAAATACTACACATGAGAGAGAGAAGGGTGGAGTGGACCACATTCAAATAATAACGAACACTAGCAATGTTCCCAACTCTGTCTAATGTATTCAAATAATTATCACCACAAAATCACAACAATATATGAAGTTAGCGAAGTGTAACACATTGATGAAAATCTCAGATAACCGAATGCCTTATCTTCTCACAACTAAATATCCTCTTGCATTCGACAATACGAGTCGGCCATCATCACCCCAAAACCTCCTCGCTCGCTTTTTTCTCTCTCTTCTTCACTGCCCAATCAGAACGCCCCTTGCGTTCACCCCTGACCTGCTGACCTCGCAGTCTTGTGTTGTTAAGTTAAGTGTATGAAAACATCTCTCACACCGGACTGACATTATGTACCCGCCCCCAGCGGAGCACCGCCAGTCCACAGCTGTGTTAATCACACTGTGACATCTACTCCCCCACCCCCCCCCCCCCCCCCCCGGGAAAAAAAAACAAAGTTTTTACTTTGTTTTTTTTTCCTTCTTTTGGAAGGCGGCTGGGCGCACTCCCAACACCCAACATCCGGCTTTTGAGCCAAGTATACATTCATATCCTTCTTGTCTTCACATATCTTGCATACTCACTTAAACATCGTGTGGGGGAAAAAACCAAGAAAAAAACAATCATTCTACAAACGAGACAGAGTGTCAGCTACAACGTTGAGCTTACCCTCTAGGGGTAAAACAGTAAATTTGTACTGCTGCAGTAAGAGAGCCCAACGAGTTAATTTCGAGCTGGTCGATTTCGACGACTGTAAAAATGAGAGTGGTCGATGGTCTGTCTGTAATACAAAATGTGCACCTATCAAATACCGGGACAACTTTGAAACTGCCCACACAATTGCCAAGCACTCCCTTTCAATCGTGGAGTACCTAGTCTCAGCCGGCAACAGCTTCCGACTCACATACATCACTGGATGTAAGGTACTCTGGTGGTCTTGCATTAAACAAGCTCCAATTCCTACAGAAGATGCGTCTGTCCGCAAAACAAAGGGTTTGCGTAAATCTGGCATCAGTAAGATGGGTTTCCTAGAGAACACCCTCTTGATTCTACATAAGGCTATCTCGCAATCTTGTGTCCACACGACCCTATTTGGCATCCCCTTACTCGTTAGCGAGGTAAGTGTAGCTGCAATGGAAGAGAACTGAGGGATGAACTTGTGATAAAAATTCACAAGTCCAATTAGACTTTTCACTTGCTTTTTTGTTTTAGGTGTCTGCAACTGTAAAATCTTTGTGACTGTCACATCTTCCGGTTTCAGGTGATTATGACCTACAGTATGTCCTAAGAAACTTAACTCTTTAAAACCTATGCAAACTTTACTCGGCCGTGCCGTTAAATAATGCTGCCTTAGACACTGCAATAGGGAAGATAACCCCATCATGTGATCCTCCCATGACTCATGAAACAAACATATATCGTCGATATATGTAATAATATCTGAACGATGTCCTAACAATTTTCTCCTCATCCTCACAAATGTGGCGGGCGCGTTCACTAAGCCAAAGCACATGACATTGAACTGAAACAATCATTTGGTGGTGCTAAATGCAGTTAGAGGATTTGCAGCCTCCGCGAGGGGTACCTGCCAATAGCCTCTCGACAGATCGAGTTTGCTGAAATATGTAGCGTGAGTGAGTCGTGTTAACAGATCTTCCTGATTACGTATTGGTTCAGCGTTAACGATGGTGATGCTGTTCAATCTCCGAAGGTCAATACATATACGAAGAGATTCGTTCTTCTTGCGAACCACGACCATTGGAAAAGAATATGGTGAATCAGACGGAGAAATGATCCCCAGTCGTTGCATGTCACCAATTTCTCTCTCGACAGCCGATTTGAAATGCATGGGCAATGGATACGGTTTTACCCTAATCGGCTGATCGCATGTCAGAGTGATATCATGACAAATCAGGTCTGTCCGTCCTGGCAGATCTGTGAGGACATCATTAAACTCCGCTAATATAATCTGTACTTCCGACTTTTGTTCTCCTGTTAGGTCATCCCCGATTCGCACCATATTCCATGACTCCGAAGGAACCAGGGGTACGAGGGATAACTGGATATTCCCTTCACCTTTTTCATCTCCCGTGTCATCAATGACTGCCGTACATGCCACTGTTGCTTCAGTCTGTGCTGCCCTTGTGACTGCTTTCAATGACTCAGGTCTTTCTACATATGTCCTTAGCATATTCATATGAAATACCTTTTCCTTAATTCGGACCGAATTTAGGTAATCGACATCTGTCATTTTTTTAACCACCTTGAATGGTCCTTGCCACGTAATGCTCAAGCGATCCTCTTTAGCTGGTAAAAGTAGCCAAACTTCCTCACCTGGAATCAGAGATACTAGTTTGGAGTTTCGAATTGCGTACTTCCGATACCGTGCTAACGACCCCGCCAAACAATCACGTGCCACCAAACAAGATCTTACAATACGTTCTCTGAGGCTCACTACATACTCATAACTCGTAACTGAGGTGCTATTTGCACATTTTCCAGTTAATAAATCCTTCAATATGTGCATCGGCCCCCTTGGGTTAGCCCCATACAGTAATTCGAAAGGGGAAAATCCTGTACTCTCTTGGGGAGCCTCCCTATAGGCAAACAGGACCGCTGGGAGTAACCTATCCCATTCTTGCGGAGATTCTGCGGTCACTTTTGCCGGCATGTGTTTTAATGTACCATTAAAACGCACGCAAACTCCGTTTGACTGAGGGTGATATGGACTCGTGAATGTTTGGGCAATACCCAACAGCCCAGTGATTTCTGACATCTCCTTCGAAATGAACTGACGGCCCCTATCCGATAATATCTCTTCCGGAAAACCAAACCTGCAAAACAACATCTGCAAAGCCTCTGCGACTGCTTGTGAAGTAATACTCTTCATCGGTACCGCCTCCGGCCACCTGGTGTACAAATCTACCATCTTTAAAATGAAGCGATATCCCCTGTCTGAAGTGACCGAGAGGGGGCCTATAATATCAATCGCTACTTTCTGGAAAGGAAGTACTGACAAGTCCGTAACCTGCACTGGAGCTTTGGGAGTTCTGCCTTTATGCCTCATCTGTTGGCATATCTTACAGGACCTACAATATAGTTTAATGTCCTTGCTAAACTATGGCCAATAGAATTGTGACAGCACCCTCTGGCGCGTTCGAGCCACACCCATATGTCCCGCGAAAGGGGAGTCATGTGCAACCTCTAATACTTTTGCTCTAAAACTACACGGTACCACCACTTGGCGCTGAGTTTGTACTCCCTTAGCGAAACACCTAGTGAGAACATTATTCTTGAGCTCGAACCAATGTCTGACCAGCTTCGTGCACTTTACATCACCTCTCTCGTCAATGTTGTAAAATTTACGCAATGATCCGTCTGACCGTTTGTGCTGGATAAAGTCCGACACCTGTGTATCCTGACTCCCTTTGACCAATTCCGATGTCTTAGCTTCAGGATGCGTCGCTTCTAATGCGTCATCTGCCTTTGACTGCGCCCTCGTAAACACCGCATTGGCCCTAAGCACACGATTGTCCATCCATTTCCTGATGTCCATCTGAGTACATTCCTGCACACCTTGCACATTACCCACAATCAAATCCGCTATCGGTGCTTCGAGTACACAGGCCTGTACTCTACCAGATATGAAGGGTGTGTCCACCTTAATAATGGCAAGAGGTTAATACTCAATGTTACCCCCAAAAGTGACGCATCTTGCTGTCTTACCTATCAAGCATGAGTCGTCAATGCAGGATCTACGCACTCCTATAGTTGTGCAGCCCGTGTCTCTCAACACAGACACTTCCTGCTTTTGCACAAATCCTGGATGCAATTCCAAATGACCATTTTCTTCAGGAGTAGAGAGACAAGGCAGAGTGTGACCACAGATAAGCATAGGCTTACCGTCTGGTTCAAATAATGGTCTACACCCTTCGCAATTCTCATCGTTAAAGGTTTCTAATATGCAAGCCGAATTCGCTCGTTCTGAATTATTAGCACAGACCTTTGCTAAATGTCCTGTTCCCTTACAAAGACTACAGTGTAGCTGCGTATTGCTATCCTTTTTCGGACTATTGTTTGGAGAGTGTCTGACTACTCGGTCTGACTCCTTTTTCTCAAAGGATTTGTTTCTTTGGTAAGGTGAGCTTTTGCGAAATCGTCTTTGTTCCTGTTCGTTTGGCGCATCTATCTGGATCTGATTCCGCGGGTACCTATCCTGTCTGTCTCCAGTATATCTGTATTGATTTCTATCAGATTGATAGTTAAATTTCTTCCTCGGTGATCTATGGTCCCAATAATTGTCATACCGTGCAGGAGATCTGTCTCCTCGAAAGTAGGGTCTATCATAATTAAATCTTCTGGGGCCAAATCTATCGGCACTCTTCGATCTATGTTGATTATAAGGTTTTCTAGTAATCTTTCCTATACTCGCTGAGAAAGTCTCAGAGATACTCTCCCTGTGTATGACCTTTCCTGGATGCGCTGTCACGTATTGGTGTCCTAATTCTGACATCATACCGATGTTTTTGGGCTTGCGTTCCTGGAAAAATGCAATAAGCTCAGATGAACACGATGACAATACTTTGTCTCGTAACATAAGGTCGAACAGCCCATCAAAGTCTTTAGTAATACCTTCCATCTCAATCCATCGATTTAATAGCTGAGTAATTTTCGCAATGAAATCCTCAAAATCCTGATTGACGCTTGGTCTCACGTCTCGGAAACGAGCCCGATACCCTTCCGCCGTTAGACGAAATTTCCTTAACAACCTCTTCTTGACTATGTCATAATTTGCTCTGTCGGCTAAAGGGATACTATACACAGTTTCTAACGCAGATCCTGAAAGCAAATTTCCCAGCAGAACAGGCCATTCCTCCTTCTTTATCTTCCAAGCCAAAACTTCTACTTCAAAACGTTCCAAATACACGTCCATACTGTCCAAATCTTGATTAAAATTGGGTAACCGTAGTCTATAGGGACGTGAGAATTCTTTCCCACCTGAATCCTGCTTCCTGGACTCATTATCTAGCTTCTTTAGATTTATTTCTCTGTCAGCTTCAATTTTCTTCAACTCTTTCTCTGCTTCTATCTTCTTCATCTCTTTCTCTGCTTCTATCTTCTTCATCTCTTTCTCTGCTTCTATCTTCAATTTCTGGAATTCTCTCTCCTCACACCGTTCCATTCTATCATTTTCCTGTTTTTCTTTCCATTTTTTTTCTGCCCATTCCTGTAGAGCAGGGCCTGTTAATGCTAGCTCTTTACCAACCTCAACAAATTCTAAGAGGCTAGCCATCGTAATGTAATGTAATTAAATTAAAATTTCTTAAAGCAGTACTCAGTGTACCAAAAAAAATGCCTTCAGTATTCCCCACTGGAAAATTATCAGATATTGTACTTTTAAAAAAAAGGATCAAAATTATATGTAATGCCTAGTCAGAAATACTGACTGTACCAATCAAATAGGTGTATTCAGTATAATGGTGTGAAGTTATTCAACAGCATAATTTGCTGTAACCATGACACCCATAATATTTAAGCAGTGAAACTAAACCCCACTGCAATATAATTAATGGCATAAACATACATGTGATTCTCAACCAAACCAGAAAATTACGTCTACACAAGCAAAAATACACAACCTACTCTTATGCAATCAGTACTGGAATTGAAATTCAGATACATTTCACTAAAACAAAACAAACATAAATACAAACAATGATGACAATAATAAAGATGATCAAGACGACCTTACTACACGAACGAACACAACAGTATGGTGGAATAAGAAGAAAAAAAAATCCTCAGACAGCAGCAGATGTCTAATTATAAACCGTAGCTGTTAACAAATGAAAACAAGAGTTTGGGAAATTAACGTATGTACATGATAGTAAGAAGAATACAAGAGAATACTCCAATTAAACATGACAAAGAGACACTATTACACATATGACACCGTGCAAACAAACCAGACCTGCACCACTAATACACTAAAATGTGCAACGTGAATTATGCAGGGCAGCCAATAGGGTCAGCTCTATGTGCCCGTGCTCCGACACACAATTCACCTAGCAACAGTCCTAAAGAACAGTTTAGCATAATCTCTTTCCGCAATGCAAAAGAGAAAATCCTAAACCCACACAACAACCAAATTACACCAAAATTATACTTCTACGAAGACACAACAAAAACCTACAATAAACAATGAAGTGACCAAAGGTAGTATGTTGCAACACCACACCAGTTGGATGACGTATTCACCAACCAAATGGAAAAGAGGTCACAGGAGAATGATTACTAATTATATAATATTATAAAGTAGAAAGGTACTAAAAGAAAAATAATTGTCCAATAATATAATATAATAATAGTAATAATACAACATTAAAAAAAATTAACTATAAATCAATTAAATTGATCATCTCCGCAGGTCTGGGTTCCTGATGATGACGTTGATATCTACAGCACCTTAGTCACTAATGATCCAATGGTCCACACAACGAACGACACGTTACAAAGTTACGTAAAGTTACAAATATTGTCCATTAGGGTGACACCTGAGTAAGGCACGAAGTCCACGCTTGTCACCAGATAGTGCCTTGTCTTCACTGAAATATCACAGGGATGTCAAGCCAAAAGTTAGACCACACGCATCAAAGTTATACCACAACTGTATACTAGCTCGTCATCAGCGCAAGGCGAGGATTTGCCAGCTCCACTCCAATAACATCTCACGAGTTCATGAAAGTTACCACCGTTTGCAAAGGTGTAGTGCAGCCTTCTACGTGAGAAAAAGTTCAGTACAGTTTATGATGATGGCCTGCAGTGTTTTGTATAAGGCAAAGATCGCAACGTAAATCTGGTACTGTTCAGCTTCTAGCAACCTCCGTAACGACCGTGTGTAAAATGTTGATACTGTAATGCACCAGTTCCCGTGTTCGGCATGCACCCAGTTCCACAAGAAGACTCAACCACTTGATTTCCACAGGTACGTCGTCTCCTGAGCCAGTAAACACTGTGTAGTGGCAACACTGTCCCACTGTTGGCTTTCAAACGGCGCTGCAGCGGCCTCTAGTCTTGACCAGTCAGACGCTGAAATGAATGCTACCAAAAATGCCATCCACTTGTTCGCCCAACCTATACTAGCAGCAACATCATCGTCCTCTCAGCCCTGCAGACAACAAAATTAATGTCAACGAACCTGCCACAACCTGGTTCACACCGCAGACGTTGGCCGACAACGGCGTCGTTTTCTTAACCAGAAGAGTGCTCAATGTCGTACTGACATTTTGTTAGCTCTGACACAGTGTACTGTTCATAATAAATCCCCCACTTCACTGTGTATCGCTAATCCGTGACCCGTGACTCACTATTCAAAAAAAGTACCTGACAACTACGTGACTGAAAAAACAGGCCTACAGTGTATGTGACCTAAAATAGATTTCTGGCCTGGCGCTGCATTGACGTGCAAAGATAATCAAACACGAGGACCCAAATACGAGCTCCCACCTGACACAGTGTATTTTTTTTAAAAACACATATGCCTTAGTCCTCGAAATACTCCACATGAGAGACAGAGGGGTGGAGTGGAACACATTCAAAAAATAACGAACACTAGCAATGTTCCCAACTCTGTCTAATGTATTCAAATAAATATCACCACAAAATCACAACAATATATGAAGTTAGCGAAGTGTAACACATTGATGAAAATCTCAGATAACCGAATACCTTATCTTCTCACAACTAAATATCCTCTTGCATTCGACAATACGAGTCGGCCATCATCACCCCAAAACCTCCTCGCTCGCTTTTTTCTCTCTCTTCTTCACTGCCCAATCAGAACGCCCCTTGCGTTCACCCCTGACCTGCTGACCTCGCAGTGTTGTGTTGTTAAGTTAAGTGTATGAAAACACCTCTCACACCGGACTGACATTATGTACCCGCCCCCAGCGGAGCACCGCCAGTCCACAGCTGTGTTAATCACACTGTGACACAATGATTACCTTCTATAAATCATTTATTGTGGGTAAAGTTGACTATGGCAGTGAGTTCTATGCATCAGCCGCTCTGAGCAATAAGAAAAAAACTAGACAGTCCAAAAACAGGTACTGTCAACAATAGCAGGTGCTTCAAAGAGAACATCAGTAGATGCGTTAGACGTAGAGCTAGGCATTATACCCCTGGAGCTAAGAAGAAAAGAGCTAAGATTAAACTACTTGGCAAAAGTGGCAAAAGATCCAACAATCCCTGCACACACAAACTTTGATAGGGGTAACCAATTCATAGGCCACATTCCATTAGAATATAATAGATACCCGTCATGGTGGAAAACAATGGGAGAAGTGGATGATCATCCAAAACTATTTAACATGACAAATAGTAGTGTTCAGTAAATAGCAAAGATCCCACCATGGTAACTAAAAGTGCCAGAAACTGACTCCCACTTAACAAAGGTCATAAGCAAATCTAAAGACATAATCTCAACAAAAAGGAAAACCCTAGAGTATATACGTAGAACAGTATATACATAATAGCCTTACTATATATACGTAGAACAGTATATACATAATAGCCTTACTATATATACGTAGAACAGTATATACATAATAGCCTTACTATATATACAGATAGGTCAAAAGATGAAGAAGAACAATTAGGAGCAGGAATAGCAATACCACAATTGAAAATTTATAATAGATATAAAGTAACAGGTAATACATGCATCAGTACAGCAGAATTAATGGCAATTCTAAAAGCTTTAGAAATAGTTGCAGAAAACCCACCAAATAAAGCAACCATTCTCACAGATTCCCTTTCATCAGTACTAGCTATTAGAAACATATATGAATGTAGCAGGCCAGATATTATAGAGGAAATACTACAGGTTAATACATATCTACACAATGCAGGATGCAGTGTCACATTAACATGGATACCAGCACATGTTGGGATAGCAGGAAATGAGCTTGCATACAAATAAGCCAAAGGGGGAAGAACTAGCAATAACAAAATTGAAGTAGGCTTAGGGAAGTTTGAAATTAAGAGCTTAATTGCCAAAGCAATAACTACAGAGCGGATAATAGCATGGGACCAAAGCAAAAAAGGAAGACACTCATATAAAATGCTGAAAACAAACCAAATAAAAAATGAAAAGTATGATGAACTAAAAATACTAATTAATAAAAAAAATAGAAAAGCTCAAGCTTGGAACTGGATATTTAATGATAGAGGAACCCACATGTGAAGAGTGTCAAGAACCAAACACAATTAGACACTTTCTAGTGGACTGTAAAAAATATGACCAGCAGACTCAAAACATTAAGACATACTGTAGTAATTATAAGGTAGAAATGAGTGTAGAAAATCTCATAGGCATTAAGACCCCATCAGAAATACAAAAGTTAATAAAACACTATATTACAAAAACAAAAGCCAACATATACAAGAATAAATAAATAAATAAGGATGTGAGCCAGTCTACAGTGGTGGAAGATTCCCCCCCCCCCTCCCTGATAAATACGGATTGACTAAATAATCCTCCAATGAACATAAAATACACAACAGTTAAGGCAATATCATTTTTTGATAATAAAACCATATTGAACTATAACTATAAATTGAGAAATACCTACTAGAGATAATATAGTATAAATCATAAAATAAATACAAACATAAACATATTACAATAAATAAAACGCGTCCTTATATAACCAACATTCCATGTATATGGTAGATGGTTGACAGGTGCGTGCTACAAATAACAAGTAGCCAATACCTTAATTTTTAAAAATGACTATTATGAACTACAAAATTCGTTACCGACCAGAAGTTTTGTATTTAATTCTAGGCACACTTGCCTACCAGATTAAATGATTGCGCGTAATATATCCGGTGTATTCGCCGTACCTTGACGAATTTGATTTTTCTATGGGAGCCGCGCTGGTGTAATGGTTATAACGTTGCGCTAGCGACCAGGTTTTTCAAGGTTCAAGCCCGGGCGCTGTCATTTGTAGGAGTGTCAATTACCAGGATTTGGACTGAATAACCTGAACGGCTCCTGAGATGAACTCTCTATGGATGGGAAGGAGCGAAGCTCCTGACCGGGTTGGAAGGAAAGTCCTCAGGTTCCCCAGCCTCGCAATGACATGTCATTGGGCCGAAGGGCTGAAAGCCCAAGTGCCGCTGGTTAAGAAAAAAAAAATTCTATATTGACAACATAATCTACATAATGACCTAAAAGGGATGTAACCTTTATCTCTACTCTATACCCGTCTATGTTTCTTTCAGTTATTTCCCTTTTACCAGACTGATTATCTTCTCTATAGTCACCGGCTACATGATCACTGTGCTGTGCCACTAAAACATACCAACATGCCAAGGTGGCAGTAACACTAGAGATAAACGCCAGATCTATGATATCATCTGTGTACCTTGTTTAGTCGCATTCTTATCGTGAGGCCATCATTTAAGATAGCTATACCCTGGATATTGCAAGTTACTTGTCCCAACTCCTTACATCTAGCGCTAAAATCATCAGCAATTAAACACCTTTTGAAAAGTTCTTCCAACAATCCTAGCTAGGAAAGGCCAGTTACTATCTTCTGGAAAATGATCTACGTGTGCACATAAATTGAAGATTTGCCATTTCTGGCCATCAATATTCAATGTGGTTCCTTGCAATTCCACGTCTTCGTTGTCATGGGTACTGGTATCCAACCAGTTATGAGGGAGCTCGTACTTTACATGTGTTGCTTGCCCTCGTCTACCTGGCCCACTTGGATTTGTGAGACATGTGTAGCCTGGGTAATTAATGCTGACCTGCTCTTTAAGTTTGTTTCTTAGAGCATTATGATATCAAATTTGTATACCACTTTTTATATTGATTGGCGCTCCGGCAATTCCAATAACATAGACGTATAAATACGCCTGTCAGTTTTATTCCTGTCTCCTTTTGCCATCTTATCTCTTTCTCTCCCTTCTCTTCTCTCTCCTACCTCTTCTTCTGTATCCATTTTTACACTTGTCATTTGCTGAAGTTGTCGACAGAGCACTTTCCCAGTAGCTCCAGCGTATTTAGAAAAATTAAATTGCCTTAATACGCTTCGTGTCATACAAACATACATGCAAAGAAGACTATATAGTTTGATTCTAAACATTAGAATGTTATCGAGTGCGAAAGAAGTTGCGATACGTGTTCTAGTAGGCACCTCACATGTTCCTTATTTCCTGTCTCCACCTGTCCCGGGGCGCTGAAACGACTTAATAGTGCCACAGAATAAGAGATGTTTTTATTCTCGTTACATCATTTTTTTTATACATTTTACTCGATTTCGTCGCCCTAGGCGACTGCCTTGTTCGTGTAATGGTAATGTCTGCCCTTGCTAGCATACCTCGGGATATCATGAGCCATTCTAGATGTCCTTTTATTTCCTTTTCTGAAAAACCTCAACTCTAATGTGGTGCTTTTGCATCCACTTGGTTCACGTATATACTTTCCATGCTTCAGTTCGATGCACTAACACTTGGTTCACGTATATGCTTTCCATGCTTCAGTTCGATGCACTAACACTTGGTTCACGTATATACTTTCCATGCTTCAGTTCGATGCACTAACACTTGGTTCACGTATATACTTTCCATGCTTCAGTTCGATGCACTAACACTTGGTTCACGTATATACTTTCCATGCTTCAGTTCGATGCACTAACACTTGGTTCACGTATATGCTTTCCATGCTTCAGTTCGATGCACTAACACTTGGTTCACGTATATACTTTCCATGCTTCAGTTCGATGCACTAACACTTGGTTCACGTATATACTTTCCATGCTTCAGTTCGATGCACTAACACTTGGTTCACGTATATACTTTCCATGCTTCAGTTCGATGCACTAACACTTGGTTCACGTATATACTTTCCATGCTTCAGTTCGATGCACTAACACTTGGTTCACGTATATACTTTCCATGCTTCAGTTCGATGCACTAACACTTGGTTCACGTATATACTTTCCATGCTTCAGTTCGATGCACTAACACTTGGTTCACGTATATACTTTCCATGCTTCAGTTCGATGCACTAACACTTGGTTCACGTATATACTTTCCATGCTTCAGTTCGATGCACTAACACTTGGTTCACGTATATATTTTCCATGCTTCAGTTCGATGCACTAACACTTGGTTCACGTATATACTTTCCATGCTTCAGTTCGATGCACTAACACTTGGTTCACGTATATACTTTCCATGCTTCAGTTCGATGCACTAACACTTTACATCATAAAGTATATTATGTCAGACACCTGTCACAGTCCCTCTCCCCTGCCAAAACCAAAGCATGAAAGATTTCTTCTTCTTTGTTCACGTTCAGACGTCAACATGAATATGTTCACTTTCAGGCGTCAACTTGAATATGTTCAAAGAAAACAGTAGTCATCTTGAGGCTGTTGGTATTTCGGTAGAGATTTTTTCCAGGAATGGTGCTGCTGATGGCCATTGTCAAAACCACTTTAACTATGGATAACACTCCACTGGTTACACCACTGCAATGTGGATTTACAATAATAAATAAGACTCGTTCTCCTAAAGGTACGACCACACCACAATGGCTGACATATGAAAATCAAAACCTTCTACAGGTACTTCCCTTTAATAACTGAGCACACACAATCAGGCCTCACACGGTCAACAAACGTATGAAATACAATATAATAATGTCAATGTACTTACTAAGTAAGTAAGTACATTGGCATTATTATACTTACTAAGTAAGTTAGTTCATTGGAATTATTATACTTACTAAGTAAGTAAGTACATTGGCATTATTATATTGTATTTCATACGTTTGTAAGTAAGTACATTGTCATTATTATAGTTACTAAGTAAGTAAGTACATTGTCATTATTATACTTACTAAGTAAGTGTGGTCGTACCTTCAGAGGATCTTATGTGAAACTGGTTTAAACATTGTTATCATATTTTAAATAAAAGAACTAATCAAAGCCAGTCCAGCGTTTCTAGAGTTGTTTCTTCTCACAAACACCGAAAGACAGTAAGCATTTGATTTTTTTTTTTTTTTTTTTGATTTAATTTTTCTATTGACAAAGCTCTAAATGTTATAAACATTGTGTAACATACAAAGAACAATAAACACTACACACACACACAAACTGACAGCACGAAACTCTACACAAAAACACAAATAACAATAATCATTACATACAACATAATTTATACTTAGATAAACGTTTCTCATGATTACTTCAGTTTGGATTACTTGAGAGGCCGTTGCTGTAGTCAGTGTCAACTAAGACCAGGTGGCAGCTTTCAAACTGAGAGCCATACTTAAATATCCTCTTTTCAATACATGAATAATTGGGCAGTTAAGTGTCAAAGTATCAGAAACAAACAGCTGAATATGTGTAATAATGACGTCAGTATACATTCGAATGTAAGCTTTTTTTTTTTAATAGCGTTATGATTACCAAGGGAGGTAAGTGTAGGTAAAGTAAACAGTACACGTTAATCGCTAAAGGAAAATAAATAGATGTTAAAATAGTTTATAAAATTTAATATAAAAAAAAACATGTCAATACCGTTTATAAAATGATAATGCTAAAATAAGTTATGTTTTATTCTTTTGGACTATGTTTTGTAATCACCTAAATATTGTATACAAATGTGTATGTTATTACGTGTATAACATATTTTTAATTGGACTGGCCTATTGTACGAGCTAGAACAAATACAAAATATTTACCTGGTAGAGAACTGGACAACCATGTAAGATAAACTGGTATTTAGTCACGAGCACATAGTGTATAAGCGTCACATAACATATCAACAATCTGTTAAGGATCTTAGAATGTAATTTCGTGATAAAAAAGCTTTCATCACCTGAAATTTTCTTCTCTCACCTCTTAATGAACATTTTATTCCCATCGTCCTACTGTCAGTAACAATGAAGTCGAATCTTACTTTTTATTTGTGTTTATTTTTGACGAAACAAATTGTGTCGAAAGACGCTTTATTCATCAACCCAACCGTATGTAGAATTACGCATGTGCCGTGGCAGTTGTGACCACGCCAACTAGTCTTATGTAATGGCGTGATCTAAGGTTACTCTTCTCCGTTTATCTTCCAAGTTATAGATTAAGTTATGACTGGTCAACTCTGCCAGAGGTGCAAATTCTTGAATGATATTACTTTTTTTTTTTCTGTCCCGGGTTCGTTCAGTTCCTTCTCATATAGTGTTAGTGTGAAAAAAGATGGTATAAGTTCAGCAACATGCAAAGACGAAATCAAATCCTAGGTCATCTATCAAAACTTTTAATAACACAATACTGTTAAAAGGCATGACAAGGTAATTCATACAATGCAGCTCGCATACAATCAAAAGTTGGATCCTTGAACATTACTGGTACTTTTTACGTGAGCTCTATATCTTGTGGATTTTTTTCCTCTTTATAACATTATCTCCTTTAGAGATTCTTAGTCTTCTAAATCTGACCCTGTAAACTTGTGGTGCCTTTGCTCCTCAGTAGCATTCAGCTTCCTTTATACATTTATAACCTTCCGTGTCCTTTAAATATTTATAGAGTTATCTTGGGCTGTACTGGCTAATCATGCCTCTACAAACGTTCCTGTAACAAGAATTAGTCTGATGACAAATATAAACTCACATCAGATACTTACAAGAGAGAGCATAATCTCTGATCTCCTATAGAAATAAACATTCACTGTATACCACAGAAATAACATCTATCTCCTTCATAAACTAACACTTTCTTGAAGTAGCTGGACTTATGTATATACTCATAAGAGCCAGTCTGTAAAACCACAGACATACAACCTGTCCGCATAGCTGCTCGAATCATCTCAGCACGCTCTCTCACTAATGGCCTCTGGTCATCTCAGCGTGCTGTGTTCCCTTGCCACTTTCTGATTCGTTAACCGAATACTTTTGGATTAATTTCATTATCCAAGCTTCGCTGTTCTCGAACATTCTATTTACGTCTCTAGATGATCACCCACTTTTAGTAAACGTGAGCTGTTATCTTGAACAGTTGTCAGTAACAATTATTATTATTATTTTCCTTCATTATTTTTTTCTCTCCTTCAGTGAACTGTCCTAACTGTTTATCTCATTCTAATAATAGCACGGATAATGCTAGCGTAGGTCTCTCGGTAACACAGTGATATAAACGCGTGTAGAGGAACATATAGCGATATGAAGCTAAGAATTCAAAATTCAAAATGAACAAGCACTGCATTTTAAATAAATTCAATTTTAAACAACAAATCCCTTTACGGCCAACTCAAAAATCAATCTTCACCTCATACGTCAAGTCTATTCTATCGCGTGCTCCTGAAATACGAAGAACAACAAAAACCGAAAACCAAAAAAATGATAAACTTGTCATAAATGAGTGATTAGGTTGAACAGAATGATTATACTAGTATGATAAGAGTTGAGTGTAGAACGGATAACAAGGACTAGACAGGTACTAGTAACATAGAAGACGGGAAGAAGTCACAGACAAAGGTTGATACACAGATTAAGGACATTTGTTGACAGCATCACTAGTCCTTATTCTTGAGTCCTTAGGTAAAACAGGTATGAGGTAACTAAAAAAACAACCGCATGAACAAGAGGAAACATAAATAACACGGGAATAGTAGACACAGAAAGATCTTACGTAATGACACCAAGCTGGACAACTTGTCATTAATCAATCGATGACATATGCTCCATCGGGAGCTAAATAGAATGAATTAAACAAAATGAACTTTTCCAGAAGTTGTGTGTCAGACTCTCATCTTTTGTTCTTTTGTCGATGCTGTTAATTATAGAAGACAAGGTCATGACGTTGTGACTGATTTATGCACAGATGATGTAGCTTCGTAAAAAATATATTGTGTTATAATAATAACAATAATTTGAAAGCGCAACTGCTGGATAGATAGTAAATTACATGTCTGACTGTTAGGTCCAAATCTAAGCAAGGGCAGTAATCGTTATATGTATGGGATGTACAATAGATTATAATGGTTATCCCACTTGAACAGCTGTTGTCTAGCTGTTAATTTATTAAAAAAAATATATGAGTGTATCGCATTCGAATCTTCGAGATGCAGAACGTTTTTCACGGTGGCTGAGTTCCACGTGAGATAATTTTTCTAAGCTAATTTTGAGCGATGAGCGAGAGTTCTCGGGAAGTTAGCCCCAGGCATTTTGTGATTGGCTGGGGTGTTCTGGGAGAGAATGATTTTTGGGGTCAGTGTGTGCCGAGCAAGTGCACTGAGGAGATGTGAAGTGTTTTTCAATGTGTACCAGTGTACAGGCCAGTGTTTAGATGAGATGTAATTTATTTAAGGAGATGTTCCTTAGGCCTTGGAGTATACAGGCCAGTGTTTAGAGATTATGTACATTTTTTGAAGAGTCTGTGTCCTGGGCGTGACTGGAAAAGTCAGCTCAGTGTTTTCGAGGGAAGCCTGTACATCGCTTGATATGTCGACTTATATTATGAGGCCAGGATTTGGACAGGCCGTATTATGATTAACTGCAGTATAGCGATTTTGTGAAGCTGTTAGGAAGCTGTTAATATAGCGCTGAGACGTCATGTATGGGAGGCCTATTATTTACTAGTACTGCGATTGCCAGCAGTCTTCTAGATGGATTAAACTGCGCTGAGACGTCATATATTGGAGGCCTATAACCATTAGTACTGTGAGTGTCAGCAGTCTTATAGATGAATTATATAGTGTTGAGACGTTATATATTGGAGGGCTATAACTATTAGTACTGCGAGTGTCAGCAGTCTTATGGATGAATTAAATAGTGTTGAGACGTCTTATATTGGAGGCCTATAACTATTAGCACTGCGAGTGTCAGCAGTCTTATGGATGAATTATATAGCGCTGAGACGTCATATATTTGAGGCCTATAACTAGTAGTACTGCGATGGTCAGCAGTCTTATGGATGAATTATATAGCGCTGAGACGTCATATATTTGAGGCCTATAACTAGTAGTACTGCGATAGTCAGCAGTCTTCTGGATGGATTATATAGCGCTGAGGCATAATGTTATTTGAGGCCTATAACTATTGGTACTGCGTTTGCCAGTAGTCCTTCTTGATGGATTATTATGATTATATGATGTGGATCCTTTTTTGGTATGCTATTATAACCTGTGTAACATGCTGTACTTCGTCTACGTTATCGTGACCGTGTTGTGGTGTAATTAAACTGTTCATTAACTGTCACAAGGCGTTCAACCCTCCATGACTCGTACGTGAGCTATCGTGGCGTGAGTGACTGCTTCTACACACCCTTCACATATCATACACGGTAACAGCACAGCAGTACACACATGGATAATTACCTATATAGCGTATGCAAAGAACAAACATTATGTAAACAGACTGGAATGAATTTCAGCCTTTATCAGTTTGGAATAACCGATTGTATCAGTTGGTGGTTTTCAGTTCAAGTTGAATCGAACTCACGACATTTATATTAGGTAGCCTGTGTGGCGTGATATAATATATAGCAACCTTTGTATTCGACTACTCTATCGTTTGCACTGTTGCAATTGTACACATCAGGCGGTGGACAAAACTTTCGGACGTGATCCCACGTCATCTGCGTTATGTGACTTTCTTCTACGCTGTGTGGTGCATTTAAGAATCCATCATCATTATCAACTACGGGTGCAATAGGGGTGGTTTTCAAACTTACGTGATGTGATACCTACTATAAAGACTAACCCAAAAACAGACGTTAACATAGCTAGGCGGTAACATATCTGATGAAGTGCAACTTATTAATACCCATCTACATAGAGGACTATAACATATCTAACATTTCCATTGCCAAGATATGCTTCATGATTCAGTTCTGCTTTTTGAATTGAAGTGTTCAAGTGAACTGTGCCAGTATTTTGGTGGCACAATTACAGAAGTTTACCATCATAGTATACAAGAGATGTCAAGTACCTCCTTTCAAGTGAATTTGCAGTCATTCTGCACGTGTGCCTCAAGTAGATGATTGGCAGTAATACAGTTCATGTTTACCTGTGCGGTGTACGAGCACACATACCGTAGCGAGGACAGAGGACCTGAAGTGAGAAGTGTCAAGCTGCGGTGACCTTATGCGGTGAACTGTTTTCCTTAGCAGACTTTGTGATGTTCAGCATTTTGGACGGGCGTATTTTCCTTTATTGAAGATAAGTGGTTTATGTTGTGGAAACTGTGCCATTTTATCTTGTGTCAACAAGTCTTCCTATATATATTGTGTACTATTTGTTGTAATGAGTATTTCATGTTAAATATTCTATGTTTCATGTCTACTTATGCAGATTATATCACAGTTTACCCAGGGCTTCATAAGCATTCTTTAGGATTTGGTTAGTAAGTGTCAATTCTATGACAATTCTGGTTTAAGATTACAAACCTTACCGAAGTTTAGGTTACTAGTTGTCTCTTGGGACAAGTAAGTGTATAGTTGTGAAGTAACGTTTCATTGTTGTTCTCGTAGTATTTTTCTCGGTTTTTTAGTTTATTGATTAATTTGTTTGTGAGCGTCTTTCTCTTTCCCATCTTTTAGTTTTTATACACATTTTCGTTTATATACGATGTTGGTTATTGTCGTGTCATTATTCGCGGTTATCATTACATGCTATGTAAAAAATTTTGCTTCAGTTTGGCTTTAATGTTCAGTTGACCTCTGCGAACGTTATCGTTTGTTTTGTAGTGCCTTGTCTTTGTAACCGTGATTCCTATTGTCTATATAATATGTTAGTTGTTGGTAACTTATTGTAAGACTTTGGTGCATAAGTGTTTAAGGCTATTTCACATAATATTGACATCACTCAAATTGATATAAAGGAATCTCTCATATTAATGTATACTTTTACAAAGGTTCTATGCACATGAACTTATGTTACTATGATATACAGTGATTAACTGATATTTGCAATTGATTGAAAGGATATTTGGCTTTGTAAGCTGGAAAAGTAATTGTCCGAATTTCTAGGGACATAAACTTTTAGTAATTATAAGTTGTTGATACATATAGTGAACTGAGTGAATAAGTCACTATGTATTTTGATACGTATTTTGAGTGTGATGTAGATCCCGAGGATATGAGACCTATATTGCAACATATAAGAGAGTTAGGTAGATGTTATGAGAGATTGCAAGGTCCACAACTGGAACATTTTGTGGTGAACAGTTTTTTGTTTGATGTGTCAAAGTCCCTAAAGTATTTTGCAGAAGATAATTTTCATCACGTTCCTCACTTAATAATGGCTAAGAACGTGGCAGATTTGCTGTATTACCTTCGTGGGCTTTTATATAGGTATACTAAGGTTAAACACGATCATGTGTTGGAGAGTATGCAGAATATAATTCGGAACGTCGTGCCCGATGATAGGAAAAAGGAATTAGAAGAGGAGGAGCAAATGAGAGTTCATAAGCAGATTGCACTACATGAAAGGGAAAAGTTCTTAGAAAGTGTTGCTAAGGAAAGAGAAGTACAAGAGATGGTGTCTAGACTTGAAAGTGATTTATATAAATCAAACTTGGATCTTGAAAGAGGGCAAGAAGCATTAAATTCGGCATTGTGCAGGATTAAATACTTGGAAGCTAATTTGGGAGATAAGCAAGGCGAAACTATTCATCTCACGCACAAACTTCAAGAACAGAAAGAGAGGAATGACAAGTTGAAGGTTGAGAGCAATGTTCGTGAGAAGACTTACATAGAAATGCTTCATAATGTGTTAGATGATAATGAGATTCTCAGTTGCCAACTGAAAGAAAAGAAGGAGATACATGAGAAATTGAGAGTTCAGGCAAAAAAATGTGAAAACTTATGTAAGGAAACACGTACTGATTTATGGGATGACAATGCGATTTTCGGTCGTCGACTTAGAGAAAAGTATTTGGCATCTCCCGAGAAGGTTAATGAGCTTGGGAATGGCCAGAAGAGTAAGACCGAGGCACTTCATATGAGGTTAACACAGTTAACAGCAAATAGGGAAAAGTGTAGTGGCTACCCAACAGCCTCCTCTGCCCCACATTCATTGATCAACGGGTTCAAACGCCTGTTGGCTATTGTTGGTGAAATGGACTGCACATTCAAGGAAGCAGAAAGGACCAAGGAGTTCTTAAAGGACCCATTAAAGTTTGCTGCTGTTGCCGATACAGGTGCACCAGCTTCAGCAACCAATTTAGCACAAAAAGAAGAGAAGAAGAGATTGGAAAAGTTAATAATGGAGGAAAATAAATTGGCTAAAATTGAGAAATCACTGACGGAGGAGAGATGTAGAGTTATGACATTTGATGACGTAATTAAGAAACAAAGTGAAGAGATTTCACTTAAGAATATTGAAATCACGGAATTAAGGAAAAGAGTGGACGGTTTAATAGATATGGTTTTGTCCAATAAAATATTGTCTATGGTCAATATTGATAATGTTAAACAGAAGGTTGATTTTCAACACGTCGTAAAAGCGTCGAGTCAGCAACAGACACTCGATGCCAATACTAACATCAAACATGGTGAGCGAAAATCTTTGCGTGGCCAATATAATTTTCCACGTACTAGTGACTATTCTGGTAATATTAATAATTCCTGGAGACAGACCAAGAGGGTTAATTCTACTGTGATACTTGATTCTGTACATCACGGTAAAAACAAGGATAAACTTCAACTCAAAGTTGAAAAAACTAACCTTGTATCTAAAGTTGGAAAGCCTCATAAAAACATAACAAGGGACAAGACTAGTAGTACTTGTGCCCAAAGTAATACTCAGTATGTTAGTAGCCATAAGGATTTTATTATGCCTATTACTGATTCAGAGATTAAGCACGCTGCCACAGAAAAGAAGAAAAACAATCGTGACAGGAGAGATAATACAGATTTTAAACATTACCAAGGGAGATCAGCAAATTGTAATCTGTCTTCTCCAAGAAACCAGAGACAGTTTAACAGATCTAAATATTTTGGTTCTGAAGATTTTCAAAAGTATGGTAGAAATGATTACACGAAAGATTATCAATCTTACGATAATAGTTTTTCTAGAAAACAACATAACCAATCTGGCAGATATTTTTATCGAAAGAGAAATAATAATGACAACTATGTTAACTTTTCTCAACAAAGGCCTAAAGTCATTAATAAACAAGGTGATAATAATAAAAATAGAGTCTCAAATACAACTGCTTGTTCTGCTTGTGGTTTTGAGAGAGTATCTCGCTGTCGTGAGGGTAGAAATTTTTTTCAGCATCCAATAGCGACGACCTTGAGCTACGATCATTTTCTGCCCCATAAGCCTTCTGTGGTGTTTACACGTGTCAAGGGAAGGCTTGTTGATCGGTAAAAGGGCCACAGGTTCACACAAGCCACAGTTTTAGGTAAATGTAACGTTAATTTCATTTTACATCGTTAAATCTTACTGTGAATTAAAATAGAATTTTTTTCATTTGTATATTTTCACAGTGACAGCTTTGCAATGAAAGTCTATGTTTCGGTGTTACATTAACAGAGAGAGTAAGGTATGCCACCTTGTATCCATGTGGTTAACCAAGAAAAGCCGGACAGCAAGTTGACTCTGAATTGTATGCGGTTATCTTTCCAAGATTATGAGACTATTCAACACGGCTGGAATTATTGCCTGTTCAAACTTGTTTAGGATACAGATATTATTGTATCGAATAAATATAGGATATTATATAGAATTGAGTTAAGATACTATATTACTTCTATTAGATAATGCGTAAGCTCATTTTTTAAATGCACTATTTATGCACATATTTATTTTATGAACGACGATGTTTTGATGATGCAACAATTATTTTCATACTATTCTTACACTATTGTGTTATGACGAATATTGTATGTATTATGATTGCAATAAGGTGTATGATATCATTTGCGAGTGACTTGTCTCTGTAACTTTTTGACGAAAGCAGTGGACTATAGTATTTACGCACGCTAGTCAGAAGACTATGTTCATTTAGTCAATCTATGGTTGACCTTTATGCTCCGTTGTGAGCTTCGAGCTACGAGAGCTGATACATCAAACATTGATGTGTTTTTGCAGCGGTTATTATTAGGACTGTTTTATATGCATAATGAGTTTGTCAGCCCTATGCACAACCTCATTAGCTAGGTATGGTACAGTAGTCGTCTTCAGAGAGTCTCTGTACTCACTAAATTTAAAATTCTTTCTTATGTTTTGATGTCATGTTTAGTTTATGTATTAGCACATTCTAAGACATGATTTAGTAGCTATTATATTGTGAAAAATAATTTTGGAAACATAGTTTGATTATATCAGAGTTAATTTTGTATTGCAAGTTGAGAATATATTCTGAAACATTGGTTTCTGAGTTTTTCGAGAGAATAACACCTGTGAATTTAAAATAATTTGATTCTTTTTTTCTTGCAATTTAGACATGTATCATTTTCCCGGCAGATTGTTTTGATTTTGTGTCTGCTTAAGTATAAGGATTTTTGTATGTCACACATATTTTGTAAGCTAATTACATTTTTGGTATGTTAATATTAGGTTAAACTAAAAAAAAATTTAAAATATCATTTTCATTTAACTTAGCGTTATGAAATATTTTTGTTTTTTACTTTTTGGAAAATGTTTTCTAAGATTGTAAAATTTTTTCGGTGCCCTGCGCTTAACTGTGCGCTAGAGGGTCTAATGATGTGTTTTTTTTTTTACTTAACGCTTCATGGTGCGTTAGTTCGAGTTTATTTATAACGGTATTATTTTTTGTGTATATGTCTATGATAGTTCATTGTTATTATGAATAAGTTGTATAACGAGGTTAAGTGTTAGATTATGCTTCGTTTATCTACAGCTTTCTTTTGTGGTTGTTAGATATACACATACATTGTCTTTATGTCCTATACTTTCTTGTCATGATTATATGTATTTATATAATACGTTGTGTGATTAAATTATTGTTACGATGTATTAATCCATTGTTCTCTACAGACATATCTTTGTTTTCTTCTCTCTTTCCTGATTATTCTTCATTTTATTCCATTTCATCTACTGACTTTTCGGTAGTGGTTCATATGTTGTTTATACTTTCATGTTGCATTTATGTGTCACTTGATACTATTTGAATTCTTATTCATCCTACTATACTGATACTTGAATCATGTATATTGTTAGGTTAATTCTATGCTAAATAGACTTAACTTTGTTGAAAGCAGATTATCTTTGTAGACTTAGCTGATTATTTTGTATGCTTTGTTTTCTGCTTTACTCATAATGCTCATATGTTTAGGACGATATATAGTATTTGGACTTAACAGGTTCATTAAATTTTCTGATTAGAGCTTTATCACCCACTTATTTTTTGGTTGAGTAATGTTTTCAAAAAATGATGTTATCATTTTTTTCCCCGGGGGGTGGTGTAAACTGTTAAGTCCAAATCTAAGCAAGGGCAGTAATCGTTATATGTATGGGATGTACAATAGATTATAATGGTTATCCCACTTGAACAGCTGTTGTCTAGCTGTTAATTTATTTAAAGAATATATGAGTGTATCGCATTCGAATCTTCGAGATGCAGAACGTTTTTCACGGTGGCTGAGTTCCACGTGATATAAATTTTCTAAGCTAATTTTGAGTGATGAGCGAGATTTTTCGGGAAGTTAGCCCCAGGCATTGTGTGATTGGCTGGGGTGTTCTGGGAGAGAATGATTTTTGGGGTCAGTGTGTGCCGAGCAAGTGCACTGAGGAGATGTGAAGTGTTTTTCAATGTGTACCAGTGTACAGGCCAGTGTTTAGATGAGATGTACTTTATTTAAGGAGATGTTCCTTAGGCCTTGGAGTATACAGGCCAGTGTTTAGAGATTATGTACATTTTTTGAAGAGTCTGTGTCCTGGGCGTGACTGGAGAAGTCAGCTCAGTGTTTTCGGGGGAAGCCTGTACATCGCTTGATATGTCGACTTATATTATGAGGCCAGGATTTGGACAGGCCGTATTATGATTAACTGCAGTATAGCGATTTTGTGAAGCTGTTAGGAAGCTGTTATTATAGCGCTGAGACGCCATGTATGGGAGGCCTATTATTTACTAGTACTGCGATTGCCAGCAGTCTTCTAGATGGATTAAACTGCGCTGAGACGTCATATATTGGAGGCCTATAACCATTAGTACTGTGAGTGTCAGCAGTCTTGTGGATGAATTATATAGTGTTGAGACGTCATATATTGGAGGCCTATAACTATTAGTACTGCGAGTGTCAGCAGTCTTATGGATGAATTAAATAGTGTTGAGACGTCATATATTGGAGGCCTATAACTATTAGCACTGCGAGTGTCAGCAGTCTTATGGATGAATTATATAGCGCTGAGACGTCATATATTTGAGGCCTATAACTAGTAGTACTGCGATGGTCAGCAGTCTTATGGATGGATTATATAGCGCTGAGGCATAATGTTATTTGAGGCCTATAATTATTGGTACTGCGTTTGCCAGTAGTCCTTCTTGATGGATTATTATGATTATATGATGTGGATCCTTTTTTGGTATGCTATTATAACCTGTGTAACATGCTGTACTTCGTCTACGTTATCGTGACCGTGTTGTGGTGTAATTAAACTGTTCATTAACTGTCACAAGGCGTTCAACCCTCCATGACTCGTACGTGAGCTATCGTGGCGTGAGTGACTGCTTCTACACACCCTTCACATATCATACACGGTAACAGCACAGCAGTACACACATGGATAATTAGCCTATATAGCGTATGCAATGAACAAACATTATGTAAACAGACTGGAATGAATTTCAGCCTTTATCAGTTTGGAATAACAGATTGTATCACTGACTCTTTAACTAGGTTAAATGACAAATACCATTAGACTTATGAAAGTAGCAAACAGAGAAAAATATTGTGAACTGAAACATATTTTAGTCATTACATTTTGTGACAAGAAACGTACTAAAACATGGCCACTGTGGTTCACTCTAGACACAAGCAAACCTTCTCATTTTTAAAAAAAATTCTTTTTTTGTGTTTTTAATTCTCAAAAGTGAATTTGTTTACAATACAGATACAAAATTCAGTCATAACAATTATAAAGAAATGTAACTGCAAATACAAGGACAAAGAAACATGCGTTGGTACAAGCCCAAGCATACACACTTACACATACATAAGTATAAACATACATACATACGCTACCAATAAGTTTTTTTTACTATTAATAAATCTAATGTCACAGTATCTACACAAGTTAATGGTGCTTGTTTTTTATGAAAAAACTACGAGAAAAGATTTAAGTGTTTTGTTTTCTGTGTGAATATAAGTAGAAAACGTTTTGAGTTAAAAATAGTTTGTTCATAGACGGCTTTATTTTGGCAAATTCATACTAGATGTCTATATTCTGCCAAAAGTGTAAATAACTGAACTTTAATGAATGGAGTAATTTTGGGAAAGATGTTGAGCATAACTGCTTTATACAAAACTACTTCTGTTGTATTTTTTGTAATGTTTGTTTTAAAGAGTTTGTGTCAATGTATTACAATTACAGATCATGCGTTCCTCTGTCTCTTTGGCGTTCAGTCTTCAAAGTTTACTTACTTTACTACTTACTTAGTCGTTCATCTTCTAACGTGAGGTGCAGAGGTTTGGACGAGGGAGTGTCATACAATCCTATTGGCTGTCTTCCCCCTGGCCTGGTTCCATTCTAGTGATCGGTCCTTCAGAGATTGTCTAATGTTGTCCTCCCAGCAGACTTTTGGAGGTCTGGATCCCTGGCTCTTAGTTTCCCATACTTGTCGGGGTGGCGGATCTTCTCCCATTCTGGTGACATGGCCATACTATCTTAGTTGGGACTGTTCTACTTGGGTCTGCTGGGGTTGGTTTTTGGGGCCATTATGTATCGTCTGGTTGTGGACCATGTTTCTTCTTGTTACTTCAGTCACCTTCCTCAGATATCTCATTTCTGAGGTTTGGATCTGGCTTCTGTGGGTTGTAGTCGTTGCCTGTGACTCGCATCCAAACTAGTTTACATTTGGATTAATCTGCATGTTTATTTCTTTCTCTATGACTAAAGGGTGTTGAGTTAATAATAATCTGCAAATCTTCTCACTGTTAACTGTAACGGAATTGATAGCGCATTGTCCATTTATTTTTCTTTCCGTGTATTATTTTGCCGTTATACCATGTTCAACCAATACGGTTATATTTGGGGTATATAAAGGTGTTAACTTCTTCAATGTAGCACGTTCCTAGTCCTGAAAACTACTGGTCCTGAAGAGAAGCGCTAGCTGCCTGTTTGGTCCCTTCTCGTTGTTATCTTGTTCGGCTGTATGTTGTTTATGACTGTCTCTATTATATTTGGTAGGAGTTCCTCTAGGGTTTAGGTAATTATTTTGTCTTTGGTTTCTTTGCTTCTATCACTTTCTTGATTGCTTTTTGTTACGATATCCTCGATGATCCTTCTCTCTTTTTTCAATTCTGTTGAGGACTTCTTCGTTCTCCTCCATTAGCTCTGCGAGTTAGGTCATGTCGACTACTATTTGGTGCTGAACGGATTTCATGTCCTGTAATATTGCCTGGGTACTCTGTAAGGATCCTATTGTTTCGTCTCTTTATGGTTTCTGTATCTCCGTTGTGCTGCCTGTTTTTCTCAACTTTGAGTTTTTATTTTATGTCTCGCACCTCTGTGGTAAGTTTTATTAGTTGCATTTTTGTGTGCTGTTCCTGTTTTGCAGTGCCACCTGACGTCACTCGATGTCTTGCTTTTCTGAAGAAGTTATTGGTTACATATTCCTTCAGTATGGCCGTGGTTTCCGTGACAGTTTGCACAGGTTCTGTTGGAGTTGCGCACTTTATAGTTGGTATCCCTTTTCGCGTAAGGACATTCATTGTAAGAGTGACTTCCCGCACAATACCGGCAAACTGCCTCTGTCTTGCAGGTTTTCTTAGTGTGCGAAAATTGTTGGCAGTTTTAGCACTGCATAACAGGCGGGCTGTACTCTTCTGTTTTTCGACATCTATGGTTTAGGTTTAGTTGACGTGGTCTTGAAGTCTCTTCAATAGTTAGGATAAATAGGTTTGTGTCCTTCTTGTCCCATGTCTTCAGTATTTCAACCTGTGTTATTTTGATATTCTTGTTTTCTGTTTGCAGGCGGCTGTGGAATTCTTGTGTAGACCAATTGTTGTTGACCCTTCTTACAACTATCTTTTTGGTTTTCTTGTAGATCTCCTCAGTAACTGTAATCTGGTGGGGCAGCTGGACTTCTTTGTGTCCGGACTCTAGTTCGACCATCAGTTTGTTTGTCTTCTCAGTGTTATTTAGAGCTATTATAACTCATTTTTCGTGTCTTGTAACTCTAATTATGCTCCTCCTGCCCGTTATTGCCTCGAGAATACCGATCACTTTATCGTCGGGTAGGGCCCTGAGCGAGGCCTCACCTCCAGACATCTGAATGATCTCCTGTAGTGCCTCATGAGAAACGCTATTCCTTGGCTTGCGAAGTTGGCACGCTCCGACTTCCGTCTCAGTTTGAGCGTGTGGTCTGTGGGACGGACTCTCCTGATCACCGTGGGACACTTAGTTGTTCTCTGTTGAGTCCATGGTATCTCTATGTCTGCTATTGGTAAGTCAGGAGCTACTTCTAATACTAATTCTTGTAATTGTGGAGAATGACTAAGGAACTCGTCTCTGTATTCACGAATTCTGCGTAGTTCTTCGATAATGATATCATCTTGGTCTAACTCATTAAGTTCTGATGTTATTGTCCTCTCATTCGCAGCAAGCTGGGAGGTGATGTCTGGCTGTTCTGTCCTTCTGTCTTACTCTTGTGCATGTACCTGCCTGTGTTGTAGAGCTGTTTCTTCCACCTCCTTAGTATTTGAAGATGGGTCGGCTTTTCTCTCTGGGTGACTGTTTCTGGCTTTGTTATACTCATGGCTGTTGTTCAGCGCTGGTGGACTGGTGTACATTTTCCTCTTCTTGGCGTTTGGTTTGGATCGCATCATTTGTACTATACTGCGATGTTTGTTTTTTTTAAATGCTCGCATTTTTTTCAAATGTTCGCATGAGGGCACATTTTTAAAAATGCTCAGATGAGTCGCATTTTTTCAAATGCTCTCATGAGGCGCATTTTTTTTAACTTGCATAAGTCGCAGTGAAAACTGAAAAAGACCATCTCCTTTTCTCAATATATATCAGTCTGTTTCAGTTAATTATCTGCCTTGTTTTGGTGTACGACGATGAAAACGCCACTATGGTGAAATGTATTACCAATTAAGAGATACATTTGCTAATATAGAAAAACCATTGAATACCCAGCCTGCTCTTGTAAAATAAAATGTTAAAAAAATAATAAGACTTTAGTAAAATTACTGTACTTAAAATATGAAATATGTCTCTGGAACTACATAAGAGTGTGCTGCAAAAATGAAAAAAAGCTAATTTAAATTACTAGTAGATTAAAATAAGTAACAAACTACTTTTAAATTTATATTTTTATTTTTGCATAATTCTTTCCCTTAAACAAAAAACTCCCTTAGTAAACTCCCCTGAGAACTTCAAACCAGACTGATCTATCTATCTATCTATCTATCTATCTATCTATCTATCTATCTATCTATCTATCTACCTACCTACCTACCTACCTACCTACCTACCTACCTACCTACCTACCTACCTACCTACCTACCTATCTATCTATCTATCTATCTATCTATCTATCTATCTATCTATCTATCTATCTATCTATCTATCTATCTATCTATCTATCTATCTATCTATCTATCTATCTATCTATCTATCTATCTATCTATCTATCTATCTATCTATCTATCTATCTATCTATCTACCTATCTATCTACCTATCTATCTATCTATCTATCTATCTATCTATCTATCTATCTATCTATCTATCTATCTATCTATCTATCTATCTATCTATCTATCTATTATATACTTCTTTAATCTGATTGGTTTCAAGGAGGATTTTATTTTTGTTTTTGTGTGGTTGTTTTTTTACGTTCGTTTTTATTGTTTATGTTTTTTATTGTTTGTTTTAACGTACTTTATTTCTTAATTATAATTTGATACTGTAAATGTATGTTGTTATATTACATTTATAATGTTCATTGCCTCTAAATTAATATTTACAGCAGATGTAAGGATGTATGTATACAGACGCCTTCCTCAACCTTTTTGTCTTGAAAGAACCCTTGAAATAATTTGTAGGTGTCAGTTAACCCCTTGAATATAAATTATTATATCTACAGCTCAGGGTACGTTAGCGTGAACATTAAGTTGTTATTATAATAATCCAATAAAAATTGTGAATCCTTATTGAGTAGAGAATGATTTCTTATGTGGGTCTGTTTATTTTAGCCAACTTATTAGCCTACTGTTTTTGTGTGGTTCTCACTTCCAACAAAGGACATCAACTCTTTTGTAAGTCAATAGTGTAGGCAGTGCCAGATTGACATATGGACTGAGCGTGCTGAAGCCCAGGGCCTCATAATCTAGGGGGGGGGGGGGGGGGCCTTAGCCTCCTGCCACAAAAATTAAAAATATCACCATTAATATTATTCCATGTGTAATGATAACAATCAGGGGCGTACCTAAGCCAATAATGTGTAAGCACATATCCAAAATTCAGGAATACATTGATGGAAGTGACCAAAGCACACATTCTTGATTCTACTTTATATGCATAGTTGCAAGTAACATTAAACACGTATGACTGGATAACAGTTACACAAATACGCACTTACTGTTTAGTAAATTTTGTGGAGGCCTTAACCCTTTGCTTTTCAATTTAGCCAGAAGGAGAAATTGCCGCCATGTCTTGCCAGCTTCGCCAAAATGCGAATCTATTATAGACATACGTTAAATTCCGAAATAAAAACATTATGAACATTAGTAGAGCCTAGAAAAATGTTCCGTGCATTTTGAAATAAAGTGAGGATTCTTTTATACCATTGTGAATCACAATAATATTTAATTTTGACATTTAGTGTTAAAAATAATGAGTAAGCGATATGAAAGTGGTGCTAGTAAACGAAAGCGACAAATGGAACAGAAGGCAATACTGAAGCATTTAAAGCCATGCACGTCATATGGCTTTGTACAGCAGGCAGAAACCATCCTGCATAACCTCTCAGATATACAACATTTATGTTTACAAACAGAAGAAAATAAAATAGACTACACTGAGCTGTCTGGGCAGACTGATGAACAACCAGTTTATATACAGAACACAGCCTCTTTTCAAGGACAACTGTTGTCAGTAACTACCACTCCAAATACAGAAACTTCTGGAAAAAGTGACAATGAAGTGAGAAGACCTAAAGCCAAAGAGTTAACTCAAGACGCTGACGGAACATCCCGCGAGTAAGTTACATTAAAAGAAGCAGTCCAAGCGCATAACGATCTTAAAGACTATGAACAAGCAAACAAGCTCAGCGAAAACCCTAGAATTGCAGACACACAAATACCAACTGTTCATGCTACTAGTGATTTCAGATATAATAATGACGTAGGTTTATGGACGACATTGAATAAAGAGGAAAAATCATTCTGGGTTGCAAAATTCCCATCGGAATGTCAGCACTGGGATCACCCTTTTACCAATTCGAAGCAAACATACAAAAAACCAAGCCCGGTTCTGTTCAAAGAATGTATTCCATTACACTAAAGTAAATGGAGAAACCAACCCTCGAGAATGGTTAGTATATTGTCCCACAAAAGGAAAAGTCTACTGTTTTATGTGCAAACTTTTCTCTAACCAAATTACCCAACTACAACTTTAGCTTCTACTGGATTCAATGATTGGCATCACGCTTATCTTGTTCAAACCCACGAAAACTCTAAAAATCATATGAACTCCGTGCTAACATACTAAACAAAAAAGTGTGGTCAAACGTTAACATCAAAACTCGAAGAACAAATCAAAGCAGAGCAGGATTGCTGGCGGCACGTACTTCAGCGAGTTATTAATGAAACATTTGGTTCTCCCAACAATGGTAACTTTTTTGGATTGCTTGAATTAATTGCCAAATTTGATCCCTTCCTGCATCCACTTATAAATCAGTATGGAAGTAAAGGCGGTGGTCAGCCATCGTACTTATCCAAAACTATATGTGAAGAGGTTATCCAGTTGATGGCTAATAAAGTTCGAGAAGCAATACTTAGCTACATTAAACAAGAAGGTTATTTTAGTTTATCAGTTGATTTAACCCCTGATGTTTCCCATGTTGATAAACTTACTGTTATTGTTAGATATGTTTCTCCTAGTGATGGATTAACAGTTGAACGCTTTCTGGGATTTTTTTTAACTGAAAGATCACATCGGAGAAAGTATTGCTGAACGGATACTGAACTACTTCAGTGAACTTGATATTGATTTAAGTAAATGTAGAGGACAATCATATTATAATGCAGCTAATATGGCTGGAAAGTATAACGGAGTTCAACAAAAAATTCTGGAAAGAAACATGTTTGCAAAGTTTATTCCATGCGCTGTACAGTCCCTAAATCTAGTTGGACGAACCGCAGTTGACACGTGTCTGGATGCAGTGAATTTGTTTGGTACAATAAATGAGTTTTATTGGTTTTTCTCAGCTTCTACAAAAAGAGGGTCAGTGCTTAAAAGTGTCTTGCCTCCAGAGTTAAAAATTCCTAAGCATTTATCACATACAAGATGGGAGGCTCACGCCAAAGCTACTACAACGATTAGCGAAAGTTATGCTAACATTGTTGAAGCCATTTGTCATATTTACGGTGATGAATCTGACACTAGACGACAGGCTGAAAATCTTCTACAAAAAAATTTAAGAATTTGAATTCGTTTTCTTGCTTCACCTTTGGACACATTTGCTAGACCAATTTCATAAAGTTAGCAAGGCCCTCCAAAGTTCACAAATTTCATAGAGTACATGTGCACAGATTTACAGTTCACTATTGAAGTTCGTATCAAACACTCCGGCTAATTTGGACGAAATTGAACAGCAAGCAAAAATTACTCTAGAGAGTAGGAGAAAAACAAAGCAATGATGGGGCAGCGCCCGAAGCTTTAGACAAACTTTTTCCAAGAGACAGTTTTAGAATAAATTCATTTATTTATGACATGGATGCTCTTGAAGCCAACCTAGACAGAAGTGCAACAGTGTGTAGCAGTGTAGCTGGAAATTTTTCATTATTGGTTATCCTGCAATCAACCATGGAACAAATTCATAATGGTGTCGAGATGTTGATGCAAGAGTATCCAAAGGATGTTGACCTCAGTCTAGTCGATGAACACTTGCACTTCCACCTGTACGTCAAACAAGCTCACACTGAAAAAGAAAATTTCTGCCACCAGGACATGTATCAAATAATATTCCAAGAAAAAATTTAGACAGCTTTTCCAAATGTGGAAACAATTTTTAGATTGTTCCTGTGTTTATTGGTTACTAATTGTAATGGTAAAAGATCATTTTCTAGACTAAAAAGGATTAAGAATGATCTGCGGTCAACAATGTCCCAAGATCGGTTGTCTGATCTTAGCATTCTTTGCCTAGAAAATGATAAACTGCGACTTACTGATTTTAATGACATCATTGATAAATTTGCATCAAAAAAAAAAAAAAAACTCGAAAGAGAAAGTTTGTATGTAGTGTAATGTTTAAACATAGCTATGAATGTAATGTGTGAATGTCTTCATTAGATGCATACTTTTGTAAATTTATTAAATTTATAAACAATCTTTTTATTAATGATACAATTTTTTTAATGTTCTACTTTCATTGTGTGGATAAATGTCACAGAACGTGTAAACATGCACTTTTGGGTTCTCTCTCACACCTTCAGATCTACGGCAGTATCATTTCTTTTTCTTCTTTGACTCACCAATCGCTTTTATTTGGCATACATCATGCGTTTTAATTCTTGTTAATCTCAATGTTGGATCAGTAGAGTGAAGTCTCTAACACTCAACTCCCCTACGGAAGTATCTGCAATGGGACTACCTTTATCTTTTAACACGCAGACGTGTTTACGTTACGCCAGGTGAACTGTAATATTATCGTAACAATATCCGGTGATTATCATCGGTCAGCGGTAATACGTTTATCGCATTGAGTCGTCTGCCCCATTTGAAAGGAGACGATCCTCGTTAGAATAAATAGGGTCTCGTACGAGGGTGAAAAGGAATCCAATATTGTTTGTCTGAGCGGCCGGTGATCGCTTTTGTTTGACTGTCTGGAGAAGGCGCGAAAAGATGGGCGATAATGAGATAATAGTTTCACGGGACCATCCCTGTGTGTGATTATAGCATGCAATCTGTCTGGCGAGTCAGTATTTGAAGGCAGCATCTGGCCATCAAAATAGTTTACAAATTTGTTTGTGAGAGTGCACAAGGTGTCACTGGAAATATTACGTTTTATTATAAAGAGGTTTCGCGTTGGAATATTAAATGTAATATTTTAAACATGCGGGGGAGATTATGAATTTAAACACCCCATTCCACACAGTGTTAAAAAGCTTTCGATTGGATTGAAGTGTGTAAAGTGCTGTACTGTAAAGTATTGTACGATTCACCACTGTAAAATATCCATCATACTGTAAACCAATGTAAAGTGGTGTATTCTCTTTCTTCGGTAAAGCTCCACTATCAATCACTGTAGCATGTTGTTTGTGGTGCCACTACTGTATATGTCCATTGTAGTGTACCGAGTTGTTGAGATCAGGCATGCTCCAGTCTACCCAGCTGTAAATGGGTAACTCACCCTAGTCCTGAGTTAGGGAAGGCAAAAGCAACTGTAAGCAGTAGTTTCCCTCTAAGGCTCCAGGGGAAGCAGGCCATAAACTTGGTCAATTCAACCGACGCAGGATGGTGTATATATGGAGTAGAAGTGTAGAGTGTGATTAATGCGAAGGGTGGACTGTTCGTGTTCTGACCAATCTAAGCACTCATTCACTTGTGTCTACAAGGCACCAATGCAGACTGCTGGAATCTTTGTTTACACAGTTTATTTAGACGCACACACTGGGACATAACGAGTAAATCATGGGTATAGGTTGACACATCAATTTGCAGGCATACATAGTAGATCCAATGTCATGACACATTCATAAATAATGGGTAGTACATCAATAGCTTCCAATGTCATGATATATTATGGCCGCATCCCCTATCTGACTAAACGCGTCAGTGAAGGCGGATCGGTAAGTAACTAAAGTTGCTTTATGTTCACAGTTTATACCATATTATGAAACCACGATAAGGGGTTTCTATCAAAATTGAGATCTCCTTGCCACTGTCCGAATATTAAGATACATGCCCCGTTCTTTGGACAGTGATTCGAAAATATGATGACAGGAATGTAACATGGCCGCCTTCCTGAGTTGTCGCTCGCTCACTCACTCACAGGAGGGTGTATGTAAGCCAAAGTTAATTTGAAATGCATATGAATAATTTCCTAAAGCTTCTCCATACAGTTCTACAGTAATCCAGATACTTCACGTAGACATAACTGCTGGATGGAAGCCCGTCATCTTCGTCGATACAAACATGATCCTAGCGTTGCGAAGCATAACATTCCAGCTAGGTCTAACCGACATGAGATCATCAAAATTAGGGTCTGGCATTACCTGGAGTCCGAATCATACATGATACCGTACATAAGGAGAGTCTCTAACACAAACTCTAGTAGAGACACAATCTCCTACAGAAGAAAAATCACTTCATAAATCATTTTTACTTAGGAATGTACCAGCCCTTGAAAAATGCGTAACCGCCATTGTAACGGTACATCGGAACTCATCACGACTTGTCAAGACAACTCATACTTCCGCTAGAGCGGCATAACAAGAATATAGTCCTGCCTACCCATCCAAAATATACAATATAGGACTGATTCTACTTGTACTAATAATATGTAATACATATGAATTCAGGCCATAAACATAATAAGCAAATTAATCTATTTTCTGGCCCTAACAAATAAGTACGGACATGAGAGCAATATCCATGCGCCGGATCAATATCAAGAACGATTACTCCTATAATCAAAAGTGTGAATCAATCATGGATTATCTAGCTTTACCATAGACAGCATTTTCATACACAAATGAATGAATGTCTATATCTTTTCCATATTAAATAGCCATATCGATTTTTGTAATATGTGCGTCAAAATATGCACGCAACAAAGTGAGAGCCAGAATAAACATTGGATTTCATTGGAAATGTCGGCGGAAGTACCACCTGTGATTTGAACTGAGAAGTGCAAAATATAATCTAGCAAACTCAGAGACACAGAACAGACAGCTTCGCAACTTCAAACGTGCAACTCCCAAAAAGCCAGAAAGAGAAGGATCGGGCATAGAATTCCATACTTGTGACAGATCAACGTTTTATGGAAACTTGAAACCTTAAAAAGTAACCCCGCCTTTATAAATACAGAGACTGAAAAACTTAAGGGGCCAGGACTTAAAATACAAAGACTGGAACCCAAAATAATTGGATCATCCGTCATAAGAGAAACTTTCCCAGAACAAGTGTTTCGCAGATTCACCCGTTATAAAAGGGATTCAAAATTTCCAGACCAAATTATTCGAGAGCAAATAAGATAAATTTCTCGAGTCCATTCTAACCTTTGTGCGGAGATAGTGTATTTCGTAACAATTGTTTTACAAATGTAAATTTTTCATGTTTTCTTGTTAAGTGGTTTTATATATACATATATATATATATATATATATATATATATATATATATATATATATATATATATATATATATATATATATGTGTGTGTGTGTGTGTGTGTGTGTGTGTGTGTATGGATGGGAACCTCAACAGACGAAACTAGTAAATTCGTAAACCACTAAAGCAAGCGCTAGTGCTTTCTTCTAGCTAATTGTGCGGAAAACCGACAGCAGAGGTGACCCCAGACTCCGAATGGAGCTATGATGAGTTAGGATTACAGTGCATGTGCCTAAATTATATAACATTTGTGAGATATATGCACTTTGTTACTTGTAACTCAGTCAACTCATTATTCGCGCTGTCCCGGCACATTTTCCCAGTTAATACCCAGAGGAATATGTTGATTTTTAATCATCTTCCCTGAGCTACACTGTGTAATCGGGAATTTAATTCTTCTGAGTGATTAACACTGGTGGGTGTACAGCAAGAATGCGCCTGTTAATCTGCAGCCCACAAATGTACTTAGCCGAGACATCTGTTTTCTATTTCGTCTAAAATGTAGGTTACATGCTATCAGAAGTACTAAAGTTACTGCGCCTCTCGTATGAGAAAAGTACACTCATCACCAAGAAGTGACGAAAACCACGGCTGCAAGGACTCCTTATGTCAGTTAAGTGCTTATCATTTAAGCAAAAGTGTCATAATTTTCGTACTATAACATCACCTTAAATCTCAGTGAAGAGAAAATTTGATTCCCACATAAAATTCACCAGCATTTTATTTATTTTAATCTGTAAATACTAATTGATTATTACATTTGTTACCTGTTGTTTTAAAACTAAACAACCATAGTGGATTCAGTTATTACATATATGAAAGCAAACGTATGAGCCAGAATATTATATATATATGTATATATATATATATATATATATATATATATATATATATATATATATATATATATATATATATATATATATATATATATGTATATATATCTAGACATATATTTATTTACCTCTAAACAGAGCTTTACCACTTTTAGAGGAAATTCGACGAATTAACTCTGCTTGGGTCTTGAGCGGGCTAAAAACCATTGCTTAAATCCTTCCCAAAATGCGACGGATAGATATGAGTTAACAAATGTTTAGCGCTAAGCAGCATTGTTCTTGACATCTGAATTATCCTGTGAAATCTCCCGTAAGGTTAAAGCGTCATTAACCTTCTATCTACATTTCTGCCAATAGTAATTTTATGGAAGGTAGACACCTTTGACGACCCATTTAGATACTCTTGAGTTTTGGCCACTGTTGGACCACTACTGCAAAGCAGGAAAGGCAATCCGTTACAATTAGGGGCTCGTCCGGGATTGAACTCTGATACGCATTTATGATAAATCACAATTGCAGACATCGTTTTCAGAAGAAACCCAATGGTTAATTTCCCTAGAATAGTGTCGCACATTAGGTAATTGTTTTTATTTGGCCCGTCTAAGTAGAGAGTGACTATTGACTGATACACGAGAAGGTATGAAAATTAGGTTCACTGGTGCTATTTTAGCCAACTTATTAGCCTACTGATTTTGTGTGGTTCTCCCTTCCCCCACAGGTTGTAAACTCTATTGCAAGTCACTAGTGTAGGTTTCTTTGTCCTTAACATTTCTTACCTTATTTTGTTTCTACCTTATTCGAGTAGGCCTAAATGTCGTATCACAAAATTCTACTGTACAAGATGATAATGACATATTGTATTTGCAAAAGTGAAAAGGCTCCTATTGTGCAGAGCCACACGTGGCTACTCTTTTATGCTCACCACTGCGAGTTCACCGAAAAAAGTTAACGACATAACATAATGAAGTGTCAGGGTGTGCCATGGTGAGTAGCAGGGCCACTGCTCTCTATTCTCAGCAATGCGTACAAGTGTGGAGAAACCGTGTCCTGCCCATTCTTTGATGTTATCAGCCCAGGATTTTCTTTGCCTTCCTCTTCTCCGTTTACCTTCGACTGTTCCCTGGAGGATCGTTTTCGAAAGGGAGTCATGACGAGTTACATGCCCAAACCAGGCAAGCTTTCGACGTTTCACTATTGACAAAAGTTATAAGTTAACGACATAACATAATGAAGATGTCACGTGTGTGATGTAAGGGCCATTATCATCGAAATAGTTAGGACAGATAAGGACCTCAGTTATCAGAAGTCTTGTGAGCATGTGATGTATACACAGGGTAGAAGTGTTTATAACAATAAGCAGACAAGGAGATAATCTCTCTTCTGTCAGCGCTCTTGTCGAGCGAAGATGTAATACGAGACAGTAAGCCTTTAACAATATATATATACACATATATATATATATATATATATATATATATATATATATATATATATATATATATATATATTTACTATCCACGCTGCATTTACTTACTTACTAAGGGATCCATATTCTACCTTGAGGTGTAGAGATTATGAGGAGGGAGCGCCATTATATCCTAACGGCTGTCTTTCTAGCCTGGTTCAGTCTAGTCTTCGGTCCTTCCATTAGAGAATCTCAAATGTTGTCCCGGACTCTGGGTCGTTTTGGTGGTCTAGATCCCTGGCACGTAGTTTAACATACTTGTCGTGGTAGCTGATCTTCCATTCTGCAGACATGATCAGACCATCATAGTTTGGACTGTTCTACTTGAGCTTGCAGTGCCTGGGTGTTGAGGCCCTGCCGTATCCCCTGGTTGCGGACCATATCTCTTCATGTTATTTCAAACCACCTTCCTCAGATACCTCATCTCTGAGGTTTGGAGCTGGCTTTTGTGGGTTGTGGTTATTTCCTGTGGCTCGCATCCACATGTCTAGATTCGAATATAGGTTTAGCGTATACAACCATCTTCATCGTTTTGCTAACTTCTCTTTTACACAGGACTTCTCGATTTATGATCTGAAAACGTCTCCTAGCTGCTGCTCTTCGTGTGGCTAACTCTTTTTTGATGCCATTCTTCCAGTCTTTGACATCTCCGATGTGGTTAATCTACTCCATGACCTGTTCTCCCAGCTTAATCTGATGCTTTCTTTCTTCTCTTGATATCCCAATGGTTTTTATTTTGGAGATGCTGATGACCACTCTTTTCTTCTCCAGCTCTTCCATCCAGACTTACAGGTTGGATTGAAGATGTGCCTCTGATTCATCAATCCGCGCAGCATTGTCGGCAAAGACCAGCTCTGAAATACAGACCTGTCTCATCTTCCATTTCCTTACTGAATACGTGTTGGTTTGTCCATTACATTCTTTGAAGATATCGTCCATGAGGAGTATGAAAAGATAAGGTAACCGAATATTACCCTGTCCTGCACCAGTGATATTCCTGAACTCATTTGACTTATAATTTGATGTCCTCACATAATTTCTGCAAGTCTTGTAGAAACTCTGTGTAGCTTGAATCAGAGTTCCTATAATGTTTGTCCTCGCCAAGCAGTCCCAAAGTTTGCTCCAGGGAACATTGTCTAACGTCTTCTCTAGATCCAAGAAACAGAGATGCATCTCACCTTTAGATTCAATGGCATTGTTTACCCAGCTGCATGAATGTGAAGATAAGGTGCTGAGTACTTCGTTTGCTTGGAAACCACACTGGGCCATATCTATTTGTGGCTCAGCACGGCGTCTAAGTCTCTACTCCAGGATTCTAGAGTAGATTTTAACAGGAACACTGAGAAGGGATATGCATCTATGATGTCCACACTGGCGGTTGTCACTCTTTTTTAATATGGGTGTTATGATGGCAATCTCCAAATCCTTTGATCAGTTTTGTGGCGCCATGCTGTTTGTGGGACCGTCAGGAATAACATGTCACTTGCTGTTACCATGTACGTGACCATTTATGGTATTATACCATCATGTCCTGCTGCTTTGCCTACGTTGATTTTCTCTAGCGCTGCATTGAGTTCTTCCATCTTGATGCCATCTTTATAACCATTGGTTATCTCTTCTGTGCTGGTGGTTATCATTTCTAAGGCGTGACCTTGCTCACAGTCAATGAGCTCTGAGAAGTATTATTTCCACCATCCCTTCACTTCCAGTAACCAGTTTGCCTTGCTCGTCCTTTATAATTTTAAGATGGCACTGTTTTTCGTTCCTCGTGATCATTATGGTTTTATAGAACAATTTCTGGTTTTCTTGAGCTTCTTTTTCTATCTTTTCTCCAAATTCTTCCTAGGATTTTTATTTTGATGCTAGCACCTTGTTCTTTGCTTCTGTTCTAAGTATCACATATTATCTATATTTCTCTGTTTTTCCTTCTGTGTTCTAGCTTCTAAATATTTGTAGTGGGTTTGATGGTATTGTATGATGGTGATATTACTACGTGTGATGCATGAGGTCAGCTGTGAAGGCTCCTGAGATAAAATGTAGCTGTGAATTGTCAGAAGGCCCTTCTTGCTACCACTACGACCTCACACTTATCTTTTTTGTACTAATGAATGTGGCTACGTTAAATGTCTAGGGTAATGATATGTAATGTGTTGTGGTAGTTTACATACACACACACAGATATTTACTAAGTCTAATAATATTAATAAATGTTATAATACACTGAACTAACTCAAGTGTGTAAAATTTGGATAGTAATTTTCTTACATTTATTTGTTCTGAACCAAGGTTTTATTTTGGCTAGAACATATGAAAAGTTTAGCAATTATGAAAGAAATGCATGAGTATTACATAATAAATGCAAGGTGTGTACATATATATGTTACTAGACTAGTTAATATTATTACTGTTAATAGTGTAATCTATTTTGGGAGAACACTTTAATGGATGTGCTGTTGGGGTGGCCTCATCACTCCCTGTCTATGGTGACTACACATTGTCCATTTATTTGATGGAAATTTTATGGGTGTGTTAGCAAATAAGTTGAGTTGGTGAATTCTCAGCAGACCAGGCGCTCACGTAGCTTGAAGGTGTAGCTCTGGTGCTGAGATCTGGTGGCCCCACCTCTCCGTGCTTGCGGGCAATAACAGAAGTCTGGTGGCCCCACCTCTCCGTGCTTGGGGGCAATAACAGAAGTCTGGTGGCCCCACCTCTCCGTGCTGGGGGGCTATAATAGGCTGCTCTGACAAAATGTCACTGCACGGGTCCACTCTGGTAATAATCAACAACTCATTTGACACCACAGTGGTGCCAACTGAAACTCACAGCTCTGCGATCAAAGTATTAGTCATGTGTCATAATTCCATCCTCTAACCATTTCTGGACACAACACTACACAACAACAACACCATATAGACGGGTCAGATCTTTCTGACCAAACACCACATCTTACCAAGTTGGTTTCACATAGGCTAGGTTCTCCCAGACTACGTATTCTGAAATATGTTCATTAGTTTCCTGCCCTAGAATAGGATAGGTGATATGTTTCACTGATCTCAACACTTGATCTGTCCTTCCGAATCCTTGCTGGAGTTTATGTATTTTATTTGTCTCTAGACCCTGAACTGGGGCGGGGGGTCTAGAGCGAACCCTTACCTGTTGTAAGGAACAGATTATGCTATTGCAGTATCAAATCACTCGAAACCTTAAACAAATATTAAAATGTACAAAGAAATAATTTCGGTCTTACCAGAATTATGAATATAGTACACAGTTAAATAAATGCTAGCAAAACTCAGCTGAGCTGCTGGCCTTATGATGGCGTCCCTCTAAATATTTCAATAGCTTCTGGGAATTACACCACTTGATAATTCACTGTGTCTACTAGGACAACTTATAATGACTGGCACAAAATGCGCGTCTGAGCGCCGATAATATTCATCTGTGGCCAATCACTGCCTTTTCTTTTTTCAAATTCAAATATCCTACCACTAAGTCATTTCAGTCATACCTCAGTCAAGTATGCCTTATAGTCTGTTGGTCCGTCCGTCTCTACTTGCGTTTCACACAAAAACACACTTGTTTTTTGAACCAACCCTGCCTTCCCCTACACAATTTTGCCTTTTAAAGTTATTTTTAGCCACAATTCACCATCCCACCCCGTCTCTTCATTCCAACTAGATTTTAGCACTTGCGTCTTCAAAGCCACAATTTTTTGAAAATTAGTGACATGTTTTATCTCAATGCAAACGTTCGCTGATATGAACAACACAGTCTTTTGTCAATATCTTTCTTATTATCTGTCCGTCTGTATAAATGAAAGCATATTATTTCACTGCTCAAGATGGGCCATCCGGCCAGCTAGGTTTTATATTCCTAACATTATTATTAAGAAAAGTTACTTTTCAAATATTTTCTAGAATATTCTGGAATGCGTTGATCACTGCATTCAAATAAACGGGCTAAGATATCGCAAAAGCGTCCAAGAAATGACTGTGCCGTATAATATCCAAGGTCCCTTTTGTCGATTTCTTTACTTTATGTCAACTTGGGGAACGTGACTTTTTCCTCCTTTCCCCACCAATTTGCGTCCTTTTAGCCTCGCTAGTTTCAAGCACGCGGTCAGTCAGATTTTTCCTTTTGATCTCCGTTCTCATCCCGTTCCGTTTTGCCGTCAAGTCTAACAGTTTAATTTCCATGGCGGGTGATGACCCGCGGCGTGGGCGATCATGTATTCTATCAGCTTACGCATTAGTTTTTATCCCTACGTTGTATCATTGGAGATATTTTAACGTTGTATCACGGTTAATTTTGTGACAATATTGTATCTATGACTTTTTTCTTTATGCTTATTTTCTCTTTAAATTCCGAATATATTGCAGAAGGAACGCGGAATTAACTCAAAAAGCGATGTAAACTTTTTTTTTTCGCAGAAGAAATAATTCAGTTGGTATCACGTTTAACAGTTTAAAGGATACACCAAGAACATTACTCTATATACTTCAAGCATAACTTCACTCAGAGAATTATTTGTTTGCTAAATTTTTTGTGTCGTTTTTTGTGAACGAAATTTTGAAGAACATTCTGAATCGAAAATAATAGGGCGTCCAAGCATTCAACGTAAATGTGTGACAGATTACGACCATTGTACTATACTGATTAATGTATTCATCTACAATTATATCAGCTGTTTATACGTTTTGAGAAATTACATTTATGTGCTGAATTTCTCCAGGCTGGAATCATTGTATTATTGATCATTGTTCGTCAAGTTTTCTTAATATTAGAAATGTTCCTTCATTTTTCCCTCCCCCACAGATTGTTTTTATTGGACGTTTATAATAATTCTTAAGAGTCACAAGGTTCTTTACCATCTAAGTAGTTTTCATTTTATTAGAATTGTGACTACAGAATGTTGAATGTTGTATCAATCATGCATCAAACATACGTTCTCGATGATTGACCTGATTATGTCCACTTCCTTAACGAATATACATAATTTTAATTATTTCACTTTCTACTTGATGAGGTACCGCGCTAAATATGACAGTACCAGCATTCTCATTGAAGTTCAATACTCCTTTGTGGTAAAGGGGGGGAGGGGGGGGGTGTTGACATATGAATGACGACCAGTATTATAAGGTTCATTCACGTAAATACTGTATTCTTACGTTCATACACGTAAATATTGTATTCTCAGATTCATTCATGGAAATACTGTATTCTCAGGTCCAAGGATGTAAATATTAAATTCTCAGGTTTATTCACGGAAATACTGTATTCTCAGGTTCATCATCGTAAATACTGTATTCTCAAATTCCTTCACGGAACTATTGTATTCTCACGTTGATGCGCGTAAATACTGTATTCACATGTTGTTGCACGTAAATGGTGTATTCTCAGGTTGATGCACGTAACTATTGTATTCTCGTGTTGCTGCGTAAATACTGTATTCTCAGATTGATGCAAGTAAATGATTTATTTTCATGTTGATGCACGTAAATACAGTATGCTCATGCTGATGTACGTAAATGCTGCATTCTCAGGTGTATGCACGTAAATGTTGTATTTTCACGTTGATGCACGTAAATACTGTATTCTCAGGTTGATGCGCGTTTATATTGTATTCTCAGGTTGATGCACGTAAATATTGTATTCTCAGGTTGATGCACGTAAATACTGCATTCTCATGTTCAAATACTTAAGATCACGAGCAAACGTGACATGTTATTGATACGAAATAATTGAGTTTTAAATGCACAGGCATAATTTACAACAATATTCTTTAGGCGTTATAGATAATTTTAGTGCACTGTGTTATTGGTTGACATGGAAACGGACGCTTGTATTGTTGCATTTCAAATTTAGTTATGAGCACCAAATCTGAAAAAACCAAACTTTACTCTTGTAAACATTCAAAACTAGTAAACATTTCAAGTCATGGAGAATACGACAAGACATGTTCACATTTATGTGTAAACCACAACAGATGTCCGTCTTTCTGTTAGTGTCATACCTTGGTGAGTGTAGTGACATAGTGAATGACATGAAGGAAATGAAGTAGACATACAAAGACCTAGAGCTGATGACACAATACAGGAAGACATGGTGTAAGTGTGTTGTAGGCCTATACTCCTTTGAAAACTGTAGGGCAATGACCTAATAAATCGATGAATATGACGGTAATCAAATGTCAACGCTAATTTAGGTCACACACGTTACTTTAAGTCCCAAGAGCCAGTATACTGTACTTCCTCCTAGACGCATTTGGCCCGATCAACAGGAAACTGGCTTTCGTATCTCTTGATCCTTTCTAGAGCGGTTTTCTAATTTTAACAAACCAAAACGTCATTTCCGACAGGAAGTACTTTCTTTTTAAATGCATCTTGCCTTTTAAAAGACGTGAATTGGTGCTGTGTTAATTAAAAATTTTTGTAGCAATTGTTAGCGAATATTTTCACAGATAAAATGGCCACGCCCACTGCTTCCAGTAGGCCTAGGCGATTAACGTCAGATCAAGCTCGTAAGTTATTTGAAGATATTTTTGATAACGATAACGAATCTGAATGTAGTATAGAATGTATAGATAGCAGTGACGAAGATTTTCAGCTGGAGCATCCTAACATCGACTCCTCGGAAACCGACGAAGATAATAGGTCTGATGTTCTTACTGAAGTTATGGATACAGGAGCATGTAGGCCTAATCAGACTGTAATAAATTCAAGTAATATATCCGAGCCAAAAAGAAAAAGAATCAGGAAGGATGGAAATGTTGATTTTATTTGTAGGCCTAATACAAACAACGCGGTTTGGCATTCAGTGGCGACTGGGGAAGCTAAAGCAAATTTTACTTTTCGCCAGACAAGACAGAACATAAATCCAGCTCTGCATAGCTTGCAAGCACCTCTTGATTTATTAAAATTTTACATCGATGTATGCTGTTGTTAGCACTTTGATAACCAGCATTAATGCCTATGCTGCAAAAGCTGTTGAAATAAACAACCCACACAGAAAATATTCATTGTTTGCGTCATGAACATCAGTCACTTATTATGAATGGCTCAAGTTTACAGCTGTAATGATTGCGATGGGACTGGATCAAAGACCAAAAATCAAGGACTACTGGCGCACCGCAGGACATTTTTATACACCTTGGTACCACGAGATGTTTTCGAGAAACCGTTTTTAAACTATTTATCACAGCATGCTGCATATTTGTGAACCAGAAGATCAGGACGCAGCTAAAATTGAGCCATTTGTCGACATGCTATTGAGCAAATTTCAGAATGCTTTCTATCCATTTGAAGATGTTTGCATTGATGAGATGGTTATAGGATGGAAAGGTAGGTTTAGGCACAAACAGTTCAATGCAACCAAACCTTACAAATACCATATCAAAACATTTGGACAATGTGATTCAGCTACTGGCTATTGTTACAGAGTGTGTTCATGTAGAGGCGTAACGTATATTAAGGCCCTGGTTAGCTGGCCCAATCATTAAAGTAATAACTCATGATCTGGTGTCTCTGATTCGTTCCTTGAACTTCATGCTTGTGCCTTAATGTTATAACGTCTGCCTTTTTAAGCATCTGTGCTGATATATTACGCGAATGATGAGTGTAGAATAATATCAACCTTAATTCACAAAGGTGACAACTCGTTTCGTGTGAGAGTCCATCACACATTCAATATTTAATGACGATATACAAACAGTTCATAGACAAGTCATCTCATGATTAAAATACATACAAAAGTGCAGTCTGACTACTGTCTCCTTATACGTTCATCAATCATCAATAGTCAACGTTTTTACACGCAATGTCGACTGGCGAACATTCGGTAGTGATCATTGACGTTTGAAGATATAATATTAATAATTTCAGGAATTCGTCAGAAAATACTTATCCAGCTCCGGATGACTTATTCTTTCATCACTACATAATGAAGGCTGACCCATGCCTTATAATCCCAGAGGAAAAACACTGCGTAGAATGCATAAACTTCGACCGCGAAGTGAAACACATCTGACTTCTTCAAAGTCAGTCTAATCAAGGGTACACTTATAGTGTCGTCACGTGTTAACATAACAACGCAACACGTCATAATTAAAACTAAGCAATTCTATCAGTTCGCGTTCAATTACCGTGAAGCGCGAAACTCAATAATTATTAATAGCATTTTAAACCCTTCAACGTGTAAACTTAAACGAGCTCACTATAAAAGTGGCTAACATTATAACACCTACCGTAACAAGTGGCTTACCCAGGATTTGAACCCTAGACCTTCCGTGCGACAACACCGCCTAGCTATGCAAGCGAATCACACTGTCCTTCCTGCTATCTACGCATCCCCAAAAAAGGATGTTTCAATGACATTACTGTTTACAGGCCTCGTGGTTTCCCTTCCTTATGTGTTATAAATGTTTATACAATACCAAACCTACCCTCTGTCCTGTTCTTACTGTTCTAAGTCTACTATCATACTGGACACAGTATTAAGGTCTTTGTCTTGTTGGACTGACCGATACTGATATATAGGGGAACAACAGAAGTGATTACGTCATTGATAGGCTGAACTGCCCATGGTAAACTTCCGGTGTTATGTATAGAGGTTCGCACTAATGACCTGTCATTGAAACATCCTTTTTTGGGGATGCGTAGATGGCAGGGAAGACAGTGTGATTCACTTGCATAGCTAGGCGGTGTTGTCGCACGGAAGGTCCAGGGTTCAAATCTTGGGTAAGCCACTCATGTCTGTTGTTTTTCTGTTGTCTAGTGTTCTACTTCTTTATTTCCTTCGAGTGCCTTATAACATACCTTTATATTTGTTTCATATTAATTTACTATTTCGGACTAACCCTCTCTCACCGACATTTAAGAAGCGAGGTTCCCCCATTCCCCGTGAAAACTCACGATCTAGCTTACAAAAAATTCACTAAAATTACAAACTGTATGAGATAGGAACGTGATCTTTTCTTTGAAGTAAAGTTGACATTTCTGTAAAATAGCATTTAGTTAAAATTGTCTACCACTCTACTGATGGGACTGTAGGAAACAGATTATCTGGCAGAGATAAAATTTACATATACGCTGTACGCTTTCTAAATTAAAAATACTCGGACACCTGAAAACAGACATGATTTTATTTAGAGCTCACTGTTTCTAAAGTAGATCTCCACTACTCTTGTGTTACCTTCCGCTACAACAGTATCTTACCAGCGAACAACAGTCATTATCACATTCACCATTTCTCACCCGTGCCCTTATTTTTTAATGTTATTATTACATATTTCTCTTTGGTTTTTACTTGACGTTTTGAACTGGTATGAAGGGTTAAATATATTGTCATCGTAAACATTCTACGGTAGATTCGAATTATTATATTCAGTTGTACAAGTCAGTTTCCAAGCAAGTCTCTGATAGAATAAGTAAGTTCAAATTACTTCCTTCTTATGTGTGAAGTCTTACTTAAAATGTTACATTGGGTGAAGGTATCACTGGTAAGATATATATGTATATATGAGTGTATGAGTGTGCAGCATAATTATATACGTGAGACAAAATTCTACAAGGGAAAGAACAAAGTTGTTAACAGGTATGAACGATAGACTACTACAGTGGAGCAGGGAAGAGGAAAGAGAGTTGAGGAGTCATAGATAAGATGGCGAGTATAAAATATGGATAGTTTTCAGAAGTCATTGCAAAGTTGGAAAGTTAACAGTTGGGATATAATATAGAATATGGAGAAATGGCATAGAGAAAATTGCAGAGATACATAAAATTTGGGAAGCCAAAGTGAAGGTGGCAGAGATGAAACAGATGAGAAGCCATGGAGAAATGGCAGAGATGTAATAGAGAGAAAGAATATGACAAGTCAAAGAGGAAATTGTAAAATATAAGAGGATAAGGAATATTATAAGGAGCATGACAAGCCAAAGAGAAGATGGCAGAGATATAAGAGTATAAGTAGTATGAGAAGCCATAGAGGATATGGCAGAGATATAAGAAGGGATATAAGGAAAAATGTGAGAAGCCAGAGAGGAGATGGCAGAGATATAAGACTACACGGAGAATGACAAGCCAGAGAGGAGATGGCAGAGATATAAGACTACACGGAGAATGACAGGCCATAGAGGAGATGGCAAAGAAATAAGAGTATAAGGAATATGAGAAGCCATAGAGAAGATTGCAGAGATATAGAGGAAGGTTCTAGAAGGAACGAATATTAGAATGACAATCCATGAGAAAGTTGGCAAAGAGATAATTGAAGGTTCCAGAGGGAACGAATATATAAATTGAGAAATTAAGGGAAAACTAGAAATGGGACGAAAAAGAAATGAGATTGAGGGTTCTAGAAAGAAGAAATGGAGTTAAGGGACCATAGTAAAATGTCAAAGTTATATCAGAAATAAATGAGGAAGGAGAACATATACAATTTCTTTGATCGAAGATTATTCCATCAATGTCGAGCAATTTGAAAAATAGCACTTTTTTAATCGATTCATTTATTTTACTTGTCATAAGGCAACATCTTCCTGACAATATGATAAAAATATTGAAAAGTTACAACTAAACAATTTATTATTATTGACCATATGTGACCGTTGGTGGGTCAACAGACTGCAGCCTATGCTACGCATGATCTTAATGATTGTTCTTTCACGCTCCTGATGTTTGTGTTGGGACAGAACTAACGGTCTTGGACTTCCCGACATATTGAACATTATAGACGTTTTAACTCTGGCACATTTTCAATGACTTTTATTGGTGGTTACCAATCTCAACATATGTACAATCAAAAGGGTGAATAAAACATAGACATATGTATTCTGACACACTTCTTGATCTCTAGATTTCACTGGCCGTAGTTAATTCTCTTGTTCACGGCTGTTTATTACGTTATTATGACTGTCTATTGTGCTGTACCTCATTTTTGTTGTTTAAAGGGGATGCTTGAAATTATCATCAGACCTGTCGACACCGGGAAATCTTACTTTAGTTTCAAGACTGATACCCTTTCGTTTCTGGCTAAATATTCAAATTACAAGATTCTTGGCATAGCTCCCTCAAGAAAAGAGTATGCATCTTTCAGATGATCATAATTGCTACATATTCGTGTCTTCCCTTGACTTGGGTAAGAACACCATAATCAATCACGTCTATACCAGACGCTAGTCAGCTGGATCTGCCTCAAGTACGTTGCCCGTATAGCAATAAATCACCGCGACATACTGCGCAATACCTGTTTAATAATTTCCAGTTAATGTTATTTACTTTGATATTTGTTTAATAAAAGTTGCTTTTAAAAAAGTCAAGAAATAACAACTTAAACGTAGGCGCTTTCACTCACCCTGTTTATGTATAAAACTGAGTCGTGTATTTAAATACATAAATATAAATATAAATAAATAAATACAGCTATGGGGTGCAACTGTGGTTGAAAGTTAGACAATAATTGTATTGTTCCCACGTATATGTACTCTCCCGTAAATAGAAAAGTGCGCAAAAAGGTGTGCATGAACAGTTTGATTATGGAATGAAGCCAACAACACGATTGATAATGATATTTAATACATCCATATAATTTTCCCTACAAATATCTAATGACGGTCGCCTGTGTGACAGTCGAATTTCAGCGTCCCTGAACTGTGAGATGATATGGTAGACCCTGGGATAACATGAGAGCCCTCATTCATTTATGTTGCAAATTTGATCGTCAACGTGGGTCCCACGTTTGCTAATTAGTATGCACCATAGCAGAGTGGGCTCTTTACCACGTTTGCTAATTAATATGTAGACAGTTAGCATGCGAGGAACCAGGAGATTCGCTTGGTATTTAGTTTAGATAAGCCGGGCCTTCCGCCTTACCTTAGAGCGATCTAAATCAACTACCTCCTTCACCTTTCTTTCTTACCGCCTTATAGGCGTTGCCAAAGTTCAACGAGGAAAGCGGTTAACGATCAAAAGGAAGTGGTGGTCCCAGAACAGACGAAGCAGTTTCACGCCTTCGTTTAGCATTTCAGTGCGAACCAGAGAAGAGCGCTGAAATCGCGGCGGACGAACAGACACGGGGGAAATCTAGAAGCTTTGCCCAGTGGCAAGTAACGCAGAATTTCCCTGATATCAAATAAGTTGTGAAATTTCGCGTGTCCCCCTGATCCTTCAATTCTTTAATTATATATTGAGACCACTGAAGAATGCGTTTATCATTTGCGCCAGAGAGTTTGAAGAAAGTACTAGCTTATAGAACAAGATTTCTAGCGGATATCTTCTAAATTGGAAACTAAAAAATTCATTCTGTTTGTGCAGCGCTAATATATTAGTTTCAAGTGATCAGTGGTCTAGTTCTTTCATTTTATTTCACTGGATTTTGTGTTAATTTAAACCTATTAAATAAACCCATCTCAAAAGTTTCCAGTTGTAAATTAAATAATGTATCTATACGTTATTACCCAATGAGGGAGCCGCGCTAGCGTAGTGGTTATTACACCGCTCTTGCGACCGGGTGATCCAGGATCAAACCCGGGCTACGGCATTTGAAGATTTTTCGTCAACCGGGATTTGGACTGGATTAACTCGAGACCTGGCGAGAACATTTGAAGGAGTGTCGTCGACCAGGGATTTGCCGACCCAGCTACAATGGGTACCTTCAAAATCGGAGAGTATTTGCCAGAATGGCGAGGGACACCTGTCTCTGTACAAGAAAAAAGGGATACTCACGTAAAATCAATGTCAGGTTAGACATAAAAATAATAACCTGAGATTTCGCCTCGAGTATTAGCGGGCGTACGGGGAAAAAAAAAAAGACTGATACCCTAACGTAGTTCTTGCGAGGCATACATTTTATGAATGGGATGAAATGTTTACTGACTCAAATTTGGACATCTCCGTCCAACTAAATAAAACGCAATGAACTCTTGTATGCAATAGGAATCATTTCTCAAACACGACTCATTCTCGAATCTTTAACTTGGTGTTGGGTTTACATCTGTTTCCACAGACTCGCCTTTGCACAAGCATTTGCAAGGCGACACTCCAAAATTCATAAGACTTAGTTATTTTTGGTCCTTCTTCGACAAAGACCTGGGTAGAACTGCTTTTTCTCTTCCCTTCACGTGTCGAACGAAAACCATGTTTAACACATGTGAATACAGCTCACGTCATGAGACAGAGTGTTTCCCATTTAATTCGAAAGCTTTAACTGTTTGTCCTACTGCCTCAAGAAGCGAAAACTCCTACTGTTACCTAAGTATTATTACTTCCCATTTTATTATTTCCCTTCTCAACCCGGCCACACATGCTTGCCACATTCCATCTAACGAACGTCTAACAAAGCAAGTGCTCCCGCATTTAAACAAAACATATAAATATTGATAAAACTGTAAATATATCGATTTCATTTGTCTTATCAATTATTCGATTTAAACAAATGTTACCAATTAATCGATTAATTCATCGTTAAAGATTCTAATCGTTATACAGGGCGATTATACAGTCGCTGTGCAGTGAAATTTACCCTCGGACGAGACTACGTCACCAGAAATGTGGTTTTCAATTGGGGCTTTAAAGACGCCCAAAAAATTGTGACGAAGATTTTATTATTTATCTAGACACTACTGCTCTTGGCTTGCTTGTATTCGGTAAAGTGGCTGTTAACACGATGAAGTTGTGTCTACAGCATGTGTTGAAAATGTCCACCACGGACCTCAAGACATGTGTTGACTCGCCTCTTCATATCTTCGAAAACCTTCCGGATAATGGCCGGTGATATTTGCTGGATCTGGGTGACGATTTCTGCGGATAACTGTTTGCGGATTATTTTCATAAACTTTTTCCTTTCAGTGCACCCCACAGATAATAGTCAGGCATAGTTAGGTCTGGTAAACGAGCAGGCCAGATTCCACGTGAAATAATGCGATTTGCAAATATGTCTTCTAAATAATTAAGTGATGTTGCGGCTGTGTGTGCTGTTGCCCCATCCTGCTGAAACCAGGCTTCTCTAATTTCCCGCTCTGTAAAGTGGGTTATGAATGGTTCCAGGATTAAAGTACGGTAACGTTCTGCATTGGTTGTTGCATTGAAAAATATTGGCCCAATTATACGCATACGACTTATGGCGCACCACACTCCGACTTTCTGATCGTGAAGCGGCACTTAATATAATTCATGGGGGTTTTCACTGTTCCACAGACGATTGTTCTGACTGTTCACGTAACCGGAGAGATGAAACCATGCCTCATCAGTGAAGAAAGTCAAGTCAAGGATTTCATCACCTTGTTCAGAAATAAAGTTCTGAAACCACATGCAGTAGTTCAATCGGGATTGGTAATCCCTTTCATGGAGTTGAGACACATACGTTAATCTGTATGGACGAAAGTGCAGCTTACTCTTCAGAATCTTGTGAACGGTACTCATTGGTAAGTGTACCTGTTGAGACAACTGCCTTAAAGATTTATTTGGGCTCATTGTAATTCTGGCCTGGATATCAAGCATTGTGTCTTCTGAAGTTGAAGGCCTTCCAGATCGGTATGAATCTACCACACTACCCGTAGCACGAAACTTGTCGATCAAATTCCTAACCGCATTGCGGTGGGGGACTTGTGAGTCTGGAAATTTCAGCACAAATTGTCGAATTACTTCTTCAGTATATTTGCCACCATTACGAAAGACATGTTCCACCAAAAATACCCTGTTTTCAATGGCTAACACCATTTCCTTTCAGCAATGAAACCGTGAATATAACAACGGTTTTTTTGTGTAATGCTGCTCACGGGATTGTGGAACACAGAATGTCATGACGTAAATTTGCATCATTCGTGACGTAATTTCTAAAATATTTTTCAGATTCACTCCACAGCGAATTTATAAACACCCTGTATATATATATATATATATATATATATATATATATATATATATATATATATATATATATATATATATATATATATATATATATATATATATATATATATATATATATATATATATATATATATATATATATATATATATATATATATATATATATATATATATATATATATATATATATATATATATATATATATATATATATATATATATATATATATATATATATATATATATATATATATATATATATATATATATATATATATATATATATATATATATATATATATATATATATATATATATATATATATATATATATATATATATATATATATATATATATATATATATATATATATATATATATATATATATATATATATATATATATATATATATATATATATATATATATATATATATATACATACAAGGGGATTGACATAAGTCTTGGGCCTGACCATGAAAGACATGTCACAGAGAGCTGAAATTGTGTATAGTGTTTATTCCTTTTCAATATAGCCACCGTCTGAATTGACACACTTCTGCCATCTCTACTTGACCTTGAAAAGACCTTGGGAGTAGAACAACCTATTTTTCAAACTAAACCAGTCATCACATGCCAGTATAACCTCTTCATCGCTGTCAAAATGATTTCCTTTTAGCTGTTTTTTAAGATTTGGGAATAGAAAAAAGTCTGATGGAGCCAAATCTGGAGAATATGGTGTGTGTGGAAGAATTTCAATTTTCAAGTCGTTGGCTGCTAGCTGCACAAGCCGTGCTTTGTGAGAGGGCGCGTTGTCTTGAAGCAAAGGAAGATGTTGAGTGCGCGTTATCTCTCGTTTCCTGGTCACAACCTTTCTTAGTTTGGTGAGAAGATCTGCATAGTACTGTCCATTAACTGTGTTGCCACGAGGCAGATAATCTTTCAAAAGGACACCTTTGCCGTCCCAAAAACAGTCAGCATCACTTTTCCTGCAGATTTCTGCGCTCTCGGATTGATAGGTGTTGGGGAGCCCGGGGTTTTCCATCGCATGCTGGCAATTTTGGATTCGGGGTCATAATGGTGTACCTAAGTCTCATCTACTGTCACCATGGTCTCCACAAAATTTTTTGACTGACACTTTTTGAGCAACTGTTGACAGCAATTTACCCTCGTTTGCTTCTGTTCACGTGTCAACAGTCGCGGAACCCAGCGTGCACACACTTTTCTCATGTTCAGTCTGTTGTGTAAAATTCTATAAACTGTTCTTTCATTTTGTTTTACTCTACTAGCTATCTCCACAATTGTCATTTTTCGATCCTGGTGAATGATTTTCTTCACTCTTGTTGCATTTTCATCGTTGCACTCTGAGGCTGGTCTACCAGATCTTGGCAGATCAGCAACATTTGAGCGGCCGCACTTAAACTGTCGACACCAGTTTTTTTACAGAAGTATATGAAGGACAAGACTCACGAAACACTGTTTCCATCTCCCTGTGTATTTTTGTGGTGTTTTTCCCTGAAACATCAGAAATTTTATCACAGCTCTGGCCTCTTTCTTTTCCATTGTTTTGTCAAATCTTTGGAGCAGCAGATCCGGTCAATAGGGTACATTGCGCCGTGCACCGTAGCGGGAAAACCCATTGAAGAAACAAACGCGTACTTCACACATTCAATGCAAATATGATGAACTTTAAATGTGCCAAGTTTCATCTTCCTCCTGTGAATCCTTCATGGTCAGGCCCAAGACTTATGTCTATATATATATATATATATATATATATATATATATATATATATATATATATATATATATATATATATATATATATATATATATATATATATATATATATATATATATATATATATATATATATATATATATATATATATATATATATATATATATATATATATATATATATATATATATATATATATATATATATATATATATATATATATATATATATATATATATATATATATATATATATATATATATATATATTGTTCAAAAAAAAGAAACGCATAGCTACAGAAGGCACTCACATAGCCATAATTTTGACATTCAATAACTTTTTTAATTTAATGAGTTAATTGTTTAAATTGCACACAAGAATACCTTAGGGTTCAACCAATCAATTGACAGTTAATCATAATGACAGCAGATGTTATTTAATATCATATCATAGAACTAATTTTAGACATATCTCTAGGTGGGTCAGTGATGTGTTTAGAGACTGGAATAAAACTCTGAATCCTGTGAATCATGTAAACATGTAGCATAATATATGTAAGGGAGGTAATTGTCTTGCAAGGGAAACAACAATGTTGTTAGCAATTATAAAAGTTAAGCGTTATGCATATTTTAATGCGAAATAAAGCAACATTATGTTTTAAAGCTATATCAAAACATAAAAGCTATAACAGATTCTTATAATAGTGTTTCTTTCCTGTGTAGTTTTGATTCTAAAACTTCTTGTGCTTTATAAGAGCTATAAATTGACACCGTAGATTGCTTACTTGGGCATCCTGTATTTGTTAAAACGTGTGTCTCGTCGTGCAGTTTCTCTTGTTGCATTGTTTTTTGTTGTTATCTACAAATAACTCCTCCCAGGCACATAGTGCCATCAACACTATAAAATTGGTTTGGTGTGTTCACATTGTAAATGGACGTACGGTAGAGCTAAGGTTAGTGAGAATTTTCGAGAATTTACTGTTTCACACCCAAATCTTCTAAGGGATTATAAAATGTATATAAAAGGGGTAGACATGAGTGACCAACTTATTAACTAGTACATTACTTGGAGACAGACCAATAAATGTTGGAAAACTTTTTGTTGTCATAAAAACAGAACACATAAATTTAGAATAAATAAAAAGCCCAGCTATATGTAGTATCATGGCGGAACACCAAGAACAGATCTTACCAACGAAGGTTTACAACAGAATATGAAAGTCCTAGCAGTAGACCATGGAACATTAAGGATAGGACAACAATCAAGAGATAGGACAATACGCAGAGACGAATGGTTAGTGTTGGTACGCTAACAGAAATCAAGGAGAGACGTCGGCACACAAACGGAAGTACCGGACCAAAGCGAGAAGTGCAAATCACAAGAAAATACTCCAAGCGGAGAACATAGACACCCACCAAGGAGTAGGCAGATCGCGACAACGGCAGGAATGCATGAAAAACCCTGGATAAAACCAAGTTGGTTAACCCCACCCCCACAAAACACAAACCAAGTTGGTTAACCCCACCCCCACAAAACACATACCAAGTTGGTTAACCCCACCCCCACAAAACACATACCAAGAACAAGAAGAAAAAAGGCGAGATACGCCGGAGGATGACAGGATAGTGACTATGCAGGATGTACAGGACAATTTGCAGGATAATGATATTTCGGAGGAGATGCGAAGATTGAGAACCGAGTGGGATAACTCGGAGAATGAGGTAGACATGACAATGATGGAATATGAGCATACATTACACGATGGAGAAGAGAGATTGAGAGAACAAGACAGTTCACATGGAGACCCTCAGGAGGGAGAGGAAATCGCAGCAGAAGATACAAAGGCATAGGAAGAGATGGCGCAACGGATTAGATGAGTGACGAAGAGGTATTGGACGTCATCAGACAATTCGTCCGATTATGAAAGGCGACTGGCAAAGTTGAGATATACGACACAGTTAGAGGTGAGACAAAAAAGAAAGAGAAGGGCAAGAGAAGTAGACAAAGTCGATCATAGACATAACAGGAGAAGTAGACAAAGTCGATCATAGACATAACAGGAGAAGTAGACAAAGTCGATCATAGACATAACAGGAGAAGTAGACAAAGTCGATCATAGACATAACAGGAGAAGTAGACAAAGTCGATCATAGACATAACAGGAGAAGTAGACAAAGTCGATCATAGACATAACAGGAGAAGTAGACAAAGTCGATCATAGACATAACAGGAGAAGACAACAAGATTTAGACACGTCCATATCAGGGTACTCAGACTGGTCGGAGTCTGGCGAAGATTGTGATGGTAGTCGCAGTGACAAGGATAGAAGGGTCCATGGACGAAGAAATAGTGGTGAAAGGGAGGACGAGAAAGAGATAGCTGCACTTTACAGATATATCGATAGAAAATACAAAGAGTCAAAGAACAAGGAGAACAGAAGGGGAAGTAGAGATCAAAGAGATTACCGATCTCAGAGTCGATATAGAGAGAGAAATAAGAGAAGTAGTAGTGGAAGAGATGTGGATCGACGAGATTACCGATACATGGGTCAAGGTGGAGAGAGAAATAGGAGAAATAACGGTAAATGCAGAGAAAAGGAGCGGCATGGAAAGGCAAGGATTATGAGATACGAGGTTAATAGATGAGATGCTTAAACCAAGGGAAACGATGGAAGAAGTAAGGAGTACGAACGAACGAACGAACGAACGAACTTTATTTTCGAAGGTTTAAGAATTGGGCGTGCAGGCCCGTCTATTATTCTGCCCTTCCACTCTCATTTATCTTGCATACTATATCCTTTCATTCCACCATGATACTTTAAGCATTAATTTAAAGGCATGCAACATTATAAAGTTAATATAACAGCATTCATATGCAATATGCAATCATAATAACAAATGAGTAGTTTTTTTTTAAACAAACAAGAAAGTAACAGGGAAAAAATTAATAAATAATAATAAAATAAAATAAACAAAACAAAAAATAAATAACAATAAATAAATAAATTATGTATACCCACACTCACTCATGCGGTCAAACCGTCTACAATTAATCTGATTTTTGAATGTGTCATCAATCATCAATACAAAAATTACATAAACACATTCTCGCTTATATCCATACATTCTTGGTGGAAAATGAAATAATAATAATAACACTTTCTTACTCACTTCTGTGGCAGGTAAAGAAAAAAACAATTATGTATATCTGCTTATTATCATATACATCATCCCATTTAAGCAAACGAAAACATTCACATTTCTAAAGTACAGTGGTATGCGGGTACATTCCCATGATTCACATTGCTAAAGTACAGTGGTATACGGGTACATTCTCACATACATTACATTATATAATAATATTTTTAAGTGAATATAATAATATAATAATATTACATGAATATAAAACAAATTATTCTCAAAAAATGAGCGGAAGAGGAAAAGAAATGTTGACCTATGGATGACCTATGCGGATCGACGTGATTACGATACACGAGTCCAGATGGAGAGAGAAATACTAAAAATAACGGTAAATGCAGAGAAAAGGAGCGGCATGGAAAGGCAAGGATTATGAGATACGAGTTTAATAGATGAGATGCATAAACCAAGGGAAACGATGGAAGAAGTAAGGAGTACGAACGAACGAACGAACGAACGAACGAACGAACTTTATTTTCGAAGGGTTAAGAATTGTTCACGCAGGCAAATGCTGTTTCTGTGGGGGTAGACAATCAGTAATGAGGAAGTGTTTGAAAAGTACTTTGTTAAATGAATATTGTGTAGGTAGGCTTTTTATGTGGTGTGGAAGGCTGTTCCATAAGTAATCTTCAGAGTAGGCTAGACTCGTTTTGAACAGGTCGATGCTAGGTTTGGGCAGACGTAACAGATGTAATTGTTGTCCCTCTCTTCCACTGGTTTGAAACAATGATCGTAGGTACGGCGGGGCATTGTTAGATAGAATTGCGTGAGTCAGCTTGGCTTTGTTGTAGAGAAGATGTTTTTTTAAGGGACAGTATTTTTGGTTCTTTTCCTGTCCTTGTGAGGTATCGTGCGATTATCGGTGATCAGTCATTGTCACGTAGGGTTTATATTCATTTAATTTCCTACATCTTCTTCCTATTCGTTCACCCAAATTCTCTCTTTTATTATCTCTGTATTTCATTTTTCCCGTATATTTTTCATCCATTCGTTTTGCGAATATTATTTTCATATAATTCGCAAACTTTACCTGTTTCTTTCTCAAAACTGAGAATCGCGCTAGGACGATATTACGTAGATGTCAGGGCTGCAGGGCGTCAGAAGGCGTGATAAGTCGGTTCGCTGAACATAGGACGTAGCAAATCGTCTACATTCTCACCGAGCGCGCGAGCTTCTTCTCGGCATTAGTCCCGGTGAGGTGTGATACTTTACATCTGCACCGGTCAGTATCCAGACATTTGTCTGGAAAATCCCAAACTGACACGGCGCTCACGGTGGGCCATGGTCAGCTGTAGTGTAAAAACTGCCCTGCAATGGAGTCAGGCTGTCTGGGATTTGAAACTGACACGCGTACATCGTGGTCAGTAGGTGACAGTTACGACACGCGTTAAGCGGACGTAAATGTTGGGAGTAGGGGAGATAATTTCGCTTGGCGAAATAAGTTTGGGCCCTTTGTCTGATTTTAAGATATTGGCCAAGTTTGAAACTTTAATTTCATTCTCGCTCATAGACTCACAGTAGATAGGTTGCTCGTAAACAGAATAGCTGTTAGCGAAGATCTCAGTTTGTTTCGGCAATTTGTCGAACTTCTAGACTTCCAGAAATATTTTCAGCATTTTATTCTTAAGTTGTGCGACTACCTGTAATTCTGTGGTTGAGGTAATTAATATGATAGATATATAGATTTTGTGAGTGTTAAAGTGTTAAATCGCTTAATTCATTTTAATCTATTTCTTTAGCGCAGAAGAGAAATAAAGTGGTAGGCTATTATATTTTCTAGGGAAGCATTCAGTGGAAAGCAGACAAAAAAATTTAATTTTTAGCTTATAACGGCAATTGTAGCTATTTATAAATTTAATTTAACTGCTAATACTCAGTCGAGTGTATTTTTCTAAACTAACGTATAAACTCTAGAATCCAGCCTCATGAATGGTGACGGAATACGCACGTGTTCTTAATTTATGAGGATTGCTGATTTTTAAATATAACTTACGTCACGGGAAGTTTAAATGATAAGCAAAGCTCTCTGCTTGCAAGTTTAAATGTAAGTTTTAACCAGTACAGATTCTGTTTATTATATTATATGTGTTATTTTTCCTCCACACAGTGAAAGTTTTGGGGTGACCCTAACTTTACCAGCACCTAGTAGTAGTTTCCATACTTGTGAAGAAATAGACAGTCCTTATTTTGAACCACGTGGGTTTTCTCAAGTAACACTGATCTGACGGTGCAAGTTAGACAGAAATACTAATATCCCAATAACGGGTTTTCAAAGACTGTAATGATAAATACTGGACCTTGGAGCCGGATCTTAATTTCTTCTAGAAAAACTCTACGTAATCTTTCTGCCTGGTGGCGCGAAATACTTCAAGTATTTACTAACATTTCCCGACTATCTATATATATTATTTGTGGACAAATCTGTGGTGTGACTAAAGTGAATCCTATACTGAGGGAAGGCACCGACCTGACATTCATCATTTTTTTTGAAACCTACGCTATTGACACTGTGCTCTGCTAACTCCCGCGCCTGGAATAATTGTTAGGTGACTTAATCAGACATTTGAACAAATTTGCACACCCAAGTAGTCGTTCCCGGAGACTCCGAGTTAAATACGTCTTTTGGAACTGGGGACTTCTTGGCAGAAGACTGCATTTTTTTGAGTCTGTGTGAAAATCTAAAATCAATGTGTTCCAAGAGGCAGCGAGCAAAGTCGTGAGTACCTGAATGAGAAGCCATGGCGGAATGAATGAGTGTACGCTGGTTTGAGTGATATTTTCACTATTATATCTTTGACACCCTGTTGCTGTCCTTTTTGTTTTTTTCAATCTGCATAATTTGTTGCTAAGGCTAGAGTTCTTGTGTTTTGTCTTAGGTTAAATCAGATTTTTTTCAAACTCTGTGCATATAATTACGAGATAAAACAAAGAAAACTCTTAGACTCAAACCCTATGTATCTGTGACTCGGGCGCCATCATCTGTTCTCTTAACGGGGCCGGGCTAAACCTAGAGTTAACACTATAACGGGGCTATCATCCTTGCAACATTTCCTTGATTTTTTTATGACTATGTGTATATGTATTTTCCTTGATGTACTTTCTTTGATGTTGTGAGCCGATTTTTCCTGATATTAAAATCGCTCTTGAACTAAACAATCGTGTTTGGTCAGCTCGTTCTAGATAATATATATATCATTGTTATAGTTTTCCCACGTCTGTGTGTTTACCTGTCGTCACGTGTATGTGCGTGCCTGTGAGTGATAGAAATATACGTAATATGTATATTGGTGTAGTCTGTCTGACGCTGTAACAACTGTTGTAGAAGATAGGTGAGAGAGAGAAGAATTCTTTTCGCTTTCAGAGACAGCCACTATATCAAAATCTATCATCTCACGTGTGTGGAAATTCTATTACCTTTCACTAACTCTCACTGAGTCTATCACCTATTCAAACCTATTCAGAAGGGACCAAACCTAGTCTTAATTCTCCTATCGGAAATCTACGACAAATGAGGGCTCGTTTCCGGTCTTTGAACTTAGAATAGGAAGACGAGTACGACAAACGTGGACTCGTCTATCTGGATTTTGAACTTAAGATTCTGTATTCTGATATAGAGTAAGAGTGTGATGTCTTGTGAGTTGTTATATCTTTAAATAATTACCCCCTAGACTAGCGATCTGTTTACGGGCGTGCTGACCACACAAACTAATAAGTTTTTTTTCCACAGCATCTTTGAATAATATACATTTTGGTTACAGGTTGATTTTGTCGGGATATATGTTAACTGCTGATTGTAATACTAAATGCTGGTAAAGTGGTGAGTGTATAACATTCACTGGGTACTGAGGCAGAACGGCGTTTGAACTAAGTTAAGGAGTGTGTTTCGGACTTTTTGTCCAGATTAATTCCCTCCCTTACCCGATCTGACTTCAGGGGCGAACTTATAGTGGATTTTTAAAAATTAAGGGATTATTTTTCTCTTTAATTTTTGCAATATTCTTTTGCTTTTCCACTGTAGCAACTTATTTTTCAGAAGTAATCTTAACTACCATTTAGTTGGCGTAGTCGTGTTTTGCATTAAGTGCTTTATTGCCGATAATAGCAGCGATAGTTAGATTTTACTTTGGAGGAGGTATCCCAGGGTTAAGGATATCATCTTTTGATTTTTGGTTTTTTTTTTCTCGTAAGTGGTAGGAACCAGGTTATTCTTTTTCCTATTTTCTATCTCCACGTGTCTCAGTCACTGACATAATATGGCCGAGAGGGCAAAGCTTAGACAACTCCTCAGGGACGAAGCGAGAGAGGAGGGACTGGAAGGAGAGGAAGCGAAAGCTTTTGTCAGAGACGAACTGGAGAGATATGATGCGGAGAGGAAAGCAGCTGAAGCTTTACAGCAGAAGAAGATGGATGAAGAAATGGAAATCCGCAGGGAGAGGGAAAAAGAGAAGGAGAGACAGCACGAGAAGGAGACCTTAACTGACCCTGCTAACACTCAATCTCTTCAACTAAATGCTATGTCTTTCACTCTTGAATCTTTTCCTTGTCCAAATGAGAAGATTGACACATGGTTAGAAAAATTTGAGAAAATTGCAACTCTGTACGGGTTAGAGAGGTCGCGTTGGAATATGAAACTTTCCCAGGCCCTAAAAGGTTCTGCTTATGATGTTTATTCTAAGCTGGAAAGTAGCCAACAAGACGACTACGATGTGTTGAAGAAAGCGTTACTGGAGCGCTTTGAAATGAACGCTCGCAAGTTTTTGCAACTGTTTCGCAACAGCCGGAAAGAGAATTCTGAAACTTTTCACCAGTTCTCATCTCGTCTTAAGGGATATCTAACAAAGTGCCTTGAGCTTTCGCAGCTCCCCTCTACCTATGAAGGTCTTGAGGAACTTGTTCTAACTGAACAAATAAAGAACACTTTGTCTGCTGATACCCGGAGATTTCTCGCTGAGCAGGGGGCAGAAAAACTTGAAGACATTTTGGAAAAGTCTGAGCGTTATCACAATGCGCTGGCTGAACTACCGGCCACAAAGCGGAAACCGACAGAGGAGCATTTTCGAAAACATAACCTAGAGCAATCTTCTCAGGCTTCTAACCAAAATAACCACAGAGAAACTGGACCTCAAAACCCCCCTCCTGAAAAATCCAAGTTCTACAAGAACAAGTACCCCAACCACCCCAAACAGTCTGATCAACCCGACCGCCCTACATGGCAGCGTAGCCAGAAAGGACAAGGTGGCAAAGGGAGAACCCCTGAGCACGGGACATATGATCAGACCGAGCACACCGAGCCGAAACGCATCGGATGCTTATTGACAGTCTCGCAAGGCGGAATTATTGACAGTGATTCCAAACCTGTTGGGGATAGACCCTCAACGCGAGGTACTGTTACTTTGAACGGTTCTCAAACTTCTTGCTTATTTGACACGGGGCTTTCTTACGATTGCATTGTTGCCAGAAACCTGGTTAAACCCGGTCAAGAGACAGCAGAGACCGTCCAACTTTGTGGAGTTCGTAAGAGTGATGCACCTACAGCGCTTCCCATCGCATTGGTGGAGATACACTCTGACTTTGTCAGAGGTGTGATCAAAGCGGCTGTTATGGATGATCCCATCTACCCAGTCATACTTGGCGGGAGATACGTGTGTATTGGGAAACCGGAAGAGCCGATTGTGGCAGCAGTAACTACAAGAGGGCAAACCAAGAAGGAACGGGAGCCTGCGCCAAATTTGTTACCTATGGAACTTAAAGAAGCGCAATACAAGGACCCTACTTTGGCACCCTGCTTTAGGAAACTGCCCATGGCTAAGGAACCCAAACAGCACGGGGACATTTTTTCTGAGGATGGCGTACTTTATCGGAGAACGGGCAAGCCTGACCAAGGTTACAACCAGCTCCTAGTACCGAAACAGTACAGAAGCCAAATCCTAGAAATGGGGCACTCTCTTCCCTTTAGCGGACATATGGGACAGAACGCCACAAACCAACGTATAACCACTCATTATTGGTGGCCAGGAGTAAATACTGATATTATCAGATATGTCAAATCCTGTGCCCAGTGCCAACGTGTGCCACCCAAGCAACGGGCACCCCCAGTCCACATGGGTGAAATGCCAATAATGGGAACACCATTCGAACGGGTTGTGATCGACATTTTAGGGCCTTTCGAAAGGACTAAAAGAAGGAACAGGTTCATCCTGACCTTAGTCGATACATGCACTTTATGGGCAGAAGCTATCCCGCTAACATGCGCAGATGCCAAGCATGTCGCAGAAGCCCTCGTGCAGATTTTCACTCGGTTGGGATTCCCTCAGCAAGTGTTGACGGATAATGGATCTCCATACCGAAACCTGTTGATGGATGAGATCGTTAAGATCTTGAGGACCCAACACATCCACACTAAGCCATATACTCCGGCCGGAAATGGGCTCGTGGAACGTGCTAATGGAAACCTCACCATGATGCTAAGTAAGCTGGCACAAGTGAAACCTGAAGATTGGGATCTCTGTATTCCTGCAGCATTATTTGGCTACAGAGAATCTCCTCATACTTCCACAGGATTTCCGCCAGCTACACTCTTATTCGGCAGACCCATTAAGGGCCCGCTTGAAGCCTTACTTCAGTCTCTGACAGACGAGAAGGCTGATGAGACAGTTGTCTCAGCCAGTAAATATGTGTCGGTTTTAAAGGAACGGTTGAAACTAGGGTGGGACCTAGCAACGACTAACTTTAAGCGAGCACGCACCAAGCACGCTAACCGATACAGGAAAGTCGCGGAAGAGAGAGAACTGGAAGCAGGAGAGAAAGTTTTGGTGTTGCTCCCTACCGAGAACAACCAACTGAAGATCGGATGGCAAGGGCCGTTTACCGTCCTGAAAAAGATTTCTAAGGCTAACTACCAGATCTCTATTGAAGGAAAGGAGAAGGTTTTCCATTTAAATCTCTTAAAGAGATACTTGGAAAAACCAGTGCCAACCTCCGACCATCTCCTGACGATCGCCAAAACTGACGAAGATGACGATAGTGGCAGGGATATTCCACCGCTATCACAGGAAATCTTTCAAAAATGTCAGAAGCGGCGACGCTCTTTCAAGCGCGCATATGAGACATTCCAGGGGAAGGAAACTTTGAGGAGTGGACTTGAGTAGGAATTGGACAGAGATGGAGGGGGAAGATGAGAGGGAAGAGGACAGACACCCCGAAGCTACGGTTATAGGAAATTAAACTCCATAACGTAGACATGGAGTGCTTCCATATCTTAAAGGGGGGAGGCTCTGTCACGTAGGGTTTATATTCATTTAATTTCCTACATCTTCTTCCTATTCGTTCACCCAAATTCTCTCTTTTATTATCTCTGTATTTCATTTTTCCTGTATATTTTTCATCCATTCGTTTTGCGAATATTATTTTCATATAATTCGCAAACTTTACCTGTTTCTTTCTCAAAACTGAGAATCGCGCTAGGACGATATTACGTAGATGTCAGGGCTGCAGGGCGTCAGAAGGCGTGATAAGTCGGTTCGCTGAACATAGGACGTAGCAAATCGTCTACATTCTCACCGAGCGCGCGAGCTTCTTCTCGGCATTAGTCCCGGTGAGGTGTGATACTTTACATCTGCACCGGTCAGTATCCAGACATTTGTCTGGAAAATCCCAAACTGACACGGCGCTCACGGTGGGCCATGGTCAGCTGTAGTGTAAAAACTGCCCTGCAATGGAGTCAGGCTGTCTGGGATTTGAAACTGACACGCGTACATCGTGGTCAGTAGGTGACAGTTACGACACGCGTTAAGCGGACGTAAATGTTGGGAGTAGGGGAGATAATTTCGCTTGGCGAAATAAGTTTGGGCCCTTTGTCTGATTTTAAGATATTGGCCAAGTTTGAAACTTTAATTTCATTCTCGCTCATAGACTCACAGTGATAGGTTGCTCGTAAACAGAATAGCTGTTAGCGAAGATCTCAGTTTGTTTCGGCAATTTGTCGAACTTCTAGACTTCCAGAAATATTTTCAGCATTTTATTCTTAAGTTGTGCGACTACCTGTAATTCTGTGGTTGAGGTAATTAATATGATAGATATATAGATTTTGTGAGTGTTAAAGTGTTAAATCGCTTAATTCATTTTAATCTATTTCTTTAGCGCAGAAGAGAAATAAAGTGGTAGGCTATTATATTTTCTAGGGAAGCATTCAGTGGAAAGCAGACAAAAAAAATTTAATTTCTAGCTTATAACGGCAATTGTAGCTATTTATAAATTTAATTTAACTGCTAATACTCAGTCGAGTGTATTTTTCTAAACTAACGTATAAACTCTAGAATCCAGCCTCATGAATGGTGACGGAATACGCACGTGTTCTTAATTTATGAGGATTGCTGATTTTTAAATATAACTTACGTCACGGGTAGTTTAAATGATAAGCAAAGCTCTCTGCTTGCAAGTTTAAATGTAAGTTATAACCAGTTCAGATTCTGTTTATTATATTATATGTGTTATTTTTCCTCCACACAGTGAAAGTTTTGGGGTGACCCTAACTTTACCAGCACCTAGTAGTAGTTTCCATACTTGTGAAGAAATAGACAGTCCTTATTTTGAACCACGTGGGTTTTCTCAAGTAACACTGATCTGACGGTGCAAGTTAGACAGAAATACTAATATCCCAATAACGGGTTTTCAAAGACTGTAATGATAAATACTGGACCTTGGAGCTAGATCTAAAATTTCTTCTAGAAAAACTCTACGTAATCTTTCTGCCTGGTGGCGCGAAATACTTCAAGTATTTACTAACATTTCCCGACTATCTATATATATTATTTGTGGACAAATCTGTGGTGTGACTAAAGTGAATCCTATACTGAGGGAAGGCACCGACCTGACATTCATCATTTTTTTTGAAACCTACGCTATTGACACTGTGCTCTGCTAACTCCCGCGCCTGGAATAATTGTTAGGTGACTTAATCAGACATTTGAACAAATTTGCACACCCAAGTAGTCGTTCCCGGAGACTCCGAGTTAAATACGTCTTTTGGAACTGGGGACTTCTTGGCAGAAGACTGCATTTTTTTTTGAGTCTGTGTAAAGATCTAAAATCAGTGTGTTCCAAGAGGCAGCGAGCAAAGTCGTGAGTACCTGAATGAGAAGCCATGGCGGAATGAATGAGTGTACGCTGGTCTGAGTGATATTTTCACTATTATATCTTTGACACCCTGTTGCTGTCCTAATTTTTTTTTTCCAATCTGCATAATTTGTTGCTAAGGCTAGAGTTCTTGTGTTTTGTCTTAGGTTAAATCAGATTTTTTTCAAACTCTGTGCATATAATTACGAGATAAAACAAAGACAACTCTTAGACTCAAACTCTATGTATCTGTGACTCGGGCGCCATCATCTGTTCTCTTAACGGGGCCGGGCTAAACCTAGAGTTAACACTATAACGGGGCTATCATCCTTGCAACATTTCCTAGATTTTTTTATGACTATGTGTATATGTATTTTCCTTGATGTACTTTCTTTGATGTTGTGAGCCGATTTTTCCTGATATTAAAATCGCTCTTGAACTTAATAATCGTGTTTGGTCAGCTCGTTCTAGATAATATATATATCATTGTTATAGTTTTCCCACGTCTGTGTGTTTACCTGTCGTCACGTGTATGTGCGTGCCTGTGAGTGATAGAAATATACGTAATATGTATATTGGTGTAGTCTGTCTGACGCTGTAACAACTGTTGTAGAAGATAGGTGAGAGAGAGAAGAATTCTTTTCGCTTTCAGAGACAGCCACTATATCAAAATCTATCATCTCACGTGTGTGGAAATTCTATTACCTTTCACTAACTCTCACTGAGTCTATCACCTATTCAAACCTATTCAGAAGGGACCAAACCTAGTCTTAATTCTCCTATCGGAAATCTACGACAGTCATACTGCTTCTTTATGCATGGAGTGCAGTCTCTTCGAGGTGGAAGCAGGGCAACCATCCCATAGTGTACAGCAGTAATCTAGATGTGTCTGTATAAGTGAGGTTTAGAACACTAGTCTAGTGTCTGCGTCTAAGAAGTGTTTTATTTTGGCTAGCTGGTACGTCTTTTGAGTTAAGTGTTTGGTTAAATTCCGTACATGGGAGTTCCGCGTTAAGTGCTGGTCAGTCGTGATCCCTAGAACTTTGTGTTCTGTTACATGTTCAATTTGTATTGATTCTTCTTGTAGCTGTAGCGATTTTTTTGGTGCTGTTTAGAAGTTTCTGCCTGGTGTTAATCAACATAGATTTCTTTTTTGCTGTGTTTACTGGCATACGATTTATATTACTCCATTTTGTTAGACTGTCTACATCGCTTTGAAGAGTCATGTCAAGTGTCACGCAGTAATTGTCACTAGCGTAGACAGTACAATTATCTGCAAAGAGGTCACATGTTGAATATTTTAGATGTAGTGACATTTCGTTGTGTAAAGAATTTTTGTGCCAGTGTGTGGAGATTCCTTTTAAGTTATTGATGAACTTATTATTACTGATCTGACCGGTCTTGGAGATTGATTAAATGGTGATGGGTGTTTCTTTAATGATTACACTGTTCATACGCCCACACAGAGCAGAACATAATTCTTATATCACGCGAATGTCAAAATATCAAATTCTGTAAGACTAACATACCACTGCTACACACGAGATCCTGCTATTGACTTCAATCTGTTTGTTGACCTAGATTTCCGCCACTCAGGTAAAAGGTAAAGGTAAAGGAACCCGTTACACGCCCATTTAGGCATATTGGGAATATGGTGTTAGGCCCATATTATCTTGACCGTCGGCACACGAGGGGTGATGTGGTCGGCATCACGCCGGCCGCCTTAACCTTCCCAGAGTAGCTCTGGTACCCATTTGGGGCTGGGTCGACCCAGGAGCCGTTTGTGGCCTAAAAATTTTTCCGCCTCATCTGGGGATCGAACCATAGACCACTGCGCTAGGAAGCCAGTGCACTAACCACTATGCTACCGCGGCTCCATGCCACTCAGGCTATTTATGCGAATACGTTATCACGGTCACGCCTACTGTTCTCCTACCGTGTTAAATGTTGTAGTGAGTGTGCGTGGTACATTCACACGCCACAGATACACACATCAGAGGCATGGAATGGTGTAACGGCAGGTTAAAGTTAATGATCGTTTTATTACACCACAACACGTTCATGAAATACACAGAATACACAGTCACAATTAAGTACAAGTCAAAGCAATACAATAATACAGTACTCCAGTCACATCTCCACTTCTCATAATCATTAGCGCTATATATCTCCACTTCTCATAATCATTAGCGCTATATATAATATTACTACTGGATCCTCTCAGCAACGGTCGGCATCCCCGTGCTAATATAATGAATTCCTCAAATATGCCTAGCAACGGTCGTCATCCCCGTGCTAATATAATGAATTCCTCAAATATGCCTCATCAAAGACGCTCTCAACATTGGCGCTCTAATGTAAATAATAAATGGCCTCCCCAGCGATGCTTCCAACATCAGCATTATAATAACTAGACAATGGATCCTTTTTCCCAGCAACGGTTTATCCTCGCCGTGCTGACAATAATAAATTCCTCAAATATGCCTCATCAAAGACGCTCTCAACCTTGGCGCTTTAATGTAGATGTGGATCCTCTCAATAATAACGATGGCCTCTCAAATATCCCTCATCAAAGACGCTCTCAACCTTGGCGCTTTAATGTAGATGTGGATCCTCTCAATAATAACGATGGCCTCTCAAATATCCCTCATCAAAGACGCCCTCAACCTTGGCGCTTTAATGTAGATGTGGATCCTTTCAATAATAACGATGGCCTCTCAAATATCATATAGATCCGGTTAGCCAACGGACATCATCCTCGTCGTGCTAACTACATCAATGGTGAATACTTTTGGCAATTTCTCGCAAGACTGCACTCCCTGGCAATCTGCAGTAATCTCGCCTTCACTCATCTTGACATATATATATTCAAATAAATGTCCTGGATCCTTACCTCTTCAAAAATACTCACAAACACAATTCTCCAATAAACTCTGAAATTATAGGCCTACACAAATAATATGGCCTCTAGAACTTTTGCACTGCGCAGGCATACTCGAAACACACACTGTAGGACTGACCTCTCCAGTCGGTACCCAAAACACAGACTCCTCTAGTTCACACACTAGATCCGCCAAAAAAGACACGAGACTCGGTTGTTTAAAAAAACACAACTCAGTCTCGATAATTGCATGGGCTAGTCACACGAGCTTACTCACAGCTCAAGACAGTTCAGAGAAAAAAACATCATCGCGATTTGAACTGACCAGTGTTCGCCACTTGGGAACTTCTCGATCACACCAGGGAATTCCCCTAATACAATTTTAACTTAACATCAGCTTAATCAAGCACCGTAACCCGTAATCGAATCTATTTGCTTAACATTTACAAGCTCACTTCCCCTTGATAATATTTACTCTGTAACAGTTGCCACACCGCCCGGGAAAAAAATGATTTATCATTTTTTTGTTGAAAATTTAAGTTCCAAAAATTTAGAAATAAATGAAGTTATATTATATGGCTACCAAAAATGTAGCTAACAAAAAACATACCTATTACAATAGTACATCTATGCACAATTTCAGCAATAAATGTAAAATTACAACTAAAACATCAAACATAATCAATCAAATATCCCAATGAATGTTACCGATGGAAATTACAACAAAGCATCAATCATAATACAAGCATACCAAAATTAATCTTAATAGAACACTAAGCTAAGTACATTTAGTACAAGTAACAACCAATAGAAAGTGAAAGAACAAGATCAAGCAACAGAAGAATGATCTGTAGTAAAGAAAAGTAAGAAATCAGAAAATGAGAAACAATTAACAATAGCACAAGATAACCAATAAGAACAACAATTTCATGTACAATAAATACAAATTTACCAAAATACTAGTTACATTATACTAAGTTATATAATTAACTCAAGAATACAACGAATGAAAGTATAAGTATTGAAAGAAGATGAAGTATACAAGTAGAATGAAGAGAAATGAAAACGTGGTACGGAAATAAAAACAAGATATGAACACATATCGGAAAGACAACAAAAAGATAGAATGAAATGAAGGATAGTCAACAAAGACGAATGGAAAACAAAGGTATGAACGCATAGAAAGTTAATGACAATACATACTAATAAATGTTTAGATCAAATAATATCTTTCAAAAAATTAAATACAATCATGATTACAAGGCACAAAACAAAATGTCAAAGTATATCCATACTAACAGCACAAAATGAATAATTCATAACTAAACAAAGTCTAATAATTAATTTAACTAAGTTACAAAAGTTATACTTAACTGAAAATAAATTATAAACCTTACACAAACAAATAATAGCATTTGCGATAACTAAGTTTTGACCTAACGCAAAATCAACCGCTAAATAATAAAAATACATCATAATATCAAATAAGACAAGTTTCCAAAGAAGTAATATCCCTTTCAATCATAGGGCACACAAAAATAATTTACAATGCCAAAAAACAATTGTTTTCCCAAAATTACCATACACAATATTTTAGAACGATAAGTTATCAAAAAATAAAATTATTATTTAAGTAATTCTAAGTCATAACTAATAAACTAACAATAAAATTAACTTCTAACAAAATGAGAGAAGCATAAAGTATCTTATCTCTAGACATACACTTAAATCAAAACATGTAAGTTTTTTTTCAAAAAATACATCACCAAAAAAAACCTAAAAAATACAATGTCATCTGTATATCAACTTTCCAACATATAACATAACATAATGTTACAACAATCTGTCCATCTTTAAACAAACAAAAGTATCAGATGTGTTTATCAATTTTTACAAAAAAGTTCAATTTAATTTAAAAGTTAATTCTAACTAACAATAGCGTTGAGCTTCAGTGTTATTAACTGTAAATTTATATCTTACTCAGCCTATATATATAGTATAAATAAATCCAAAATCCATTGGTACAATAAGATATGAAAAAGATCCTATAAAAATATCTTCAAAGTTTTTATAAAAAATATTTATCAAATTAATTTGTTGCAAAAATGTTGAAAAAATCTTATTATTTAAATTCTAAGTACTATGTTCTGACAAGATCAATGTTTCTAACAATTTAAATACACAATTATTTCTGATACTGCAAGATAATTCTACAAAATCATATTACACAACATAACAATAAATCCACATAATTATCCTAACAATTACAGCTACAATGCGAAAAATATATAGAAAAAATGAGCACAGGTTTGACACCGCTCACTTCTCTTAAGGTTCTTGCCAAAGTGTAGAATGCGCTCAACACAGCATCAGCACGTACAGCATACAGGAAACGCAGCACAGCAACCTCCGTGATTTTTGACTTGAGATAATCTGCAAACGACTCCTCAAAAACACTTCACATTTAGTTAAACTTGACTGTCTACCAAAAACTGTCAACTTCCCATGGTTATATTCTACCGTGTTGGACACAGTTAACCAACTAGGTCGAGGACCATGACACAATGTGAGGATACATAAGCCACGCCTACACAAGGCTTTCCTATCACGCGAACTCCGTGGGTTTATTCCGTTAAATAAACTGGCCACCACTGTAAAGAATTTTTGTGCCAGTGTGTGGAGATTCCTTTTAAGTTATTGATGAACTTATTATTACTGATCTGACCGGTCTTGGAGATTGATTAAATGGTGATGGGTGTTTCTTTAATGATTACACTGTTCATACGCCCACACAGAGCAGAACATAATTCTTATATCACGCGAATGTCAAAATATCAAATTCTGTAAGACTAACATACCACTGCTACACACGAGATCCTGCTATTGACTTCAATCTGTTTGTTGACCTAGATTTCCGCCACTCAGGCTATTTATGCGAATACGTTATCACGGTCACGCCTACTGTTCTCCTACCGTGTTAAATGTTGTAGTGAGTGTGCGTGGTACATTCACACGCCACAGATACACACATCAGAGGCATGGAATGGTGTAACGGCAGGTTAAAGTTAATGATCGTTTTATTACACCACAACACGTTCATGAAATACACAGAATACACAGTCACAATTAAGTACAAGTCAAAGCAATACAATAATACAGTACTCCAGTCACATCTCCACTTCTCATAATCATTAGCGCTATATATCTCCACTTCTCATAATCATTAGCGCTATATATAATATTACTACTGGATCCTCTCAGCAACGGTCGGCATCCCCGTGCTAATATAATGAATTCCTCAAATATGCCTCATCAAAGACGCTCTAAACATTGGCGCTCTAATGTAAATAATAAATGGCCTCTCCAGCGATGCTTCCAACATCAGCATTATAATAACTAGACAATGGATCCTTTTTCCCAGCAACGGTTTATCCTCGCCGTGCTGACAATAATAAATTCCTCAAATATGCCTCATCAAAGACGCTCTCAACCTTGGCGCTTTAATGTAGATGTGGATCCTCTCAATAATAACGATGGCCTCTCAAATATCCCTCATCAAAGACGCTCTCAACCTTGGCGCTTTAATGTAGATGTGGATCCTCTCAATAATAACGATGGCCTCTCAAATATCCCTCATCAAAGACGCTCTCAACCTTGGCGCTTTAATGTAGATGTGGATCCTTTCAATAATAACGATGGCCTCTCAAATATCATATAGATCCGGTTAGCCAACGGACATCATCCTCGTCGTGCTAACTACATCAATGGTGAATACTTTCGGCAATTTCTCGCAAGACTGCACTCCCTGGCAATCTGCAGTAATCTCGCCTTCACTCATCTTGACATATATATATTCAAATAAATGTCCTGGATCCTTACCTCTTCAAAAATACTCACAAACACAATTCTCCAATAAACTCTGAAATTATAGGCCTACACAAATAATATGGCCTCTAGAACTTTTGCACTGCGCAGGCATACTCGAAACACACACTGTAGGACTGACCTCTCCAGTCGGTACCCAAAACACAGACTCCTCTAGTTCACACACTAGATCCGCCAAAAAAGACACGAGACTCGGTTGTTTAAAAAAACACAACTCAGTCTCAATAATTGCATGGGCTAGTCACACGAGCTTACTCACAGCTCAAGACAGTTCAGAGAAAAAAACATCATCGCGATTTGAACTGACCAGTGTTCGCCACTTGGAAACTTCTCGATCACACGAGGGAATTCCCCTAATACAATTTTAACTTAACATCAGCTTAATCAAGCACCATAACCCGTAATCGAATCTATTTGCTTAACATTTTCAAGATCACCTCCCCTTTGATAACATTTACTCTGTAACACGTTGATGGAAATTGAGAAGAGTAGGGGCCCAAGAATAGAACCCTGCGGTGCTCCTGTATCTATCTTCGAGAAATCTGATGTCGAGTTGTTGAGAAGCACTAACTGTTGTCGATCTGCCAGGAATGATTTGATGATGTTTAGTGGATTATGGCCTATTCTGAGGGTTTCCAACTTTTGAACCAAGATAGTGTGGTCAATCATGTCAAATGCTTTTTTGAAGTCAACAAAAACAGCATCACCTAATTTTCCATCATAAATATGACAGACTAAATAAGGAAATAGTAATTAAATGCAAAACAGCACCAAAACAAATGACTATATCAGAAATGCAGAGAGCTAGGTGCGAAACAGAACATACATAAAATCTATGTACAAGCAAATAAATGAGTTAACAGGAAGAAGGACACAAACAGTCACTGGCGGTTTGAAACCAAAAGAAGGAACATTGTTAATGGGTCATGGGCACATAATAGAAAGGTGGACAGAATACATCAAGAAGCTGTTGTTGCTGTCGTTTTTGATGGAGTCATAATGGGTAAATCTATTTAATACTTTTGTTGGTCAAAGCTGGATAATTGGGTTTTGACTTCCATGACAGGTTGTTTGAGGGTTATCTGCCCTTTCTTTCAATCGTTGTCGTTGATCTGTCTTAACGATGCTCAGTTTTATGCTGTCTAGGCATGCGCGAGTCCTAGGCGCGAACTGAGGGAACTTCCTCCAGGGAGATAGTTTTTTGTGGGCTGCTGGACATGTTGTCCGTGGTGATTTTCCTCTATACCATCGTGGGGTTTGGAAAGTTTTCGATATGACTGAAATGTCAATGTTTTCCCCAGTGATTCTTTGTTCGTCAAGAGTGACGATAGTTATTAAGTGTGTATCCGGAGGATTCTGTAAAAGGTAAAGAAACATTCATATTAATATGCCTTTGGTTGCAGAACATTTGAAGTTACCTATCTGCGAGTGAAGCTCACAGATCTTGAAACACAGAATTCCTTCTTTGCTTCTTGTTCTAGCCGAATGAGACTATGTGTTTTCAATTGAACAGAAGCGTAATGATGATGATAAATTATTGTGGACACTGCAGGTTGGCGGTATGTATATATATATATATATATATATATATATATATATATATATATATATATATATATATATATATATATATATGTTTAGCATGGTTTGATCGTGCCTGCTAACAAAGGATACACAGCTGTCTACATATTGAGGCCCTGGATTACGGCCAATATTTTTCAGCAGGAGGAAATATACCTGGCGGACTATGCTAGTTGAATAGCAGCGTTATGTATTATTGGCACGCAATTTAGGAGCTCATTTGTTGGACGACAGAGCTAATTAAGTACCTGACGCGCTGAGTCAATGGTACGGAAGCTACATTATGAACTGTAATATAAGGACAGATGATGATTGGGTATGTCCTAGTTGATGTATGATGCAAGCCTTTGATTACCAGACATTTAACAGTCATTCTTTATTTATGTGAAGTCCTTGATCTCGTCGATTTGACTGTCCAGTTGATGCTACTGTCAGTTTCGTAAATAAATGTTTGAAACGTGCCAGCAGTCTTCAATTCATCATTGACTACTGCATGCGAGTGTATGGGTGCATTATTGACTTTACTAAGAGCTTCAAGCATTCGCGTTCTCGTCTACACCCACACTTAGCACATCAAAATACCAGTACCACACATCTATAACATATACGCTGTTTTGTGTGAGTGATCATAATACCCCTGGCAGCGCCTCACGCTGGTGACCTACATCAACACCGCAACCTTACACAGTCCAGGTGATAAACGACACGTTCACTCAGCCAGCTTTCAAATCACGCATAAACAGTACGTTACATTTCTGGTAGCCAATTACATTTCTGGCCGTTACAGCTGTATGGTGATGAAAGACCAGATTTAAAGGACCAGGACAGTTGTGACGGACCTCCAATACTTGTGGCAGAGGTAGAGGATGACATGCGCCACATGAAGAGAGGCGAAGCGCCTGGACCGGATAATATAACTGTAGAGGAAATGGAAGCGTTGGGAGAATTTGGATAAGAAGTGATAACAAAGCTCTTAAATGAAATCTACAACAGTAGTCAAATACCTGATGATCTGCTAAAATCAATATTCATAGCTTTGACAAAGAAACAAGGAGCCATGGAATGTGAAGAACATCGCACCATTAGTCTTATAAGTCATGTGACCAAAATATTATTACGGATTATCTTGAGAAGAGTGAGAAATAACATTATACCAGAAATCAGTGATGAACAGTGTGGATTTGTAGAAGGTAAATGCACAAACAATGCTATATATATTATAAGAAAATTACTAGAAAGAGCCATAGAGGTGAAGACAAATCTGTATTTGTGATTTATAGATTACACTAAGGCATTTGACAAGGTTAAACATGCGTAAATTATCAAAATGTTAGAAAGCATCAACACTGATGGTAAAGACTTGTGGATAATAAAGAACATGTACTGGCAACAAACAGCAGCTGTAAGAATTAGCAGTCAGATAGGAACGTATCAGCAAGTAACAAAGGGTGTCAGGCAGGGATGTGTGCTGTCACCGGACCTGTTCAATTTTTACAATGAAAATATAATGAGATCTCTAGAGGACATGGCAGGAATATCATTTGGCGGACATAATATAAACAACTTGAAATACGCTGATGATACAGTTAAAAAATGCTGCTTTTGCCTGAGCGATTCTGCTCTTCACTTCTGAGATGCATCTTTCATCCGTTGTTATTAATGAATTTAGTGACTTGTTTTAAAACTGTTCCATTCACTTTCATAGTGCGTGCTGGGGAAGCCCTTTTCTTTGAGACGACCATTACTTCTGTCATTTTGCTATTTAGGCGAGGCCTTTATTTTCACTTTCTGTCACAACTGTATCCACCATTACCTGCAGCTCCTTTTCACTTTTTGCTATTTAGACTGTATCATCATCGTATCTCAAGTTGTTTATATTATGTCCGCCAAATGATATTCCTGGCATGTCCTCTAGAGATCTCATTATATTTTCACTGTAAAAATTGAACAGGTCCGGTGACAGCACACATCCCTGCCTGACACCCTTTTTTACTTGCTGATACGTTCCTATCTGACTGCTAATTCTTACAGCTGCTGTTTGTTGCCAGTACTTTATTATCTTCAAGTCTTTACCATCAATTTTGCTGCTTTCTAACATTTTAATAATTTACGCATGTTTCACCTTGTCACATGCCTTAGTGTAATCTATAAATCACAAATACAGATCTGTCTTCACCTCTTTGGCTCTTTCTAGTAATGTTCTTATAATATATATAGCATTGTTTGTGCATTTAACTTCTACAAATTGACACTGTTCATCACTGATTTCTGGTATAATGTTATTTCTCACTCTTCTCATGATAATCCGTAATAATATTTTGGTCACATGACTTATAAGACTAATGGTGCGATGTTCTTCACATTCCATGGCTCCTTGTTTCTTTGGCAAAGCTATGAATATTGATTTTAGCAGATCATCAGGTATTTGACCACTGTTGTAGATGTTATTTCAGATCTTTGTTATCACTTCTAATCCAAATTCTCCCAAAGCTTCCATTTCTTCTACAGTTATATTATCCGGTCCAGGCGCTTCGCCTTTCTTCATGTGGCGCATGTCATCCTCTACCTCTGCCACAAGTATTGGAGGTCCGTCACAACTGTCCTGGTCCTTCAAATCTGGTCTTTCATCACCATACAGCTCCTTGATGTATTCTGTCCACCTTTCTATCATGTTCTCATGACCCATTAACAATGCTCCTTCTTTTGATTTCAAACAGCCAGTGACTGTTTGTGTCCTACTTCCTGTTAACTCATTTATTTGCTTGTACATAGATTTTATGTCTGTTCTGTTTCGCACCAAGCTCTCTGCATTTCTGATATAGTCATGTTTTTTTTTTTGTTTTTTTTTTTGCTGTTTTGCATTTAATTACTATTTCCTTATTTAATCTGTCATATTTATGATGGAAAATTAGGTGATGCTGTTTTTGTTGACTTCAAAAAAGCATTGGCATGATTGACCACACTATCTTGGTTCAAAAGTTGGAAACCCTCAGAATAGGCCATAATCCATTGAACATCATCAAATCATTCCTGGCAGATCGACAACAGTTAGAGCTTCACAAAAACTCGACATCACATTTCTCGAAGATAGAAACAGGAGCACCGCAAGGTTCTATTCTTGGGCCCTACTCTTCTCAATGTCCATCAACGACCTGTCACTACATCTAAAATATTCAACATGTGACCTCTTTGCAGATAATTGTACTATCTACGCTAGTGACAATGACTGCGTGGCACTTGACATGACTCTTCAAAGCGATGTAGACAGTCTAACAAAATGGAGTAATATGAATCGTATGCCAGTAAACACAGCAAAAAAGAAATCTATGTTGATTAACACCAGGCAGAAACTCCTAAACAGCACCAAAAATCGCTACAGCTACACGAAGAATCAATACAAATTGAACATGTAACAGAACACACAGTTCTAGGGATCACGATAGACCAGCACTTAACGCGGAACTCCCATGTACGGAATTTAACCAAACACTTAACTCAAAAGACGTACCAGCTAGCCAAAATAAAACACTTCTTAGACGCAGACACTAGACTATTATTCTAAACCTCAAATATACAGACACATCTACATTACTGCTGTACACTATGGGATGGTTGCCCTGCTTCCACCTCGAAGAGACTGCACTCCATGCATAAAGGAGCAGTATGACTGATCACCGATAATCGCACGATACCACACACATGGACAGGAAAAGAACACAAAATACTGTCCCTAAAAAAAAATCTTCTCTACAAGAAAGCCAAGCTGACTCACGCAATTCTATCTAACAATGCCCCGCCGTAACTACGATCATTGTTTTAAACAAGTGGAAGAGAGGGACACAAATTACATCTGTTACGTCTGCCAAAACCTAGCATCGACCTGTTCAAAAAGAGTCTAGCCTACTATGAAGATTACTTATGGAACAGCCTTCCACACCACATAAAAAGCCTACCTACACATTATTCATTTAACAAAGTACTTTTCAAACACTTCCTCAACACTGATTGTCTACCCCGATAGAAACAGCATTTGCCTGCGTGAACAATTCTTAACCCTTCGAAAATAAAGTTCGTTCGTTCGTTCGTTCGTTCGTACTCCTTACTTCTTCCATCGTTTCCCTTGGTTTATGCATCTCATCTATTAAACTCGTATCTCATAATCCTTGCCTTTCCATGCCGCTCCTTTTCTCTTCATTTACCGTTATTTCTCCTATTTCTCTCTCCATCTTGACCCATGTATCGGTAATCTCGTCGTTCCACATCTCTTCCACTACTACTTCTCTTATTTCTCTCTCTATATCGACTCTGAGATCGGTACTCTCTTTGATCTCTACTTCCCCTTCTGTTCTCCTTGTTCTTCGACTCTTTGTATTTTCTATCGATATATCTGTAAAGTACAGCTATCTCTTTCTCGTCCTCCCTTTCACCACTATTTCTTCGTCCATGGACCCTTCTATCCTTGTCCCTACGACTACCATCGCAATCTTCGTCAGACTCTGACCTGTCTGAGTACCCTGATATGGACGTGTCTAAATCTTGTTGTCTTCTCCTTTTATGTTTATGATCGACTTTGTCTACTTCTCCTGTTATGTCTATGATCGACTTTGTCTACTTCTCCTGTTATGTCTATGATTGACTTTGTCTACTTCTCCTGTTATGTCTATGATCAACTTTGTCTACTTCTCCTGTTATGTCTATGATCGACTTTGTCTACTTCTCCTGTTATGTCTATGATCGACTTTGTCTACTTCTCCTGTTATGTCTATGATCGACTTTGTTTACCTCTCTTGCCCAACACTTTCTCTTTGGTCTCACCTCTAACTATGTCGTATTTCTCAACTTTGCCAGGCGCCTATCATAATCGGACCAATCGTCTGATGACATCCAATACCTCTTCGTCACTCGTTTAATCCCTTGCGCCATCTCTTCCTCTGCCTGTATACCTTCTGCTGCGGTTTTCTCACCCTCCTGAGTGTCTCCCTGTGAACTGTCTTGTTCTCTCAATCTCTTTTCTCCATCCTGTAATCTTTGCTCATATTCCATCATTGTCATGTCTGCCTCATTCTCCGAGTTATCCCACTCGGTTCTCAATCTTCGTATCTCCTCTGAAATATCATTATCCTACAAATTGTCCTGTACATCCTGCGTAGTCACTATCCTGTCATCCTCTGGCGTATCTGGCCTTTTTTCTTCTTGTTCTTGGTATGTGTTTTGTGGGGGTGGGGTTAACCAACTTGGTATGTGTTTTGTTGGGGGTGGGATTAACCAACTTGGTATGTGTTTTGTGGGGGTGAGGTTAACCAACTTGGTATGTGTTTTGTGGGGGTGGGGTTAACCAACTTGGTTTTATCCCTGGTTTTTCACACATTCCTGCAGTTGTTTCGATCTGCCTACTCCTTGGTGGTTGTCTATGTTCTCCGCTAAGAGTATTTTCCTGTGATGTGCACTTCTCGCTTTGGTTCGGTACTTGCGTTTGTGTGCCGACGTCTCTCCTTGTTTTCTGTTTGCGTACCAACACTAACCATTCGTCTCTGCGTATTGTCCTGTCTCTCGATTGTTGTCCTATCCTGAATGTCCCATGGTCTATTGCTAGGACTTTCATATTCTGTTGTAAACCTTCGTTGGTAAGATCTGTTCTTGGTGTTCCGCCATGATCCTACATATAGCTGGGCTTTTTATTTCTTCTAAATTTGGGTGTTCTTTTTTTCTGACTTCTTGAAATACAACGTAAAATTTTCCAACATTTATTGGTTTTTCTCCAAGTAATGTACTAGTTAATAAGTTGGTCACTCATGTCTACCCCTTTTATGTACATTTTATAATCCCTAGAACAGCGGTTTTTCACCTTTTTGAGTCCATGGCTACCCTGACCAACTACATTCTTTTTTGCGGCTCAACTGTGGGATAACTGGTAAAAGCTCTAGCGATGTTTCGACATTTAGCCTAACTTTTTGTGAGCAGGAGAGCTTTGGAAAGGCTTTTAAACAATGTAATTTAAAAAAACAAAGTAATTTGACAATCTGTGAAAAAAATTACACGTACAAGAAAAAATATACACAAAGTGCACTTTGAAAACCCTTACTATAAAAAAAGAAAAAAGCACAGATAATGTAGTTTCTTTCTAACATTTTTTTTAGTATTGTCTGAAAATCATTCACTGATATACTGCACTCATGATTCAATCTCCATAACAAAAAACTTGTTTAGTAAAACTAAAAAAAAAATATATAATGAATAAATTACCAGTCACCTCAGTGTGAAACTTGAGCTTGCTTGTTGTTACACAGCTTGTCAAATCTTGGCACCAATTGAGATACAGCTACCCTCATTTCCTTCTCCACATCAAGTCTTGATCTGAACTTGGTTTTATGACAGCCACTGCTGAAAACCCAGCCTGGCAGAGATAGGAGGTTGCAAAAGGAATTAATATCTTCAGTGCTCTCTTGCTCAAGCTTGGGAGCTCCTGTTTTACTGAATACCAACATTTTGGCATTGCCATGGATGGAAACTTCGCTTGTAGTGAAGAGCCTGATAAAAGTTCTATCCGTTCTTCCTCTTCTGCAGTACTGAAGTCCGAAGGAGCATCACTACTGAAGGGATTGTGAACACACTGAAACCTGTCACAGTTTTCAGGAATGTATTTTTCAAAATTAACACTGAGTTTAGATAAGTGTCCTTGAATTATAGAAACAATATCTGCACTAAAATCTATTTCATTGTCTGTAATGAACTGCTGCAAACCTGGGAAGTAGCCCGTTTCTATTCGTTCATTGATTTTTCTCTTCCAAAGAAGAAGCTTCTTTTTGAAGACCGAAACTTTGTCAATAATTGTACTGTCCGATAAAGGAATGGGTAAAAGTTGTTTTCCCACGGACTCTTCAACCATAATGGACACCATATCAATAGCACAAGGTAAAACGAGTTCTTCTGCAATCGTATGGGGTTTCTTACATTTTGCTACCTGGTATGCAACCTTGTAGGATGCTTTACTCGAGATTGTCGCTGTTGCCGCCATTTTGGATGGTTGGAAAAACGCCAACCTAATGTATGTTTGGTTTAATGCGATCAAAGAGAGATAAATGTTTATTATCTTTCTGTGACAGGTTTGACTGGTAATTATCTTCTCCTGTCTTATGTTGTCCCGTCTCAGGCAATGTCTTATAGTGACATGTCTTAAGTCTATTTATAGGATCATATACGGAGTATCTTTATCTCCCGTTTGGGCGGAAACGCCTGGTCTGGGTTTGCCTCGATCTGGTCCATGCTCTTTGGGCAAGCGCGGGTCTTGGCGGCAAAAGCCGGGAGACTGATTCAGAGAGAGTGTACCTGAGGTTTAGAACGGATGTACCGATCCGTAGATTTCTCTCTGCCAAGTTTTCGATAGGGATTGGAAATTCTGGGAATGACTGTTTTGGCATTCTTTCGTCCCTGAGTGTTTCTTTATGCCAGTATTGGCTGTGTTGTGTTACCTTAGAGTGTAAGGATTCTTTGAGAAGGTAACTGAAACATTATTCGTTTCACGTGACTCTTTTATCAAAAGTCAACAGGAAGACATTTCGTTAAAAAAATTCTTCGTTCTGGAAAAAAGGTGACTCAAATAAGAACACAGATCACAAATCGTGGATCACTATGAAGAATGACGTACTAGTGCGTATGGTACAACACTGTGACATGTCTATACATTCACAAATTCTTGTTCCGAAAGACATGAGAGTTAGAATACTGCAACATGCTCACGACTCCCAATGAGCTGGTCATATGAGATTTTCATGTACGAAGTCGAGAGTTCTTGCGGCTTTCTTTTGGCCATTCGTCAACAGAGACATACGTCTTTATTTTCGCTCGTGTAGTGTATGTCAAAAAGTAAAATCGAAAGGTCCTCGCCATGCAGCACCTATCCAGGCTGCGGACATTCCTATCCGTCCATTTCAGAAAATGGCGATAGATATCATTGGTCCTTTCAAAATAAAATCAGCCAGATGACATCAATTTATTCTTACATGTGTAGACATGTGTACTCGATGGCCAGAGGCCATACCTCTGACGAGCATTTCGACTGCCGATATTGCAGACGCTCTTTGGCTGATATTTTCGCGGTTGGGATTCCCTAGGGAAATCTTGTCAGACCATGGCACCCAACTGATATCTGAGACAATGTCGCAAGTGATGTCTACTCCTAATATCAAGAGATCACTGGGTAGTATTTATCATCCTATGTCTAATGGACTAGTCGAACGTCTCAATAGAACTCTCAAAAATTTACTTGGTAAAATAACTGATGATCATCCTCAGGATTGGGACAGAGTCTTACCCGCTGCTCTCTTTGCTTATAGAGAGATTCCTAATGAACATACCGGGTTTTCTCCTTTCGAGCTCGTCTTTGGCGCGCGTCCGCGTGGCCCAATGTCCTTGCTTCACGATCTGATAGCTGCCGATGATATTAGTGATGACACACATTCTTCTTATGAGTATGTCATTGCTCTCGGGCAGAAAATCTTTGAAGCTTGCAAATTAGCAACTTCCGCATCTGAATTTGCTAAGGCAAAGGCAAGACAGTTTGCAAATAAAAATAGATGCCTACGTCAACTTTGTCCTAGAGACAAAGCATTTGTGTTACTTCCTTCCAGTGAAAATAAACTTCTTATTGGTTGGAAAGGTCCTTTTGAGATTGTATCTAAAATTTCTGATGTCGACTATGTCGTCGATATTGACGGAAAGCATAAAACGTTTTACATAAATATGCTTACGGAATTTTATGAACGTCCAGAGCACTTACAACCTATCTTTCAAGCGACGGACGACGCTACAGTCGCTTGTGGCCATTACTCATCGCTGTCTGTCATACAGGGTGAGGAATCTACTTTCTCTGATGTTAATCTTCTTTATCCGATGATTCCATTTCATTCTACGGAATCATGGAAGGATGTTGCAATTTCACCTAATTTATCAACTAAGGAACAGTCACAAATCTCTTCAGTGTTACAAGCATTTCAGGATGTTCTCACGGACATCCCTGGACACAGTACAGTCATTGAACATGACATTGTATTGACTGACCATACTCCTATCAGGGTCAGACCTTATCCTATTCCTATCCACTTCCAAACTCAAGTCGAGAAAGAGTTGGATGAAATGATAAAGTTAGGAATAATTGAACCAACCAATTCGGCATACTCGTCGTCTATGGTTATTGTCCGAAAGAAAGACAATAACATATGCATTTGCGTCGATTACCGTAAACTAAATCAAGTAACGAAGTTCGATGCAGAACCTATGCCTCTGTTGGAGGAGTTACTTACTAGACTTTCCAATTCTCGTTTATTTACAAAGCTGGACTTGTCTAAAGGATACTGGCAAGTTCCTTTAACCGAACGAGGTAAACCTTTCACTGCTTTCTCCACACCTAGGGGTTTGTTCCAATGGAACTTTATGCCTTTTGGCCTTATGAATGCCCCAGCTACATTTGTACGCATGATGCGTCGAATACTGGCATATCGGTCTGATGTGATTGCATACTTGGACGATATCTGTCTTTTTTGGCGATTCTTGGGAAGATCACTATCTGGGATTAGATGAACTGTTGTCTAATCTACGTGAGCATAATTTGACAGCTAAACCCTCTAAAGGTTATGTTGGGTTTAGTGAGATTTCTTTTCTTGGTCATCGTGTTGGTCATGGTCTCTTGAAGACAGAAGACCACAACACTTCTAAGATATTGAACATCACTATTCCTAAGACTAAAAAACAGATCCGTAGTCTCTTGGGCCTAATACAGTTCTACGGAAGATTCATTCCAAATCTTTCCTCTATTACGGCACCACTCTCAACCCTATTGAAGAAAGGGTTTCCTAATATGGTGCGTTGGTCCCAAGAATGCCAATCTTCATTGGATCAGATTAAATCATTATTTTCGTCTCCTCCTATTTTAAGACTACCTACAGCCGATAGGACGTTTGTCCTTCGTAGTGACGCCTCAGCAATAGGGATCCGGGCGGCACTGATGCAAGAGTATTCTGAGACTCTGCATCCTGTAATGTATGTCTCGAGAAAACTGAATGCGGCTGAAAGGAATTATTCTGTTCTAGACCGAGAATTGCTAGCTATGGTCTGGGCAATTCTTAAACTCCAAAGATTCCTTCTCGGCGCGCATTTTATAGTAGAAACCGACCAAAAAGCTCTCATAGCTATGCAGAATAAGGATTTGAAGAGTTCGAGATCCACTCGATATGCTATTGCTCTTCAACCTTTTCATTTCACGGTACGAGCTATCCGTGGTTCGGTTAATGTGATGGCAGACATATTGTCTCGATGCCCACATGAAGCTACTTAGTTTTTTTGTCTAGATCCACTGTTACATATCTAAAGTTATGATCTGATCTTACAATAACATGGTTCTATAACACTTGTTGTCACTTTGTTTACTCATGGTTTTGTATTGATTTCTTGCTTTCTCTGTTACCGTCTGCGGTAAAACAGACGAAGGCTTTGTTTCATATGAAATAAAGGTCGAAAAAATTAATGCGGCCACATTTATAGTTTAGATATATATTAAGTGACTATGGTACATTATAATATTCTAAGAAATGTACTATTTGTATTGTTCTCAGCAAACCGGTGTGATATCTTGGAACGGTGTATAACTACGATGACTTCTATAGACGTCCTGATGTTCCTTGAAGATTTTGCTTACAAGACATCGCCGGAATAGAGCATCGTCTTGGTCTTCTGACGTCATCAGATATTAGTTCTATACACATGTATAATCATATGTTTGTAAAAAGAATTTAGAAATGTTGTTAATGATTGACCATTTGAATTTATGGTTGTATACTCATTATACGTCGTGAGATTTCGATGGTGGTGTAATTTCTATTTATAGGATCATATACGGAGTATCTTTATCATCCGTTTGAGCGGAAACGCCTGGTCTGGGTTTGCCTCGATCTGGTCCATGCTCTTTGGGCATGCGCTGGTCTTGGCGGCAAAAGCCGGGAGACTGATTCAGAGAGAGTGTACCTGAGGCTTAGAACGGATGTACCGATCCGTAGATTTCTCTATGCCAAGTTTTCGATAGGGATTGGAAATTCTGGGAATTACTGTTTTGGCATTCTTCCGTCCCTGAGTGTTTCTTTATGCCAGTATTGGCTGTGTTGTGTTACCTTAGAGTGTAAGGATTCTTTGAGAAGGTGACTGAAACATTATTCGATCTTTTCGTTTCGTTTAGATCTTACAGGTACATTTATCGCTGATGGCGACATAGTGAGCGAAGCTCACAAGGAGTGATTATACTGTACCCCAGTATTGCTTCATATTCGTAAGACTAGGTCTAAGTTGACCTGTTACATACATAAGCCTAAGAATCATCTTTATGGATCCGCAATGCAGGCGGAATATAGTTTGGCAGAAAATATATTTAATCTCAGAAGCTTGTGTAAACTGAGAGTGACCTGATTATCGAGGCCCGCGACCTGCGGCCTGATTTCGTTGTCATCATATTGGTCCGTGTTTACGGCCAATATTCTTCACCAGAATGAAGTATCTGGCATGTGAGGCCAGTCTGAAGTCTTTTGCTAATTGTAGGACAATGGCATTGACTTTGTTTAAATAACTGATATCGCCCGTACAACGCAATATATTTGCTAGGGCTTACCTGACGGGGCTCAGTCAGAAATTAGAGCTATTGCATGATCAGTAAACATTGGTCAAGACATTGTTACATGTCTGGGATCTGTGATGCCTGAAGCTGACGTTTGTAATGTGATAGTTTCAATTGATTGTCAACCCAGATTCTTTTGCTTGTGTGATTGTTTTTATGTTGACCCTTGTGTATGTTCTTAACTTAATTATGACCGTAATGTCCTTGTCTTATGTTGACAGGCCGTAATTGTAGGCGCCGTACCTTTGTGGCCTACCTCATTCCTATGATTGCTGAATGAGATTAAATTATCTGCCAATTATAATACTTGAAAGGACTTGACGACTCAGAGCTGACAACCAAAGTTCTTTATTAGTTGTCAAGGAATATATTCACAAATTGGCTACCTCTGAGCCTGATTATCAATAAATATACATATGAGACTTCATTGATGACACTCCTACATCACTTACTGCACTGGTCAGGAGCTAATGTTATTATATCTCTTGATTAGCTCCGGATCTCTGCTGTCTTCTTTGTTATTCTATTTACCCATCACTACTACATATCTCTACTGATTAATGGGCTGTTCTCAATCTATTAAAGTAAGCTTCGAAGTATTGTCTGGGTAAACTTCCAGTGCTGGTAACTTATTCTTAGCTATAAACTGTTCCTAGTAAATTATCTACACGTCCGTTACTGGACTACAGTTCTAACACTTTTCTTTGGCTATCCACGCTCGTTAAATATGCGAGTGTTTACATACCAGGATGAACTGCTGGCGATATATGCTGAACATATCTTGACATGATTAACTCTGTTGTAGAATTCTTTCATTAGTCTTCTCTTCTTCTCTTCTCTGCACATTGCAGCAGTACCATAACTTGGTATCTGGTCGATGTTGTTAGTCTAACGCTAACCTGTTCTCAGCTGACGACCATTTTAAAAGTGTTCCCTGCTCTTCCCTCAGCTCACTTATTTCTCGTGCTCTGGTAACGTCAGAGCTAAGTCTTACTACTCATAAATTATTCTTACTTAGTCATATCTCAGTTCTTTCCCTGTCCTATCACATTACCTACACACATTATGTACTCGATCTTATACTATTGACTTTTTCGTCCATCATCATCGTATTATCGTACGTCATGAATAAATATTGTAAACGTCAGCAGCATTCCCTACTTCACTGACTTCTACTTGTGGTTGTGTGAGTTAATGTGAAGACGTCCAAGAGCCTATACGGCCTTCGTGTTATCAGCACTGTTATCTACACACTTACACGATCAACCACATTGTAATACAAGTACTACATGTCTGAATCTACAGGAATACTGACATTATGTATGTGTCTACTATACCCTGGCGGCACCTCACGCTAGTGACCTAATTCCACGCTACTACGTGGTACTGTCCAGGACAACACGACACGCTCCACGTACTAACATTCATAACACATCAAATCAGTACGTTACATCTGGGCATTTACACTGAACAACCTTATACATCTCTAGTCAAACCGATTTTTACAGTCGCCTGCTGAGAAAATGCTGATTTTTGTTCTTTCATTTGACTCAGCTTTCTAGAGAAATATTCTCTTGGTTTGCCCACGTCTTTCTTACGAACACTTTCTAAATGGCGCTTCAATTTGCTAGGCAGCATACATTCAACAGAAAGTACTTTGAAACACAAAACACTGTGAACGCTCTTCATTGTTCACAAGAGTGCACTTGAAACCTAAATCTAAGTAACCTTCGTCGTATTTTCTATACTTACGTTTCCTTTCCTCATTACCACTTTCCTTGTCATCCTCAACAAGTTCTCACTTTTTACTAACACTTGCCAAATTAAAAAATATTTCCAGTTTATATCAAACTCACAACACAATCAAAAATGTTTGAAAACAGACAATCACTGTGTTACCTGCAATGGTTGCGCGAGGAGAATGCGCGGACAGTTGATAGGCGGGTAGGGGGAGCGGGACTTCATAGGCTGGCCAACATCAAAAGTGAAATTTCTCTGGGGTCACGCAGGTTGATAAACACTAAAAATGAAAATTCCCACAGCTCTGTGTTTTCTTTACAGCTAAATACGAAAAAAAAATAAACGGCGCCCCTAACCGTCAGTCATGGCGCCCCAGGACACAGGTTGAAAATCGCTGCCTTAGAAGATTTGGCTGTCAAACATTAAATTCTCGAAAATTCTCATTCACCTTAGCTCTACCATACGCTTAGTACACCTATGACCATTTACAGTGTGAACACACCAAACCAGTTTTATAGTGTTGGCGACACTATGTGCCTGGGAGGAGTTATTTGTCGATGACAACTAATTGAAGACGGTGGCTCTTTATCATTGCATGATGAGATACACGTTTTAGCAAATACAGACTGCCCAAATAAACAATCTAGTGTCAGTTTATTGCTCTAATAAAACACAAGAAACTTTAAAAACAAAACCAAACAGGAAAGGAACCTATTATGATAATCTAAAATTGGTTAGTATGCTTTAGTATATCTTTAAAAAAATAATGTTGATTTATTTCGCATTAAAATATGCATAACACTTAACTATTCTGATTGCTCACAACTTTGTTGTTTCCCTTGCAAGACAATTACCTCCCTTACATATATTATGCTACATAGTTTACATGGTTCACACAGTTCAGAGTTTCATTCCAGTCTCTAAACACATCACTGACCCACCTAGAGATATGTCTAAAATTAGTTCTATGATATGATATTAAATAACATCTTCTGTCACGATGATTAATAAGTTGAATTACAATTAAATCCAGAGTGTTAAAGAACTTCTTCTCTTCTTTGATCCTTAGCCACCGACCGTCAAAGCAGTCTGTGGCCATCACGCCTAGTGGCGTCTTGTAGGGCAACAACAAATTGTTTCCACTTTGCTCGGTCGGCGGCCATCCTTCGTACAGTGCCCCAACTCTGTTTCATTCTTTGCATCTCAACCTCTAAATTCCTCCGCCAGGTTGTTTTTGGTCGACCTCTCTTTCGTTTTCCTTCGGGTGTCCAAAGCATAGCTGTTCTCTTCTGATTAAGATTATATATGTTAAAGAACTAGTTGTCCACATCCCATCTTACTAGTACTATATATTCAGACAATTTCATATTTTAAATAAGACTTCACACATAAGCAGAAAGTATTTTGAACTTACTGGTTCTGTCAGAGACTTGATTGGAAACTGATTAATACAACTGGACACAATAATCCAAATCTATTTACAAAGTTTACGATGACAATATATTTAAGTCTTCATACCAGTTCAAAACGTCACGAAAAGTGATAATATAAAATTTAAAATAAGGGAAAGGGTGAGAAATGGTGAATGTAATAATGACTGTTGTTTGCTGGTAAGGCACTATTGTATCGGAAGGTAACTCAAGAGCTGTGGAGATCTACTTAAGAAACACTGAGCTCTCTAAAGATCTACCTTGATAAAATCATGTCTGTTTTCAGGTTTCCGAATATTTTTAATTTAGAAAGCGTACAGCCAGTATGTAAATTTTATCTCTGCCAGATAATCTCCCCATCAACAGAATGGTAGAACATTCAAACTAAATGATATTTTACCGAAATGTCAAATTGACTTTAAAGAAAAGATTACGTTCCTATCTCACACAGTTTATAATTTTAGTGAATTTTTTTAACCGACCTATTCTGAGTTTTCAGTAGGAAAAGGATGAGGGGGTGGGGGAAATACCTTTAATCCTGAGGATACTACACTTTTAAATGTCAGTGTCAGAGAACTGAAGAAAGTAATATGAACTTACTGGTACTGTCAGAGACTGGCTAAGAAACTAGTTAGTACAACTGAACACAATAATACAAATCTATGTACTGGTACTGTCAGAGACTAGCTAAGAAACTAGTTAGTACAACTGAACACAATAATACAAATCTATGTACTGGTACTGTCAGAGACTAGCTAAGAAACTAGTTAGTACAACTGAACACAATAATACAAACTTATGTACTGGTACTGTAAGAGACTAGCTAAGAAACTAGTTAGTACAACTGAACACAATAATACAAATCTATGTACTGGTACTGTCAAAGATTAACTAAGAAACAGCATACAAAATAACTAAATTCATCAGTGGAAATATTTTGTTAACTGAACTAATTGATTACCTGAACTATTTGGTTATCCGAACTATTTTATTAACTGGACTATTTGGTTAACCGAACTATTTGATTAAACGAACTATTTGATTAACCACACCAACTTTATTCTAATAAGTTCAAATAATCGAGGGTCTACTGTGTTAACAAACCAGTAAAATATAAATTTTTTGATGAATTAAAATAAATAATTAAATGCAGGTATCTTACGTGTAATGGTGTATGGACGCTCTGGAAAGGCAGGTAACTGAACAACGGTGTGTCAGGATCATGGTCGTTAATGATGTCTTCCACTCTGCTAGCAAACTGGTACTGACGGAGGGAAATAATGGTCTTGATACAGTTTGGGGATTAGAGGGTCTAGGAGAACACAAGACACGGAGATACGGAGAGGTAATAAGTAGAAGAGAGTGGGAGAAATGTTTGAGAAGAGTGGGTAACAGGGACAAGGAGAGTGAGTGACGGAAAATGAGAGAGAGAGTGATATGGAAAAGAAGAATAAGGGTTAGCGAGAAGATGAGTGAGTGATACGAAAAAGGAGAGTGAATGTTAGGGAAAAGGATAGTGAGGAAAATGGAGTGTGAGTGATAAGGCAAATGAGAGTGAATAATAGGGAAAAGGAGTGAGTGACAGGAAAAAGGAGTGATTGTCAGGGAAAAGAAGTGAGTGACAGGGAAAAGGAGAGTTACCATCATTTTCTTTCTGGCTCTGTGACGACCGGCCCAGTCTTCTCTTCCTTTAATTGTTGAGACATCATTGTTTTTTTTTTCTTTTTTTTTCCCTTCATCTTCAGTGCATGATCGTTGCTGGTAAAAATTCACGGCAACTTCTCCTCGGTTACATATTCTCTTAGGGTCCGGCATTATTTTTAGATTAACGATGTAATTCTAAATCTAACCTCAGGCCGAAACTGGTTATAACCCGCCGAGTGGCTCGACCAATGTCTGAGGGCGAACTACTTTCAGAATTAGCTAAAACCAGTCTAAACCCACTCCAGGACATGTCTCACGTGACTTTTAACGTTGTTGGTTGGACGTCTCTCGGACGCCAAATCACATGACCGAGCGGAAACGCGCTCTCCAGATCACGTGATCCCGCAGAAAATCACGCGCTAAAAGATAGAGCCAAGCTATGCGAACTCACTTACATCCGGGCAGACTTAATAAATCACGTATTCGGCATCTAAATCGCTGATTAAAGTCCCAACTTTGAGTAGGTAAGTGAAATCTCGTTAGTATAATAGTAGTGTATTAAAATGTGTAGTGTCTTGTAAAATCGATGCAGTGATCAGTTTGCATTATTCACTTTCTTTACGATCGCAGCTAGCCGCATGGCTACAGTGGGATCTTGTGTATTTTATTATCGTACAGGAGGAGTCTGTACAAAATGTTCATATGAATTTTAAATGTATTCTATAATACTTTCTGTATTAATTTATCGCACTCGACCCGACGATTAGACAAGAGGAAAATAATAATAATAATGTTGACAGACCATGCTATATATTCATCATAATTTACATGACGATTTGACCAGAGATAAAGTATTATAATAAAGTCTCCCAGACAATTCTATAATAATATTGTCCGACAATTCTAGGTTAACTCATCATATTTGTCGTGACGGTTAGACGAAGGCACATAACTAGAATACTGTTGCCAACCCTTCTATAACAATTCATCATGTTAACATGACCATTAGTGACGAGGTAAAGAATAATAATACTGCTGCTTGGGCAGGAAAATATAATAATCAAAGGAAGGGGGGAAAGTAGAATTCAAGATAAGGCTCTAGACATATGTTAGAGACAAAATCTGATATGACTGGCAGACGGATGGCTTAGGAAAAGACAGCTTCCTCAAGCTAGGAAACTAATGAAGCCGTACGTGTCTTCAGTCTATGGGTAAGCCTTGCACGACATTCCAATCTCAGACGAAGAATACGAAGTCGAGAACAGTGAAGGCAGATCCAAACCATTAGAGACCCACCTTATGCAACGCCATACCGGTTGGCATAACGAGACAGAACAACCAACCACGCTTCATTATCAGCCTGGGGCTGAAAAGATAAGTCTTCCTGTCCAAAAGGAAGTCCACCATATCAATTGTAGTAAAATCTGCGAGATAATCGCTCATTTCAGTAAGATTTTAGTCCTACGAGAATAAACAACCCCGCCCGTATGTGTCTGACTATAGGCATCTCAAACGCCAGCATCGCTCTGAATTTTGTGCCATGGTAATGCTTAGAAACGATCCCGCCGTATAAACCTACTCGCTTTCCTTGTGACGTAAAATAACATTTTTAACATTTTGCCCGATCTGATAGAGACTGCGGCAAGACTTATAATTAACGATCTTCCAGAAATGTGCCGCCAAGTTACTGTCTGACTTAACGTAATACTTTAACTTTAACGCCTCTAATAGTAGTAGTCCTTACATTTTTTGGTAGTGTAACACGAGACAACAGTAATAATTAACGCCAATTCTAACACCCGCCGCGCAAAACCCCGCTTCGCTTGACACGCGGTGGGATTGGCCCGATGATATATATACACAGACAGTTTAAATTCTCGCCGAGTAATGTTTTTCTGACGTCACTTAAACAAGTTAGTTATTTGAATAAAAATGCTAGAGAGAGATGAGAGGGGGAAGATGGCCGACATGTGTAAAATTTTTATTTGACGATTGACAGTGACAAAATTGAAAATCTAAACCATACTGAAACTGACCATAAAAATCATATGGCAGTATAGCTTAGAGTCCCCTGAGCAAAAATGTGTTTTAAAAAATATGGTAGTCCAAGTATTAGCCAAGTTATTGAGATAATACTATATGTCTAGTAACACTAAGACGGACAGACTGTGGTTCCTGCTTTTTTTTTTCATAACGTTAGTGGGGACGCCAGCTTAGAAAGAGGAAATGGAGTAAATTCAAATCCGATTGGGTAAAAAGAGTATAGGAGGAAAGGGGAGCGGTAGGTAAATGTTAACCAAAACTAAACATCTTTTTGTATTGGCATAACTAACGCAGACTGACCAATCGACTACCAGACACAGAGTTTGTTTGGAATTTTTTTTTTTTTTAAACTACATTTGAATTCTGGTAGTCGCAAGTTTTCCATTGGCCAGTACTAATAGATATTAGCAAAAAGCTTTCACTGCTCATCGCCAGTTGACAAAAACTTTTTCTATCAAATACGCTGAGATCAGCTGTGTTAATTTATAAAATAAAGAATTAATTAGCAGTCTGGGCAGGGCAGAGAAAAACTGAGGCCATTCTTTGCAAGTCAGCGTTATTTGTTACTATTTCTTGAAATTGTGGTAAGAATGCTTTATGTATTAATATGTTTATTACAACTGCCAAAGTTAGATACTGCTATTGGGAAAAGTGAAGGACATGCCGGGAGCAGACATTGTTGAGTCCTCACATTGAACTGTATCTAACTGTAGTATATTGTCATGATTTTGTTTTAATATTATTGTATTAGAATATACAGTGGGCAATGACTACAACCCATAAAAGCCAGATCCAAACCTCAGAAATGAGGTATCTGAGGAAGGTGGTTGAAGTAACAAGAAGAGACATGGTACGCAACCAGACGATACGTCAAGGCCTAAAATGCCACCCCCTGCAGACCCAAGAAGAACAGTCCCAACTAAGATGGTTTGGCCATGTCTGCAGAATGGGAGAAGATCGGCTACCACGACAAGCATGGGAAACAAAGAGCCAAGGATCCAGACGCCGAGGACGACCCAGGGTCCGCTGGGAGGACAACATTAGACAATCTTTGAAGGACCGAGGACTAGAATGGAACCAGGCCAGGAGGAAGACAGCCGATAGAATAGTCTGGCGCTCTCTCTTTCAAACCTCTACATATCACGGTAGAAGGGGAACGACTAAGTAAGTAAGTAAGTATTAGAATATGTTAGTAAGCCTCAGTGTTCCATGAACACTGTTCAACATGCCTGGAGCGTTTATAATTTAAAAAAAAAAGAAGAGCAAATCCTACAAAACGAAATGTGGTTACTCCACGTTATTGTATTGAGGAAAACTATGTAAAAGTACAGTGGCGTATCTGCCATAGGGACCTGAGGTGTGGTCACAGCAAGGTGTGAGTCATATAAAATTAGGGGCGAGTGCACCTGTATGCACAAGAGGCTGACCCCATACCACCATATGTAAATAATAATAATAAAGTGTGATCAGATATAAAAAGGCCAGGGTGTCTTTTTATTGCAGAGGTTTTATTTCCTGTTACCAGCCGGTAACAGGAAACCTGATGAGTGAGTGTAACGCCAACATGTCTCCAGTAAAACGTTTATGCTGTCAGCAGATAGCTGGAGGAGCTTGTGTGTGCTGATATATCTATATTTTCTGCAACTACATACTGAATTATCCTTCTACAAAGAATCCCAGGTGATGTGTTAGCATCTGGGTATATCTGACACTTCAGTTACAATAAACTTTGATATTGTCAATCATACCCAGGATGTTATCGGCCGTGATGAAACTACAGCCCCTCCTAACAAGTGACAAACACTATTAGATAATAAAGTTGTAATCTGTGAATACACCAACAGGAGAGATAGAGTGACTTTATATTTATTGGACAAAGTGTCCACAAATTTTAGTTAATTCTTTTTATGTAAACTATCTTTTCCTCATTTTCAAAGACCTGTCCAAAAGAGGTGGCGGGACAGGCAGATTAAATTGTAAAAAGAAAATATTGAATTTTAAAGAAAAACCTTAACCACTGTTTTATTCAATTCCTTATAGTGAGTTAAAGTGTTTTGTGTTTATGTACCATCATTTTCATTTCTCCCCTAGAAATTAGGTACATCATACACCAGACACTAGAGCCAAAATAGTGACCGTGTGAGATCTAGGGAGGTAGCGTTAGGTTCCCTGCAAATACATCATTATCATCTATTAGAGTCAGGGGACTACATGTGCTTGACCTCACATGGTTAACATAGACACCGATTTCTTTTCTTTTAGGTATAACATCATAACCTCCCCAGCAAATTAAACTTGCTGCATATATTGGTAGGCTTGTCCGGGAATTGAATATCTCCTAGTACTACTTACATTGGGGTCTGGGTTTTAGCATTAACATCAATTCTATTTTCCCAGGGAATCCCCATAATTACTATTGCCCAAGTTTTGGGAATTTAATGAAGTGTCAGAACCTGGAATTAATTAAGTAAATTTGTACTTATTTAGAAATTTAGTTAGAACATTTTGTATTTATCAGATGGCAGATTTGGCCAAGTTTCGCTCTGCGGCTGTGCAGACTGTCAGGGAAATGAATATGGAGGGTCAAGTCTTGATTGACTATGTCACCTCAGAATGTGATACATTTATTGCTAGGGAAGAACATAGGTTAGCGGAGGAAAGGAAAATACAGGTAGAAGAGGCTAGGGAGATTAAGAAATTAGAGTTAGATAGAGAGGCTGAAATTAAAAGGTTACAAATTGAGGCTGACAAGGAGGCCAGGGCCTTAGAGGCTGATAGAGAGGCTGAGATCAAGAGGCTCCAATTTAAGGAGAGAAAATTGGAAGCAGAAGAAAAACGACTGCAAAGGGAGGCAGAAAAAGAAGAAAAGAGATTGACTATTGAGAGGGAAGCAGAAGATAAAAGATTACAGAGGGAGCATGAGTTGCGACTAAGGGAGTTAGAGTAACAAGGCCCTGCTCCGGACAATGGTCACAGCCTCTCTACCTCTGATGCTACTGCTAGTCAGGGGGCCTCCAACTCAGCCATGGGGTTCCATCTAGACTATTTTGTAGAAAAGGATGATGACATATAGTCATATCTGAGCAGATATGAAGTATAAGCCACTACTTATGGGTTAGAAAGAGAAAGATGAGGTGTAAAGTTGTCTCAAGGTCTTCGGGGAACAGCTTATGAAGTTTTTTCCAAAATGAGCAGGGATTACCAAGACAACTATGACATGTTGAAGCAGGCTCTTTTGTTAAGATAGGAAAAGAACGGAGAGTTTTATAGAAAGAAATTTAGGAATGCCAGGCTACTGTCGGGTGAGACCTATCACCAGTTCTCCGCCCGGTTAGAAACGTATATGGAGAAATGGGCTACTTTGGGGAAAACCCAAGATCTCAAAGAGATGATACTCATAAAACAGATGAGAGAGTCCATGCCTCCAGACATGAGAAAGTTTCTCATGGAACAGGGCGTGGAGAGACTGGGTTAGATAATTACTCTCGCTGAGAGGTATCAGGCAGCCCAGGCAGAGGTAGCTGGCGCCAAAAAGAAACCAGTAGATCATTATAAGGCCCCACAAAACTATAATAAATTTGACAATAGAGGTAAGCAAAACTTTGATAGGCCTCGAACTGATTATAAAAATAAAACCTCACATTTCAATGACAGAAAGAATGATGAAAGAAAACCTTTTCATCAAGATAGATTATATTATACTTGTAGATATTGTAAGAGGGATGGACATGACATTACATTTTGTAAAAGTAAACCTGCTGGATTTGCTGCTATGAAAATGGGGAACAAATAAGTAAAGGGCAAACCTGCTGGACAGCAGAAACCTTATTACCCCCCAGTTTGTGAGGATGTTGTATGCAATGATGTCACCATTAGGTGCCTCTATAACACAGGTTTAGATTTTGATTCTGTCGTGAGCTCGCACTTGATGAACCCAGATCAGTATACCACAGAAACAGTGGAGATACAAGGGGCGACCAGGGACATACCACGCATGACACTTCCCATTGCAAGAATAAATGTGAAAACTCGCTATGTGGAAGGTGTAATCAGAGCAGCAGTGATCGACGCACCCATCTACCCTCTGATATTGGGGTGTCGTTATGTCTACTTGGGGAATCCCAAGAGACCTGTGGTCTTTGCAGCCGTCCAGACCCGATCACAATCCAGAAAGGAAGAAGATGAACCTATAAATACTCATCCAGAGGAGATGAGGAAGGCACAGGCTCAAGATAGGTCACTTAAGCAGCGCTTTCAAAAATTGCGTACCTGCCATTCACCTCCAAATAAAGGAGAATTTTATCTGAAGAATAAATTGTTATATAGGAAGGCCGGAACTGGTTCAATGGGTCACAGACAACTGGTACTTCCCAAGATGTTTAGGGCAGACGTAATAAGGAGTTTACATGTTGGAAAAGATGGGGACCACGAGAAAGTAGGTACCATCTGCCAAAAGGTTTCGCAAAAATATTACTTGCCAGATGTAAAGATAGTTATTGAGAATTTCGTAGAAGCCTGCGGCATATTTCATGAGGGAACACCCACAAGTGGGAAAAATGTGCAGGACCTAGACATGCAACGGGACAAACTTAGGCCTGGAAATAAAAATAATTGTAATAAAGAAGACAACGTGGAATGGGAGCCCCCTTTTCACACACAGTCTTCACTTGAATGTATTAGAATGGCCACTATGCGACGAGTAGTTTTACCCCAGACTAAGCTGACAATCCCTCGGTCAGAATTATATAAACTGGAGGAAACGAAAAGAGAGAGATCTCTCACAAGGAATTTAAAGTGGGGAGAAAACCCAAAGAAACGAATTGGTAGTGGTAGATTTTTGTGTGATGACAAAAGGAAGAAACGTCCTCAACACAAGGCTTCTAGTGTTATGAAAAATATGTCAGAAAAATTAAAAGTCCACATGTAACCTTGTTAAGGACTTGGACAGATGAGAAGGCAGAGGAGACTGTTACCTCATCCTACCAATATGTGAACGAACTGACCACTCGTTTAAAAACTAGTTGGAAACTGGCAAATGATAATTTGAGACAAGCCAGGAAAAAACATGCTGCTTATTATAATAAGAAAGCGAAGGATAGGGAGCTTGCTGTAGAGGAGAAGGTACTTCTCCTATTGCCCGGCAGCAACAATAAACTTCAGATCGGATGGCAAGGTCCATATACAGTTTTGGAAAAGTTATCCAGAAAAAATTATAAGAGAGACAAAAAGTGAAAGGAAAAAGTCTATCATGTGAACCTTTTGAAGAAATATCTGGACAGACAAATCCAGGAGGGAACACACCTAATGGCCTTGTCTATCGCAACCGAAATGAAAAATGACCCTCTCACCTCATTTGAATATCCACTGAAAACAAGTGAAACGTTTGCACAGGTGAAGATCAGTAATCACCTGACAAAAGGACAGAAGGAGAAGGTTCAACGGGTCCTTGAGAAACATACAGATGGGTTAACGGATAAACCGGGGCACACAAATTTGTTGGAATATGATATGAAACTACTAGACCCAGCACCCATCTTTCTGAGGCCCTATTCTATTCCTTTCGCTAAGGAAAAAGCTTTGAAAGAGGAGATAGATTATTTGTTACAAGAAGGAATTATTTCTCACAGTGAGTCTCCTTATAGTTCCTGTGTGGTTTTGTTGCGGAAACCATCGGGAGAACATAGACTGTGCATAGATTACAGGAAACTGAATGCTGTCACAGAAGGTCAGGTGGATCCATTACCTGATACTACTCAACTTTTTGCCAGGCTGAACAAGGCAAACTATTTTTCTAAGGTGGATCTTAGCAAAGGCTATTACCAAATTCCAGTAAAGCATGAGGTTCGACCTTATTTAGCCATTAGCACCTCGGAAGGTCATTATGAGTTCAACATGTTACCGTTTGGGTTGAAAAATGCCCCGAGTGTGTTTTCTAAGATGATGCGAAAATTGTTGGATCCCCTGAAAAATCCATGTATTTCCAATTTTATGGATGATATCCTCATTGCTACGGAAACATTTGAGGAACACGTTACCTCTTTGAATATGCTGTTTAATAGACTCAGAGAGGCTAACTTGACCGTTAGACCAACAAAATGTTGTATTGGTTGTAAAGAGTTGGAATTCATGGGACATACTGTACATCAGGGTAGCATGACCCCTGATCCCAAGAATCTGGAAAAATTGAAAAGAGCACCTAGGCCACAAACAAAGAAAGATGTGCGATCTTTCGTGTCGTTGTGTGGGTTCTACCAAAAGTACATTAAACATTTTAACTCTATATGTGCTCCTCTGACGGATTTAACTCGCAAGGGTCAACCATGATACAATAAATTGGTCCGCACATTGTGAATTGGCTTACCAGGAGTTAAAAGAAAATCTCACAAGCAGGCCAGTATTACAATTGCCTGACTTGAATCAAGAATTTATCGTGAGAAGTGACGCAAGCAATGTGGGCCTGGGCGCTACATTATTGCAAAGGTCCTCCTCACAAGATGGAGAATTGAACCCAGTCGCTTATGCAAGCAGCAAGTTGAACAAGGAGGAAAAAAATTATTCAACAAGTGAAAAGGAATGTCTAGCTTTGATATGGGCTATAAAAAAAATTCCAGATTTATCTATATGGCAGGACATTTGTGGTCCAAACGGATCATTCACCTCTCGTATTCCTATCACAAGCCAAGCATAAAAATTCCAGATTATTGAGATGGTCATTATTATTACAGCCATACTCATTTCTGATTGAATATATTCCCGGCCCTCAGAACGTCGGTGCAGACTTTTTGAGTAGACATCCTTATGATGAAGATCAGAAAAACGCGTAAGACTTCATTTAAGCTAAGTTATCTCGCAGATTATAACCTGCAAATGAATGCATGTTTTAGGACGGGAGGTGTGTAGTAAAATCTGCGAGATAATCGCTCATTTCAGTAAGATTTTAGTCCTATGATAATAAATAACCCGCCCGTATGTGTCTGACTATAGGCATCTCACACGCCAGCATCGCGCTGAATTTTGTGCCATGATAATGCTTAGAAACGATCCCGCCGTATAAACCTACTCGCTTTCCTTGTGACGTACAATAACATTTTTAACATTTTGCCCGATCTGATAGAGACTGCGGCAAGACTTATAATTAACGATCTTCCAGAAATGTGCCGCCAAGTTACTGTCTGAATTAACGTAATACTTTAACTTTAACGCCTCTAATAGTAGTAATCCTTACATTTTTTGGTAGTGTAACACGAGACAACAGTAATAATTAACGCCAATTCTAACACCCGCCGCGCAAAACCCCGCTTCGCTTGACACGCGGTGGGATTGGCCCGATGATATATACACACAGACAGTTTAAATTCTCGCCGAGTAATGTTTTTCTGACGTCACTTAAACAAGTTAGTTATTTGAATAAAAATGCTAGAGAGAGATGAGAGGGGGAAGATGGCCGACTAGTGTAAAATTTTTATTTGACGATTGACAGTGACAAAATTGAAAATCAAAACCATACTGAAACTGACCATAAAAATCATATGGTAGTGTAGCTTAGAGTCCCCTGAGCAAAAATGTGTTTTAAAAAATATGGTAGTCCAAGTATTAGCCAAGTTATTGAGATAATACTATATGTCTAGTAACACTAGAACGGACAGACTGTGGTTCCTGCTTTTTTTTCATAACGTTAGTGGGGACGCCAGCTTAGAAAGAGGAAATGGAGTAAATTCAAATCCGATTGGGTAAAAAGAGTACAGGAGAAAAAGGGAGCAGTAGGTAAATGTTAACCAAAACTAAACATCTTTTTGTATTGGCATAACTAACGCAGACTGACCAATCGACTACCAGACACAGAGTTTGTTTGGAATTTTTTTTTCTTTTCAAAAACTACATTTGAATTCTGGTAGTCGCAAGTTTTCCATTCGCCAGTACTAATAGATATTAGCAAAAAGCTTTCACTGCTCATCGCCAGTTGACAAAAACTTTTTCTATCAAATACGCTGAGATCAGCTGTGTTAATTTATAAAATAAAGAATAAATTAGCAGTCTGGGCAGGGCAGAGAAAAACTGAGGCCTTTCTTTGCAAGTCAGCGTTATTTGTTACTATTTCTTGAAATTGTGGTAAGAATGCTTTATGTATTAATATGTTTATTACAACTGCCAAAGTTAGATACTGCTATTGGGAAAAGTGAAGGACATGCCGGGAGCAGACATTGTTGAGTCCTCACATTGAATTGTATCTAACTGTGGTATATTGTCATGATTTTGTTTTAATATTATTGTATTAGAATATGTTAGTAAGCCTCAGTGTTCCATGAACACTGTTCAACATGCCTGGAGCGTTTATAATTTAAAAAAAAAGAAGAGCAAATCCTACAAAACGAAATGTGGTTACTCCACGTTATTGTATTGAGGAAAACTATGTAAAAGTACAGTGGCGTATCTGCCATAGGGACCTGAGGTGTGGTCACAGCAAGGTGTGAGTCATATAAAATTAGGGGCGAGTGCACCTGTATGTACAAGAGGCTGACCCCATACCACCATATGTAAATAATAATAATAAAGTGTGATCAGATATAAAAAGGCCAGGGTGTCCTTTTATTGCAGAGGTTTAATTTCCTGTTACCAGCCGGTGACAGGAAACCTGATGAGCGAGTGTAACGCCAACAAGTCTCCGGTAAAACGTTTATGCTGTCAGCAGATAGCTGGAGGAGCTTGTGTGTAATGATATATCTATATGCTGTTCAAGTGTTTACAGGCCTTCCGCCTGAGATGGAGATTCTTGACTGAAGTTTATTTTTCTTCCCAAGTTCGTTCATACCATTTTAGGTTTAGTGATAAGCAATATCGTATTCTGGTTTTCAAATGTTCCAATTGTACGTTCCAAATAAAACACAGCAATGTAGAAAATTCATTCAGAGTTTATTTTGACGTCATTAGACAAGCACTGCAAAATCTCACAATGATTTGATCGTTTTTTACGCTCAACACAATAGTGAGTATATCCTTTTGGAAATTATATATCCAACAGGAAAAATATATCCAACAGGAAATAATATAAAAACTTATCAACTTTAAAATAAAAATAAAAAACTTGTCTTGATAATCTCAACGACGAATTTCACCTAACACTATAAAACTGCCTAACAAAAATCTCTACCTATCGCTAATCTAATTCCATCTCTAATTTCAGCTCTAATGATCCTATCGCCCACATCTCTCCTTTTATATGCAGCTCCTTCCTTTTCCCGCCAGTTTTCACACGACTCATTCTTTTTTGACACGTTACAATTTTCTACACACGTCTCTCTATTTTCGACATTTTGCACACGACTTTCTGTTGTTTCGACTTTTGTGACATCTCTCTTTTCCATCAACAATGGAAAAAACCAAAATAACAATTACTATTTATAGAACTACATCCGCCCAATCAGGGGCAAAGTCAAAAAGTCTTTCTAGGAATTTTGACTTAGGCGATTCTGAGCTCGCTTGTATAATCTAACTAATTTTAAATATTTTTAAATTATAGTTATTAGTTGACTGATTTTAATTATCCAAAGTGATAATTAAGCGGCCAATTTATCTCTATCGTTCTATATAGTTTTCTGTTAGTTATTCCTTTGCATATCAATCTGGGTAATTTTAAAGTAATTAAATTTGGCATTACCCTGATATGAAAATATCACTAACATAAATTTTTATACTACATTAAAATTTTATCATGCGTGAATATTAATGCTTGTGTGTTAAGCAATATCAGTGCTATAATGTGAGATATTTCCTTCTGTTTAACTATCTTTATTGTTAAGAAATAAAATATCTTCATTCGGTCAAAAACCAAAAATAGGCATTGTTACCAAGTTAAAAGGTTTTTTTATCCTTACCCAAAAAAGAAGCACTTTGATTGGTTGTTAAATTTGTATTATGCTCTTAGATAATTTTTGGTGGGCGGTAAATTTTGACTTGGTTCCTAGACAAATTCAAATACACTAGATACATTTTTGGAGGTATATTTGACTGGGTTCTTAGACTGCTTCAAATACCACAGTTAGTTTTAGATTCAAATATTATAGCTAATTTTCGAGCGGGGAATTTGAGCGTAGTGTCATACAGATTTAAAATTTTACGACAGCAGGGTAAGTTGTAATATATATTTTATACTTTGAGTTTGACACGTTTAAACTTGTTGATGGTTATACAGGTTATTTCTAGGCTGGCAACCTCACCATGTGAAAAATATATATTCATGAACCACCACAGCAAAGTGCTGGCGAGTGCTTGTGCTTGTTCTCTCAGGGAACCAAAATCAGAGGTAACCCGATATTCTAACTGGAGAAGGGAGTGGAAGATGATGCCATTATATATATATATATATATATATATATATATATATATATATATATATATATATATATATATATATATATGTGTGTGTGTGTGTGTGTGTGTGTGTGTATTTATTTATTTATATATACTATCATTTGTAATAAGTGTGTGAATATTTAAACATGTCCAACCAGGCACAAGCCACTTGCCGCTGTCCAGTCGAAATTTTCCCAGTAAATTAACGACATGAATGGTGATTTTCATCATATCCCCTGAGTTATATTATTTACGCTCAAGGAGAGTAAAAATTCGGAGAAAAGATTATGCTGACGCAGCGGAATTTGTTCTTTTATTCCCTCTAAAGTTTGTGGTACGAGTTTACGAGACCATTTGAGGTACGATTCTACAATACCAGCTATATTGCTGTCCCGTCGTTCAAAGCGTGCGATCGACACTTGAAACCTGGATTTAACGGGTTGTGAAGATACCTGCGTTGACCAGGAGAAGTGCCCTCACCACAGAGACGAATTGACGTATACAGCAGCATCAACACTCCAGCAGTTTGGAAGCTAAGTGGCATTTTTAGCAGGCCAACACAACAGAACTTATTGATCTATATTACACAACTAAGCTTCCTAAAGCCGATATGAGTTTCAATGACGAAACATACTTTTTAGTAATCACCAATTCATATTTATTTACATTCGTTACAAAGTAATTGATCATTAAATTTGTCATATGCTGTTTTTGACAAATTCATAGTTGATTTAGTTATTATAGAGAGAAATGCACACGGATGAATTAGCATCTTTAAGATATATATATATATATATATATATATATATATATATATATATATATATAGAGAGAGAGAGAGAGAGAGAGAGAGAGAGAGAGAGAGAGAGAGATACAGAGAGAGAGAGAGAGAGAGAGAGAGAGAGAGAGAGAGAGAGAGAGCCCAATAATAAGAAGAATTTCACTGTTAATTCAGTTGGGGGCTTGTATGAGCTAAATTAAATTATATAATACATATTCACAAAAGTTGTCGGGCTGAAAAAAGTTAACATTGCTTAGACACATTCAGCATTGTTCTTGACTTCTGAAATATCTTGTGAAATATCTCAAGGCAGAAGCATCATCATCCTTTTTTCTGCATCTCTGCCAAGAGTAATCGTGTGCAAAGGTAGACACCGTTGAAGACCCACATTGGATACTTTAGGTATTGGCCATTGTTTAATCATCACTACAGAGCAAAGGGGAGACAACCCGTGACAACCTTTCAGCTACCGATGGAGCAAATGCATTCAACAAACATATACAGGTGAACACCACTTTACGTCACTGCGCTTCACGACGCTTCTCATTACTACGTTCTTCGCATTTTCGGCGTATTCTTCGCTCTTATCTCACTTTTCGGCCAACCCGAGATCACTATTAGAAATCTCTGAAATCGGAGTCAGACGCCATCTTGACGTCGATCAGCCAGACTGATCCTGCCATTTGATCGTTGTGTATCCCTCAGTGTTCTCTAACGTTTTAAAATTGTTACATTATATACAAAATTGACGTTTTACTTAAATTATAATGGCATCCAAGTTACTAGTGACAAAAAATGAGTTTTAACAAAGTCAAAAATGATAAAGCTAAATGAGCAAAATTTAACGAATGCTGACATAGTTCGAAAGCTAGGTTTGGCACACTTAAACAGTAAGTACAATTATTAATGGAAATGACAAAGTGTGGAATGAAATTAAGGAAAGCAATATTTTTAGTGACAAGGGGCACAACTTAATTACAACAAAATTATTATATTTAAATTCTTTAGTTTCTTTTTTTATATGTAGATCAAAAATGCTTTGCAAATTTGAATTGGACGTTTATATCGACAAATGAGTTTATATAAAGAGTTTCATAAATGTTGCATTTTCTAATTTTCTTTTTTTACAAATTTTTAATTAGAATAAAAGTTATGTAGCTAGACTTTCTAGACAGCTATTAGTTATTTGTAGAAAAAAAAACTTTAATTTATCGATTAAGTGACTGTGTGGTATCAATCCCTTTTCGATGACATACTGAGTATTTCCTATGAGATACATAGTACCGCAAAAACTAAACTTTATGAAAATACATTAGCATATGGGCAGATTAACTCACTGCAGAACTCTTCCAACACCTATTTCTTATCTTAGGTCCCCCTTTACTAAGAGTATACAAGGAAGCCTTGGAGAATAAAGAACTCCCACCAAGCTTAAACATGTCATGTATGATAGGAAACTCTTTACAGAACGATACAACAGGAGGCAATCTGATCATCAGAAGAAGTACCCCCATCCGACAAGCGTTTCGGCCCAGTATAATCCCTTACACTCTAAGGGGGGGCTGGCCCACTTGGGTCATGACTCCCAAGCGTCTCAGCCTCCTGTTGTCTTGTATCGAAAATGAACCCATTTCCCTTATGGTAGCAACTTTAAAATCCACACCTCCGCCAGCCGTGGAAGCAATTGTGAAAGTAACAAAGAGAAGACAATTTATTCCGTTCGTTCCGTCGCACATCACAACTAAGGACACACACTGAGACCCCTGCGCGAAGCCGACGAGGCTAGTTACTGCGCGCTAGCAACTGAAATTCTGTGCCTAACACCTCTTATAAAATACGCCGCCTGTTGCCCCTCAGTCACAGCCCTTTTACTAGTACACCAAAAAACTCAACGTACTGTGGACTTAGAAAAATTCCTGGTGTTTTCTGTACCGCAGCGTTTACTGTCACGAATTCAATTGCCCATTGCGGTTGTTCCACAGCCAGCCTGATGCCTTTTCGGCAGTTTCACTAAGCCTGTTCATTGCCCTTGTTGTCGACTGTCCCCTCAGCCCCAACAGTTTCAATAAATCATGCACTGATGAAGCCACAAGCCCTCTTGCGCCCACCTCAACAGCCATGACCCTTGCAGTGAACCCATCGTGTCTCAGATCCGCGGCCAGATCATTATACTTGGCCGCTTTGAACGAATGTTGCTCGTCCAATCTGGATTCAAATGGCACGGTCAGTTCAATCAGTATAACCTGAAGCGCTGCTGAAGAATAAAGCACTATATCCGGTCGTCTCCGCGATTTTCTGATACTCTCTGGATATGCCCCTCGTCCAGGTAGGTCTACCGACATCTCCCAGTCGTTTGCACAGTCAAGAAGAGATGGTAAACTGCTACCTGGTTTACTCGGTTTGGGGTGTGCTGACATTCCTGCCCTCAGAAAGTATGTATTTGCGGTGCTCGGCCTGGGTTTGCTATTCACCTTCATCCTTGCCAGGTCTATTGTCGCAGCAAGCTCATTTAGCAATTTGTTATGGCGCCAAGTGTATCGCCCTTACCCTAATGACACCTTACACGCTGAGAGCACATGTTCAAGTGTCTGCCTCCCCTGGCACAGGGGGCTCTGCTTATCATCCGACTTTCCCCATTTCACCATATGGGACCTAAGACGCGCGAACAGTGAGGAATGCAGTTATCGATCCATAGCTAGACTGCTTGCGTCAGGGTCAGCGAACCAGAGCTGACCAAGACCCTACTCCACCTCCAAGTGGTGGTCCTGGAAACACTGCAGTCTGGCTGTGTGAGCAGGGATCGAAGAGGAAAGGCTAGCCCGGTCCCAAAAATGCTGTGCTGAAGTCGGATGTGTCGGCCAGAAGGCCCAACATCGCAGCTTTGCTGTAAACGGATACAGCGCAACCAAAGTCCTTTTCAGGACGAACAAAGAAGAAGAAAAATAATATATCACTATAACACAGGGTTTTTCAGTTGGGTTCCGCGGAACCCTTGGGAACACGCGAGAAGTCACTAGGGGTTACGCGAGAAATTGTGATTGAAAAAAAAAAAAAGTCGTACTTCAATGAACTTTGTGCACCTAGCGATGTTGTCGCTCGCAATGGTGGGCAGTGACCGAGCAGCCACGTGTGGCAGTGCGCTATAGCACCGTGTTCATTCGTGTACATGCCACATTTCGTTATCATCTTGTAGAGAAGACATTTGTGATCAGACTTTTAGGCCTATTTGGATGAGTTGTTAACTGTGGTGGGTTTTGATGTTATGAATTGTTGTTATGTATTATTATTGTATTAAATGAGATCAGCTATGAAGGTCCCTGAATTTAACAAATAGTATTTTAAACTTTCCAGAGTACCTTTCCGCTACCACCCTTTTGATCTCATTCAAAATTAATCTATATTATTATATAAAATGACATCGTGTAGTGTCTAGGGTTATGAATGTGGAGTGTAATGTGGAATAACCAACAAATATACAAACAAATAGTTTATTATTCAAAACCACCAACAGTATTACAACAATAACATACAAATAACACTTTAGAAGGCTATCTTAATTAAGACAGTGGTTGAAATTTGTGTAAATATAAATTTTTACAATTTATTATCCTGATTCTAATTTATTTAGAACCAGGACTGACAATCAAAAGTGAAATCAAAAGAATCATTTACAACATTCCAATAACACAGTAGATCTTCTGTCCATACATACAATATTATTCTAATATAAGTGTGTAGTTGTATTCTTCTACTTTGAGGTAATACTGGTAGTAACTCTAGGGTGTTGGGTATGATCACTCCCTTTAAGTTATGTCTGTTTTCGTTTGTCACTTGTGGAAATATTAATACTAGGCACAGTTTTCTTTACTATCACTTTCTAGTCTTTTAAGTTGAGCTGCCAGGTGCCGAACAAGAACTTATCTTGGCAGGAGAATACAGGTAGAACGTTTCCTCTGCTCGCTTGACAATCTTTTCCACCTTTTTGATAGGCAATGGCCACTAGCATGGGCTCGAAGTACACAGATAGAGTCCTGAATCGAGCAGTTCTCAGGCGTTTGGTACTACATTAACGTCAGTACCCAGGACCCTGAAATGTGAAGGTTATGCATCCTTCTTTATACCTAGTATACTATACTATTCCACATTTAAGTACAGGTACATTACAAACAAACGAAAAGGGTCATAGCTTTATACCAACCTATGCCACCATTATCTTTTGATGTGACAATGTACACCAGTATTTTTCTCCCCTAATAGTTACAACGCGACTGCAATTCCAGCTGTCATCTTTTCCATATAATAGGATAGTTGTTATGCTCCTTGATGACAATCATACATATTTTCTTGTAGTTTTACACCTCTCTCACAGTATATCACATGGTGGATCAATCTCTAGGCTTTGCCTAATGGTTGCTACAGAACCACTCACTTACTGACATATATTATTATTTCACATTCAATTTTTATTTTAGATACATTTTAATAAAGTCAATCTTACCACATTTATTCAATGAAATATACAGTGAACGATGACTGGCACACTTTCGATCTGCCGTTCTGTCCAGGCTTTTAAGAAATATGGTTTTCACCGCACAAGCCTGATCTCATCGCTACGTGTCAAAATTTTGTTAGAAAATGGCGTCCTTAACTAATGCTTTTTCCCCAATATCAACTACTCTGGCCAGCCAATGATTACCCTTATTTCACTTGTAAACAAAGTCGTTCAAAATTACAATTCAATTTTCTACTACGTTACTCGGGTGATATATGTTTAGTACGAGGTCGGCCAATAATATTTCGTCTCACTTCAAATTCCACCCAATACCCTTCCTCGTACCATCTTAGCCTAGCTTTCTCCTAATTTTTTCCCAAAAAATATGCGATCCAATCTAAGCAGATATGACTTGACCTGACAGTATCTCTGATTCTCTATGTATTGTTTATCAATATTTGATTATTTAATGGACTATTTAGATAACTAACAACATCTTCTTGGTCAGCAAGTCTTCAGGTACAAGAATATACGATTTTTATGGGGCTATGTGGCTTGGTTCAAAATTCTATCTTTTTTTTTTCTATGTTAGGTGTTTATTTTTAAACTACCTACGAGAGCTTATGTCATTCGCAATAAGAGCTAAACGTGTTTCCATGATCGTAGTGTCCACATTTCTAACTATTTCATCGTATTGGGGAAACCCGCATAGGGCAAAGCGTGCAAGTCGGTTGTAGAATTAGAACCACTTTGAGACGTGATTTGCGTGTGTTATCTAGCCTTGCCCCTCCTTTCGACAAATGCAGTCAGGCAAATATTTCTTAGAACTAGGAAAAGTGGTTTGTTTATGTCAAGGACGAATTTGAAAAATAGGGTACCGTTTTGTTCGGCTTATGCGTTTGCAAATAATAAGCTGAAGGCGTAGGCGACAACTTACGATTCTCGCCGAAAATTTTTTTAGTCTATTCTATCTTGACTTATGCACTATACTGTTATATTCTAATTTAGATATTGTATTTAGAAGCTCACCACATTAACAAAAGAAATTGTCTGCAATTAAAAATTTAAAAAAAAATAGTCAAGGTTCTTCTACAGACTTACATTAGAGTTGATATCGCTGGTGTGGACGGGCAACCGCGCACAAAAACAAACAAACGTAGACTAGTGAGGTGGCCAAAATAAAAATGATCCACAGAAAAAAAAGTATTCTATGCTCAAAAGAGCACTGACAGTTGTTATTGAACTATTATATTTGAAACTGACTAATCACGCTAACGTACCATGAGCCGGTGATATAATCATTTTTATGAAGAGGTTCTCTGAGACCTGAAGATTATTTCAAGGGTTCCTCCATGATAAAAAGATTGAGAAAGGCTTACTAATACCTAAACTATGTTTTGACGCAACTCTCCTTTAAACCTAAACTACAGAACAGTACAGCTCTTAATTAACCATAATGGCAGCAGATACTACTTAATATCACATCAGATAAATAATTTTAGGCATCATTCCCAGATGTATGAGAGATGTCAGTGAAGATGGATAAGTATGGGAAATAACTCGTCAACTAGAAATCACGATCACAAGTATACTTAAGGGAAGTAATATTTTGTCCATGTACCCGGGGAAACAACATTATTAAACAAAAGTTTCTACTTTCTTAAAATTTATTATTAATCAAAATTATTTTGTAAACAGTTCCTTGACAGTGCTTTTACACTTCACTCTTATAATTTGTTTACTACCTTTTGCTTTGTTTATAACTATATGTGCGAATTGACTAGAAAATTAACGTTTTATTTACAAGACTATTTAAGCAGCCATTAATAATTTATAAAAACGCGTTAACTCTTGCTGCACTGACTTATATATAATATCTGATCTGTCGAGATACAAGGAATGAACCAGAGCTGGGTCACTGTTCGAAGGATGGCCACCGACCGAACAAAGTGGAAGTAGTTTGTTGCTGCCATACAAGACACCACCAGGCGCGATGGCCACAGACTGCATTGACAGTCGGGGGCTAAGGGTCAAAGAAAGAAAACTTAAACTTTGATCAATTAATTTGCCGTATGGCCAGATGAACACACAGCAGAATTCTACTGACATTTCTCTCCTATTTTAGCCCCTCCCCCCTTTACTTTCTACTCAACTTATACACAGAAGCCTTTGAGAACTCTCACCAAGAGTAAACATATCATAAATCACTCTAATACCTAAAATAAACTCTGAGAAAACACTGAATAAAAACAACCGACCAATATCGCTTTTGAACGTTGACTATAACATTTTAACAAAAGCTGTAACTAAACTTAACTTATTCATGGCGACTCTTATACACGAAGACCAGACACACCAATTAGCGCACGCATTTCATAGGGGACATAATTAATTACACTCACCAGAAGAGTTGTCAGTCGTCAATCATCTCCCTTGACCAAGAAAAAAGGGTTTCGGTAAAGTATCACTGTCATACCTTCATACAATGTTATTACATTGTAACATGGGAGAATACTAATATAGTAAATGAATTACTATTCTCTACATGAAGCCTGAGATAAAGGTCTTGGTAATCCGTACATTTACTAACACCTGCAGGTTAACACGATCTGTCAGACTAGAGAGTCCTCTCTCCCCTTTACTTTATGTTCTTGTAGTAGAACCATAATTAGAGCACCTTAGATACAAGATAACTTGATTAAGGTCACTGTCATACAAGGAAAGATGAACAGACGTTGCTTGAATATGAATACGACACCGGCTTTTTCGCACCAAACGATACATGTATAGAAAACATCCTGACCACATTCCTTCCTGCAGATAAATGCTTCTATGGCAAGCGTCAGAAATATCCCCTGAGAACCAAGCCCAGCTTACGGCCTTCACGTGTGGCTCAATTTGAGCCCGGCGGAACTATTTCCACTGACGGGAGAAGAGGCGAAGGCGAGTCACTGGCGCCTTAAACCTAGCAGCTTTCTGGCAAAAAGGGCTCGTGATCCTTGGTTGGTAGCGTATCTTCTTCTTCTTCTTCCTCGCTTGTCTTCAGACTTCCACATTTATGACTCTAATAAAGGCAGTAGTCAACTCAGGGTTCACGACATCTCCAAACAGTTTTTCGTTGACAGAAGTGGGTTGTTGCCATATGCTACTCCGTTCATTACTGTAAGTTGGGCAGTACTGCAGGAGGTGTTCGACCGTCATCGGGCTGGTACCGCAGGTGCAGAGATCTGTTGCACCAATTTTGTATTTGTGGTATAGATAGTATCTCAATCTGTTGTGTCCAGTGCGTAGCCGAAAAATGATGACCTGTTCTTTCCTGGATAGTTGATGATATGCATCATTTTTCAAATGGCCGGGGTGCTCTCTTTCCCATTTGGACTTGAATGCAGCCTTTATAGTAGTCTTTGCCTTTGCGTAAGTTGTCTCTATATCATTTTGTTGTAAGGCGCCTCCTTCCTTAGCAAGTCTGTCTGCCTCCTCATTTCTTAGTATGTTGCAATGGGCTGGTATCCACTGGATAGTGCCCTTATTGAAGCATTTGGCCAGTCTTTCAAGGGAGATTATCAGATCTTTCAATCCTTTAGTTTGGTGGCTCTTCAGTGCTGATATTACTGAGAGGGCATCTGTAAAGATTACTATCTGTTTTTCTGCATGTGCTTTGCATTCAATAATAGTTTCAGCTGCCTGTTTCAGGGCTTCTGCTTCAGCACTGAAGTTATTGCAGTATTTGCCAGTGGCAATTGCCATTGAGTAGATTCTATTCTTTAATTTTACGAGGATGCCGGCACCCCCATTTTCAACTGAGATCTGAGAGAATCTGAGAGAAGACAAAACTCTTAATTCAAACCACCGCTGCGGGAATATCCGTTTACGGGAAAGGCTTCGGGAGTAAACCCTGATGATAAATCCGAGGTCTGAGTCCTTAAGGCAGTCTAATGTTGATTCGACATTATTCTGGCAACTCCTGCGACGTGGCTGGAACAAAACTATACCGGCTACTGCCATACCTTTGGATCTACTGGCTGCGTGGAGAGGGGGAAAATGTTGCATGGGCAACAGCTTGATCTCCACGTAACTGTGATCTTACGCAATGGAAAGGACGTTCCCATAGTCAGTTAGGACTGAAGGGGCTATTATTATTATTATTATTACCACATTCACAGACTTAAGTAAAAGTAGCAGACCTAAAAATAAATGTGCTAAAAATTAACAATAATTGGCATAGGCAAATGGAACAACAAAGTGGACTTTTCCATTTGGGCTAACACCAACAAACAACATCAAACAGTATGACGTAACTTTTACGTCACATCCAAACCACACACACAGACACATGGCAGAGACCCAAAATAATTATGTGACAGAGATAAAGCGTAATGCTGATGATAAATAAAGAGAATAAGACAAAAACACGACAACAACGTGGACAACATTGATGAAACTAAAGATAAGATGAGAGATACGGAAAGACGAAAACGTAGAAGCCGTGTAACACGAGGTAAAAGTAACACTAACTAAGCAAGTCAAATTATAGAACAAGAAAGAAAGAAAAATCAACCCAAGGAAACTAACAAAAGAATAAAATGACTCAGGAAGAAAATAAAATAACAAACAACAATAAAATAATCTAATAGAATGACCTAATTTGATAACCAAAGCTACAAGAAAAGAAAGTTCTCCATTTACCAGAAAACGACAGTCAGTATCATATCCACTATTTCTCATCCCACTCCGAGTTTTGAATGTTATATTTTCAGTTAACCCCAGGATAGACCTTAAGTTGATAGTACACGACTAGATGGCAGACCTTGAGTTGATAATACACGACTGGAGGACAGACCTAAAGTTAATAGTACACGACTGGAGGACAGACCTAAAGTTGATAGTACACAACTGGAGGACAGACCTTAAGTTGATAGTACACGACTAAAGGGCAGACCTTAAGTTGATAGTACTTGACTGGAGGACAGACCTTAAGTTGATAGTACACTACTGGAGGACAGACCTAAAGTTAATAGTACACGACTGGAGGACAGACCTTAAGTTGATAGTACACGACTGGAGGACAGACCTTAAGTTGATAGTACACGACTTTCGTTTCTTGAAGGGGTAAGACGTATTTCTGATAACCTCAAAGTACATAAGCCTGATACGTCCTTTTTAGGACGAGACAAAGTGGAGACATTCATCTAACTACTCAAGTTTACAAATAAGTTGAAAATTTTTTTATCTATCTTCAGTATTAGTTTGTTACAGTTAATTTTAGGTAATTGGTAGCTAGAAGTTTTAATATAACTTAGGAATTCTATTAAATACGCTTGATAGACTTAATAAATATGTGGCGATTCCTTTTCAGTTAGATTTAAGTATTAGCTTAGTACATTTAAATATCAAGTAATTGGTGACTAGTTAAGTATCGCTTGGAATTTTAATACAACCCTAAATTTTACGGCAAAAGAAACTAAAAAAGAAAGAGAAATTAAGTAGTTCCAAGCGCCACGTGGCATTTGCTTGTGTGAGATCTGACAGCCATCTTGATATACATAATTTAAGTGGTGATTTCCTTTGTAGTTTAGTTGTAAGTATTAGATTATTGCAGATAATATTAAGTATTAGGGGACTATTTACCTAGTGCTATAAATATTTGTATAATTTAGGAAGTGTAGTGCGGAAAATAAAATAAAATAAACCAAACACCATAGATTATTTAAAAAAAAAAAAAAAAAAAAAATTCAACCATCAGAATAAAAGAGTACTAGCAAATTAAAAGGCAGGAAATGCCAACGATAACCAGAGCACAGTCTGGGGAAGGAAAAGCGTGGGCCAAAACTTCTGAAAATTTCAAAACATCAAACCTGGCAGGAAAAAACAGGACCACGAACCCTGAAGTCAGAGACACAGAAATAAAGGACAGGATAGAGATAATAAGGGACAAACTGGAAGGAGGCTCAGTAGTACAAACAACAAAAAACATAATCAATAAAGGCGAAAGCACAGGAACGAGCACAGCGAACAATTGTCTGTGACATTTCAGTATCACAGGCACATAGTGACGTCACAAATGAACTAGAGTAATGGTCCGCCAAACAAAACAGTTGTCTGAGACATTTCAGTATCACAGGCACATAGTGACGTCACAAATAAACTAGAGTAAAGGTCCGCCAAACAAAAAAGTTGTGTGTGACATTTCAGTATTACAGACACATAGTGACGTCACAAATAAACTAGAGTAAAGGTCCGCCAAACAAAACAGTTGTCTGTGAAATTTCAGTATCACAGGCACATAGTGACATCCCAAATAAACTAGAGTAAAAGCCCGAAAATAAAATCAATTTACCATACGGCCGCCTGGGGACTGAACCTGTCTTCCTACCAGGCGAGTCACGTGGGTTGTAGATGGTTGAAGAACCTCTAGATATACTACTGATGTAAAGTTTTGTCATGAATAAATATGTTGTTAACACTAACTCTTCCAACGAGTATAGTGTTTATCCGTGCCTACTGGTCATCTCGTATTGACCCATCTTATCTCGTTACCGGGTCCTATTATCATTAACCAGCTCATCATCATACGCCAAAGAAACGGCCCACAATATATTCGCGATACTAAGAAATACGTCGGCCACATGTTGACAGCCCTGACAACATCAGTAACAGCCCAGTAAAGAAAAACCACCGGTAACACTGACACACATTTTGAATAGGTCTATGCTCCTTTAGGAATTAAAGAATAATGGTAATAATGAGTAAAGAGAAAACGGCAAAACAGAGTGGGGAAACATTAGTGAAATAAAAAGTATAAAAACACAAACGACAGAAAAAGATAATTAAGAAAAAGACAGATAACATGAGGTCAAACGAAAACTAAATAAGCACGTAAAGTACAGAGATCTGTATTATTGTGTTCAGTTGTACTAACTAGTTTCTTGGCTAGTCTCTGACAGTACCAGTACAAAGATTTGTATTATTGTGTTCAGTTGTACTAACTATTTTGCGCATTTGCTATAAAGAGCACAAAACAAATGTCTATGTTAGAGAGAAGATAAACACCTATGCAGGCCATCAAGAACCACTTTTGTCAATAGTGAAACGTCGAAAGCTTGCCTGGTTTGGGCATGTAACTCGTCATGACTCCCTTTCGAAAACGATCCTCCAGGGAACAGTCGAAGGTAAACGGAGAAGAGGAAGGCAAAGAAAATCCTGGGCTGATAACATCAAAGAATGGGCAGGACACGGTTTCTCCACACTTGTACGCATTGCTGAGAATAGAGAGCAGTGGAGGACCCTGTCTGCTGATGCTTCCACCATGGCACCCCTACGACCCATGACGGGTTATGGGTTGAGATGAGATGAGATGTACTAACTATTTTCTTAGTTAGTCTCTGACAGTACCAGTACATAGATTTATATTATTGTATTCAGTTGTACTAACAAGTTTGTTAGTTAGTTTCTGACAGTACCATACATAGATTTGTATTATTATGTTCAGTTGTACTAACTATTTTCTTAGTTAATCTTTGACAGTACCAGTACTTAGATTTTTATTATTGTGTTCAGTTGTACTAACCCCCATCGAGGCCAGCTCCTTGACGTGGAGATGGGGCTCAAGTACAGCCATCAGCAGTCGAAAAACCAAGACTGGCAAATCCCTCCTACACTCGAGCAAGACCACAGTCTGCCGTAGCAAGTCAAGGTGCTGAAGACGGAGGCAACCAGCCAAGAGTCGCACCACATCAATCAGGATGCCACGCACACGCGAAATGGAAATATGCCCATATCTGCAAAACGTTATGGCACTCGCCCTGTGACGGACACCCAGGCAGACGCCCAACCCCTACTACTGGAGGTCCTTCTCAATTGCCCCGTGGAGGCAGGAGGCTTGAGAATAGAGCTACTGGCCAAGCAAAGCAAAGACCATTTAAAATAATGCACTGGAATGCTGAAGGCTTCATTAGTACAGCAAAAAATTAGAGCTCGAAAATATCTTGAATGAAGAGCAAGTAAATGTATGCTGCTTGCAAGAAACCCACCTCAACAAGGACATAGCCTTCAAAATCAGAGGCTACCAGTGCTACCGATCTGACCAAATAGACAGGCGAAAGGGTGGAATACTGACACTCGTGAGGAATAACATCTGTGCATGTCAGCTTGACATATGGAGGAGGCGGAATACCAGGTGCTTTATCTCAAGACAGAAAGATCAGAATTCCACCTGCTCAACTACTACTGTCCGAGCGCCCGCCCACTGGCACTAGACACAATCCCAGCAAAAGAAAGACTGATTGTATGTGGAGACTTCAACAGCCACTCACAGAGCTGGGGCTATGATCACATGGACAGGAGAGGCGAGGAGCTTGAAAACTGGCAGGATGACAATAGGCTTATCCTGATTAACCAGCAAGTGTTCAAATCCTGGGTAAGTGTTACCAACAGATTACTGGTGGCAATGTATGTAGTTATGATAATATTTATTTGTCTGAGGGAAAGTATTTGTTTTTAGAATCAGGATGCTTTCCTGGCCAAAGATATATCACCCATGATTGATTGATACTTTTGTTATATGGGTTATCTCCCCTGGATATCGAATTTGGCGTATGAATCTAGATTTTGTTGGTCTGTTCTTTGTTGGGTCAGAAACAGATTGTTCTTGCTTAGGTTTATGCAGGAATGTTTATGGTCCGAGTCTATGTTTACTCCGTGTCTATTTAAGACGATTCGGTCTTATATCGTGATATCTTTGAATGTCTAAGTGGGACTATTTTTCCTTGTACTGAACTTTGGGGTCAGGCAGTTTCTGCGCATGCGGAGACGAAAAAGGGTCTTCCGTGATGATGGAGCCTGGTGAATGCCATGTCGGAGACCAGTCCGAAGTTTGTTGATCGCTGTGATCTATTATGGGGAAGAAGATAGTTTCTGATATGATTATTAAGTCTATGAGTTCCCCAGTATTTATTCTGTAACGCCAGGAGAGGGCGTATGTGTTCTGCTAGTGTATTTCCCATGCCCAGGTAAAAAAACTTTTTTGCTGAACTTTTCCTTGCTAGGCTTAGATGGGCAGACGTCTACATGATGATTATCTATATCAATATGTCGGGATGACATGTTACCTAGCAGCACTGAATATGATTGTATGCAGCAGTTATGATGAAAGAATATGCTGATTCGTGTAGAAACATTTGTGTTCATGAACAATGCCTTTATTGAAGCTTTGCTATGCATCTGTATAGTGTGTAATGCTCACTGAAACCAGAAGCCATTTTGGATCCTATTTTTTGTCGATCATCGATCAGAGAACAGGGATGCCCCTTATTATCAGGTGATGATTAAGAGATCACAGTTATAAAGAAAACCCAATACTGGTGGTTTAACATTGGCTTCAGAAATATTTGCTGAACTTTACCTAAAGGAATCTTCGCTAGAAAAGAGGTTCTGTCTAGGAGTCATGCTTGAACATTATTCATTAACTGACATGATCGGTCAGTAAGGCCTGATGGTTATATTTATAAACAGTGGAAGTCTAAGTGCTTGTCTACGGACGTTCCATTGTATTGTTCTTCAACATGAATGCCAACTTAAGATTGTAGACCATTGATCAACAGTATGATGATATATGTCGACCTGTTTTCCTGTAACTATACTCGTACTGTCCAAGTGTGTGCGTCCAATTAAACAGTATGAAACGACCACAGTAGTCTGCATCATTAACTTCTAGCTACGTGTGAGTGAGTGTTTGATCTTCTAGTCAACTCTTCAGAACAATCCATGCATTCGCGTATTGACACTCACATTAACACTCATAGTCAACATTACATCCTTGTCGGGGCCTCATTACGTTTTGGACAAGGTGACCTGTATGCCCAACACTGTGCCGGTTTTGAGTTGACCATTTACACCAGTACCAGCTTTATTAACGTGGTAACCTGACTCATTTAAAGAACATTGTGACTGGACGAGCTATATCACAGAGAAAAACACTTATCAGTAAGCCACTCAAGTCTGTGGTTTTTCTGTTGTCTGGTGTTCTACTTCTTTATTTCCTGCGAGTGCCTGATAACATACCTTTATATTTGTTTCATATTAATTTACTGTATACAGGCCTCGGGTTTCCCTCCCTTATGTGTAATAAATGTTTATACAATACCAAACCTACCCACTATCCTGTTCTCACTGTTCTAGTCTACTATCATTTACTGGACGCAGTATTAAGGTCCTTGTCTTGTTGGATTCGGCCTATACTGCTTGATAGAAATACAACAGAAGTGATTGCGTCATTAATAGGCTGAACTGCCCATGGTGGACTTCTGGTGTCATGTATTGTGGTTCGCACTGTTGACCTGCCATTGAAACATCATTTTTAGATGATGCGTAGATGGCAGGGCGGATAGTGTGATTCTCTTGCATGGCTAGGCGGGGTTGTCGCACGGAAGGTCCAGTGTTCAAATCCTGGGTAAGCCACTCATGTCTGTTGTTTTTCAGTTGTCTGGTGTTCTACTTCTTTATTTCCTGCGAGTGTCTGATAACATACCTTTATATTTGTTTCATATTAATTTATCATTTAGTTTGAATGTTCTACCATTCTGTTGATGGAGCTGTAGAAAACAAATTATCTGGCAAGTATCAAATTTACATCCAGGCTGTACGCTTTCTAAATTAAAAACTTGCGGAAACCTGAAAACAGACATGATTTTAAGTGTTTCTTAAGTAGATCTCTACAGCTCTTGGGTTACCTTCCGCTACAATAGTGCCTTACTAGCAAACAACAGTCAATATTACATTCACCTTTTCTCACCCCCTTCCCTTATTTTAGATTTTATATTATCACTTTTTGTGACGTTTAGAATTGGTGTGAAGACTTAAATATATTGTCATCGCAATCATTGTATATAGATTTGGATTATTGTGTCCAGTTGTATTAATCAGTTTCCAATCAAGTCTCTGACAGAACCAGTAAGTTCAAAAAACTTTCTGCGTATGTGTGAAGTCTTACTTAAAATATTAAATTGTCTGAATAAATAGTACTGGTAAGATGGGATGTTGACAACTAGTTCTTCAACACTCTGGATTTAATTGTAATTAAACTTATTAATCACAATGACAGAAGATGTTATTTAATATCATATCAAAGAACTAATTTTAAACATATCTTTACGTGGGTCAGTGATGTGTTTAGAGACTGGAATGAAATGATGTAGCAAAATGTATGTAAGGGAGGTAATTGCCTTGCAAGGGAAACAACAAAGTCATGAGCAATTATAATAGTTAAGTGTTATGCACATTACAAGACGAACTAAAGCAACAGTATTTTCTAAAAATATACCAAACCAGGCTAAGCAATATCAGATTCTTATAATACTGTTACTTTACTGTGTGATTTGGGTTTTAAAGATTATTGTGCTTTAGTAAAACAATAAATTGACAACCTAGATTGCTTACTTGGGCATTCTGTATTTGTTAAAACGTGTATCTCTTCATTAAATCTCTAACAACCATCCTCATGTTGTTGTCATCGACAAATAACTCCTCCCCCCCCCCTTCCCCCCCCCCCCCCTTCTTTCTTTTTAATCAATAGTATCATCACAAATAAATGTGCAATATACATAGTGCAAGAAAGAGTGTGTAAATAAGTGTGTGCGAGGGATTGAAAGGGTTTTCTAAGCAGCTGCTCATTGTTTTGTTTTTTTCATTGAAACTTCTTTATTGAAATATATACAATGAACATGTTTGTAAATTCAAACTGAAAACGAATAAAGAAAAAAACAAATGTGCAATGTACATAGTGCAAGAAAGAGTGTGTAAATAAGTATGTGTGAGGGATTGAAAGCAGCTGCTCGTTGTGTTTTTCATTGAAACTTCTTTATTGAAATATATAAAATGAACATGTCTGAATACGAATAAAGAAAAAAAAATGAACTATGACTACAACATTACATTCAGAAATGTTACCACTACACACTACAAGAGCTGAGCATAAAATCCAGTAATAAAGCAAGACTGAACGAGACCCAAACAATATATTCACTGGTGAATGCACCAAACATGATCCATGAACTTTATGTACTTGATCACCCTTCCAGGACAGAACTGATGAAAATGGATGTTGTAAAATTTTTGGAAAATAAAAAACACAAACAAAGCTACAAAGATATTCAAATGCTCTTAAATAATAGTGCTGAAGTAAGGAGAAAAAAGAAAGGTAAAATCCAGAGGATGACTCACCTATAACACTATTCCCCTCCTCTAATCCCGCTGCCCACATAAATGCCTTCAGATGTAAGAGGTAAATCAAAATAAGATTACAATTTATTACACAAATAAAATAAGACATGTTTTCTGGATCTCATACAGCACTTTCTGTTGTTGTCAGACACGAAAGATGGATGTTGGTTCAGTTCTAACCCTGAAGCTCAGTCTTTACCATTTGTGAGCAAATTGTTAATAGTTTTAGTTTTTACTAGAATGAACTTTTTAACATTTATATTGCCATGAAAGACATGTTTAGTACTCCAGTGAATAGCATTTAAACTTTTGGAAACTGCAGAGAAAATTACGGAGATACTCTTACGACATATGCCACCATGATTTGTGAAATATATCTGAACAGGAAAACCACAGTATAAAACTTGAATCTCATAACACAACTTTGTTTTTGTCAAGTGTGGTATGTTTCAGAAATACCCTCAAAGCTTGTAACCTTACCAATTGTGAGCAGTGTACATAAAGTTAAATTGCAAGGGAGTTTTGACTTAAACATTCTAAGATGGTGAAAAACTTTGCCATGAATTACATTTTTAGTGCTAGCATGAATAGCATTTCAACATTTACAACCTGTTAAGTCATAATTTAAGTAGGAGTTAAGTGTTAGAGATTTTTATGTACGGGGCTGATTTTTGCTAGTAAGCACGTTTAAAGTCATGAGATAAATTCGGGTACTTTGTGCATGATAATTTTGGAACATAGCTCAACTGAGTCTGTGTCAGGGTTTTAAAAATAAAGTAACTGTTTGAATGTTCTTTAGAGTAGTTTGGGGGGAGAGATGGATGAGCTGAGCTCAGACGTTAGGCAGTGAGTTCGCGCTTGAGCGACTTCACAAGTTGTACTGAGAAATAATAATCTCAGTCATTAAGTATCTGGCAGGGTTTCGAGACGGTTGTTTGTCTCGCGAGTGTGACCAGAGTATATTATTGAAGGGAAGAGTTTTTTCCAAGATATTATTCAAATGCCATGGATTATATCGGCTCACATTATTTATGACGAATTGCTATGTATGCAATCCCTTTTCCTTTGATGGATGCTTTTTCTATGGATATTTGCTGTACCGAGAGTTGCTGTGTGTGCAACCAATTAATGGATATTTGTTGTACTCATTTATGACGAATTGCTATGTATGCAATCCTTTTTCCTTTGATGGATGTTTTTTCCGATGGATATTTGCTGTACTGAGAGTTGCTGTGTATGCAACCAATTTCTGGATATTTGCTATGTTCTGCAACCTATTTGCCATGGATTTTGTTCGCTGTAGTACCGTTTGTGATGTCGATGTTGCTGTGTCCAATAAACTGTGTACAAGTAAAAAAAAAAAAAAAAAAAAAAAAAAAAACTCCTCCCATGCACATAGTGCCGTCAACACTATAAAACTGGTTTGGTGTGTTCACATTGTAAATGGTCATAGGTGTACTAAGAGTACGGTAGAGCTAAAGTTAATGAGAATTTTCGAGAATTTAATGTTTGACATCCAAATCTTCTAAAGGATTATAAAATGTACATAAAAGGGGTAGACATGTGTGACCAACTTATTAACTAGTACATTACTTGGAAAAAGACCAATAAATGTTGAAAAACTTTACTTTTTATTTCAAGAAGTCAGAAAAAAGAACACCCAAATTTAAAAGAAATAAAAAGCCCTGATATATGTTGGATCATGGTGGAACACCGAGAATAGGTCTTACCAACGAAGGTTTACAACAGAATGTGAAAGTCCTAGCAAAAGACCGTTGAACATTCAGGATAGGACAACAATCAAGAGACAGGACAATGCGCAGAGACGAATGGTTAATGTTAGTACGCAAACAGAAAACAAGGAGAGACGTCGGCACACAAACGGAAGTAACGGACCAAAGCGAGGAGTGCACATCACAGGAAAATACTCCCAGCGGAGAACATAGACAACCACCAAGGAGTAGGCAGATCGCAACAACGACAGGAATGCATGAAAAACCCGGGATAAAACCAAGTTGGTTAACCCCACCCTCACAAAACCCATACCAAGTTGGTTAACCCCACCCCCACAAAACACATACCAAGACCAAGAAGAAAAAAGGCCAGATACGCCGGTGGATGACAGGATAGTGACTACGCAGGATGTACAGGACAATTTGTTGGATAATGATATTTCGGAGGAGATACGAAGATTGAGAACCGAGTGGGATAACTCGGAGAATGAGGGAGACATGACAATGATGGAATATGAGCAAAGATTACAGGATGGAGAAGAGAGATTGAGAGAACAAGACAGTTCACAGGGAGACTCTCAGGAGGGTGAGGAAACCGCAGCAGAAGATACAAAGGCACATGAAGAGATGGCGCAAGAGATTAGACGAGTGACGACGAGTATTGGACGTCATCAGACGATTCGTCCGATTATGATAGGCGCCAGGCAAAGTAGAAATATACGACACAGTTAGGGATGAGACCAAATAGATGGAGAAGCGCAAGAGAAATAGACAATGTCGATCATAGACATAACAGAAGAAGTAGACAAAGTCGATCATAGACATCTGGAGAAGACAACAAGATTTAGACACGTCCATATCAGGGTACTCAGACTAGTCAGAGTCTGACGAAGATTGTGATGGTAGTCGTAGGGACAATGATAGAAGGTACCATGGACGAAGCAATAGTGGTGAAAGGGGGGACGAGAAATAGATAGCTGCTCTTTACAGATATGTCAATAGAAAATACAAAGAGTCGAAGAACAAGGAGAACAGAAGGGGAAGCAGAGATTAAAGAGAGTACCGATCTCAGAGTCGATATAGAGAGAGAAATAAGAGAAGTAGTAGTGGAAGAGATGTGGATCGACGTGATTACCGATACACGAGTCCAGATGGAGAGAGAAATAGGAGAAATAACGATAAATGCAGAGAAAAGGAGCGGAAAGGAAAGGCAAGGATTATGAGATACGAGGTAATAGATGAGATGTATAAACCAAGGGAAACGATGGAAGAAGTAAGGAGTACGAACGAACGAACTTTATTTTCGAAGGGTTAAGAACTGGGCGTGCAGGTACGTTTAACATTCTGCCCTTCCACTCTCATTTATCTTGCATACTATATCCTTTCATTCCCACATGTTACTTCAAGCATTAATTTAAAGGCATTCAACATTATAACGTTAACATAACAGCATTCATTTACAGTATGCAATCATAATAAAAAATGGGTAGGTTTTTTTCTTTAAACAAACAAGATAGTAATTGGGAAGAAAAAAATAATAAAATAAAATAAACAAAACAATAAATAAATAACAATAAATAAGTTATGTATACCGACACTCACTCATGCGGTTAAACAGTCTACAATTAATCTGTAATTTTGAATGTGCCATCAATCATCAATACAAAAATTACATAAACACATTCTCGCTTATGTCCATAAATTCTTGGTGGAAAATGAAATAATAATAATAACACTTTCTTACTCACAAAATTATGTATGTCTGCTTATTATCATATACATCATCCCATTTAAGCAAACGAAAACATTCACATTTCTAAAGTACAGTGGCATGAGGGTACATTCTCACGATTCACATTGGTAAAGCACAGTGGTATGCTGGTACATTCTCACATACACTACATTATATAATAATATTTTGAAGTGAATATAATAATGTAATATAATTACATGAATATAAAACAAATTATTCTAAAAAAAACGAGCGGAAGAGGAAAATAAATATTGACCTATGGATGAGATGTTGACAGGCAAATGCTGTATCTATGGGGGTAGATAACACTGACTAACAAAAAAAAAAATTATTTTTTCTTTCTCTAACATTTCTATGTTTTTCTGGTCAATTTTAATGCGCTGTTTTTAAATCTGCAAACCGGTTTTCTCTATCAGGTCGGGATCTCTAGAAATACGCAATTCAAGTTTTTTAACAACGCATACAGTATTACAACATCATTCATACAAGAAGTGTAACAGTTATGTAGGCTTGAATTTCTTTGCAGTCGACTTTCGTCGGTGAATGACATGTGGTTCATCGCGATGAAGCATCCAACAATAATCGGCAAGCATGGTCACACTACACCGTCCTTGATAGCGTGACTCCATTACAGCGATATCTTGATGGAATCGTTCTCCACGTTCATCGCTGACTTCGCCAAGGTTGTCAGGGAAAAAGTCAAGATGCGAATCGAGCAAATGGATTTTGAGGGACATGTTACAGCCCATAATTCTGTATGCATCTATGCACTGCTTAACAATATGCACATAGTCGACAGATTTGTGATTTCCCAGAAAGTTATCGATGATCGATTTGAATGCCAGCCATGCGCGAAGTTCACTACCATGTAACAAGTTCTCGAATTGTTTGTCTGCAATAACTTTCCTAATCTGAGGTCCTACAAAGATACCTTCCTTTATCTTTGCATCGCTAACTTGCGGAAACTTTTCTCGAAGATAAGTGAAAGCTTTGCCCGTTTTATCTAACGCTTTTACGAAATTCTTCATGAGCCCCAACTTTATATGTAACGGTGGTAAAATGATGCTGTCTTTGTTAACTAATGGCTCATGTATTACATTTTTATGCCCGAGCTGCATACGATCCCTGATAGGCCACACCTTTCTTGCATAATGTTCCTGTCTGTTGCGGCTGTCCCATTCACATAGAAAGCAACAAAATTTAGTATACCCAGTCTGCATGCCCGTGAGCATTGCAATGACCTTTAGGTCTCCACAAATCCCCCATTGGTAGTCATTGTACTTTATTTTTGCCAAAAGTATAGCCATATTGTCATAAGTTTCGTTCATATGAACAGAGTAGGCGACTGGAATTGATGAAAATAAATTTCCGTTATGCAATAACACGGCTTTTAGACTAGTCTTGGAAGAGTCGATGAAAAGTCGCCATTCGTTGACTATGTGCTCATGACCGAGGTGCACCATTAGACCGTTTACATCTTTGCAATAGCAAATGCCATCATCCATCTCAAAGTATTGAACAAGTTCTCTGTGTCTACGATGAAATTTAGATATCTGAGTATTGGGCGCTAAAAGATTCCATTCTTTGAGTCGCGAACCGAGTAATTCCGCTTGTCCTTTGGTAAGAGCGAGATCACGTATTAGATCTGACAGTTCTGAATGGTTAATTAAGTGAACACCATCATTCACCGGTATATAATCCGAGTCAGAATTAGTTTCTAAAGCAGATAAACTATCACTTTCTGATGGTTCATTCACGTCCAACGGATATTGTTCTGGTGGAAATGGGATTGGACATGTGATTGGATCATGAGGCACTGGTTTCGAAACCAATTCAATATTTGGATAAACCACAGACTTTCTAGTTTTAAAAGTAAAACCATGGATATTTGTCAAGCAGAAGTAACAATCAGTAGCGTGATTTGTCGGTTCACGCCATATTACTGGCACTCCAAAAGGCATCGACTTATGCTTCGGCGATTTTCGTAACCAACCTGCCAATGTATTTGCACAAGTCGAACAAACTGCATTTGGCTTCCAAGATTTATTTGCATCATCAACTTTCGAATCGAAATAACGTTCATATGCTTTCTTTAGTAATGGTGTAAAGTTTTTCTGGTGAACACGATCGGTAAAATATCCGCACACGTAACAGAACAGATCAGCCGAATTTCTACAACTTCTAGAAGCCATATTTCGCTCAGAATTATTTCAAAATACAGTAACTATTTGAAAAATAACGTAACATATGTCATGCATCTTTTAGCAGTATAAAAAGTAGAATTATTTTGCATTTTATTAATTTTTAATAAGTTATATAGTAAAAATGAAACGGAGCAAATAACGGTTTCCCAAAAATATATTTATTCCCAAATATCTTAAGAATCTGACGTGATAGAGATAAACGGATTTCAGATTTGAAATCAGCGCAAGAAACTGACCTAAGAACACTTATTCTTATATAAGAAAGAAAAATGTTGTTTGTCAGTGTAATCAGTGTTCAGGAAGTGTTTGAAAAGTACTTTGTTAAATGAATATTGTGTATGTAGGCTTTTTAGGTAGTGTTCTATAAGAAGGCTCCAGAGTAAGCTAGACTCTTTTTGAACAGGTCGATGCTAGGTTTGGGCAGACGTAGCAGATGTAATTGTTGTCCCTCTCTTTTACTGGTTTGAAACAATGATCGTAGGTACGGCGGGGCATTGTTAGATAGAATTGCGTGAGTCAGCTTGGCTTTTTTGTAGAGAAGACGTTTTTCAGGGACAGTATTTTGGGTTCTTTTCCTGTCCATGTGTGTGGTATCGTGCGGTTATCGGTGATCAGACGTACTGCTCTTTTATGCAGGGAGTGCAGTCTCTTTGAGGTGGAAGCAGGGCAATCATCCCATAGTGTAGAGCAGTAATGTAGATGTGTCTGTATATGTGAGGTGTAGAACAATAGTCTAGTGTCTGCGTCTAAGAAGTGTTTTATTTTGGCTAGCTGGTACGTCTTTTGAGCTAAGTGTTTGGTTAAATTCCGTACATGGGAGTTCCGCGTTAAGTGCTGGTCAACCGTGATCCCTAGAACTTTGTGTTCTGTTACATGTTCAATTTTTTTTTGATTTCGCGTGTAGCTGTAGCGATTTTTTGGTGCAGTTTAGGAGTTTCTGTCTGGTGGTAATCAACATAGATTTCTGTTTTGCTGTGTTTACTGGCATACGATTCATATTACTCTATTTTGTTAAATTGTCTACATCGCTTTAAAGAGTCATTTCGAGTTCCTCCCAGTCATTGTCACTATTGTTGATAGTACAATCATCTGCAAAGAGGTCACATGTTGAATATTTTAGATGTAGTTGCAGGTCGTTGATGGACATTGAGAAGAGTAGAGGCCCAAGAATAGAACCCTGCGGTACTCCTGTATCTGTCTTTGAGAAATCTGTTGTCGAGTTGTTGTGAAGCACAAACTGTTGTCGATCTGCCAGGAATGATTTGACGATGTTTAGTGGATTATGGCCTATTCTGATTCCGACTTTTGACCAATGTGATAGTATGCCCATTGATTCTCAACCCAGATTCTTTTTCTTGTGTGATTGTTGTTACGTTGACCCTTGTGTATGTTCTCGACTTAATGATGACCGTAATTTTCCTGTCTTATGTTCGGTGACAGTAATTGTAGGCCCAGTACCTTTGTGGCCTACCTTGTTCCTATGACCACTGAATGAGATCAAATTATCTGACAACTATAATACTTGGAAGGACTTGACGACTCAGAGCTGACAACCAAAGTTCTTTATTAGTTGTCAAGGAACATATTCACAAATTGGCTACCTCTGAGCCTGATTATCAATAAATATACATATGAGACTTCATTGATGACACTCCTACATCACTTACTGCACTGGTCTTGATTAGCTCAGGATCTCTGCTGTCTTCTTTATTATTCTATCTACCCATCACTACTATACATCTCTACTGATTAATGGGCTGTTCTCAATCTATTAAAGTAAGCTTCGAAGTATTGTCTGGGTAAACTTCCAGTGCTGGTAACTTATTCTTAGCTATAAACTGTTCCTAGTAAATTGTCTACACGTCCGACACTGGACTACAGTTCTAACACTTTTCTTTGTCTATCCACGCTCGTTAAATATGCGAGTGTTTACATACCAGGATGAACTGCTGTCGTTATTTGCTGGACACCGCTCGACATGAAAAACTATTGGTTATGGAAATATCTTGCATCAGTATTCTTCTCTTTTTCTCTTTTCTGCACACTGCAGCAGTACCATAAGTAACATGGCACTTCAGCTGTTCATAACATGGTAGATGGTCGTTACGGTTAGTCTAATTTCTAACCCGCTCTCAGCTGACGACCATTGAAGAGTGATCTCTGCTCTTCCCTTAGCCCACTTATTTCTCGTGCTGCAGTGACGTCAGAGCTAAGTCTTACTACTCATAAATTATTCTTACTTAGTCATATCTCAGTTCTTTCCCTTTCCTATCACATTACGTCCCCTATCCTAAAAAAAGATTTGTCCCTGAGGACAAATTTTTCTCTCCCCTTAATTACTACACCTACCTCTACCCTAAACTCAATATGTCTACTTCCTTGACCAGTACTACAATACATAAACACTTAAATCAAATATATATCATCATTCTACTACCTCATCATATTGTAATCACATGAAGCTGGCCACAAAACATAATCTGTAATCACTACTAACTGTGACCTATTTATACCTTGTACACTTCTTTCATCCACAATTTATTATATCTTTCACACTCCATTTTCACTCTGAACCTCACCATTCCCTACTTTGTTTCTGAGCTCAGCATTGTTTTTACATTAGCTGTCATATCCTAATCTACTTGTCTACCATTGTAAGTCATTCCATCATAACCTACCGAACATCATCCTACCCGTACTCACTTTCGTATTTACTTTTTCTGTATTTAACACGTTTTCACACAATATACTGTAACTGCCTGTTACACTTTATAATGTATACAATCGTTTGTGACCCATTAAACATCATGGTGTTACTAGTTCTTTATTCTTGCTATCCCCCTTGGTCAACTTCCACCTATCTGTTGGACCTAAAAAAAAATTATGTGGTCCCCAATATCTTTAGTCATCTGCTATTACTTTTATTTTCACGTGTCTCTGCACTCATCTGTCCCGCTTTCCGTATTCGTGTATTTCAATCTCTTTTTTTTTCCCTTTTCTTCTGTTCCTCATTACCTTCTGCCCTTTTTTCGTAAACCTTCTCTTACTATATTTGTTCAATCCAGAACTCACATTTACCTTTTGTCGTCTCACTTATAATTCCTCCATTATATGTTCGTTATATTTTTTTTTTCCTTCTAGAACCTTTCTCTATATCTCTGCCATTTACACATAGCTTCTCCCAACATACTTATGTGTACTCTCCATGTATCTCTCTGTTATTTCTCTATGGTTTCGCAAACTTCATTATCTCTACCATCTCCTCCTCTTCATTATCTCTACCATCTCCTCCTCCCTTATCCACTGTATTCGTTCCATCTGGAACAGTATCCCTAAATACTCTTGTCTGTCATCCCTCTATGACTTCTCCGATCTCCAACTTTTTTTCCACCGTCACCCTGGCTTCTTAATTATTCCTATTCTCTAAGCTTCTCAATTCTCCCATATTCCATTTTCCTCATGGCTTGTCTTCACCATTTTCCTCTACTCTTCATCTCTTCTGACATTTCCTATGTCTTTTCTTTCTCTACTATTATCGTCCATCTCCCATGGCCTCTACTCTGACCTCTCTACACTCGAGTCTTAATTATTTCGTCCATCTCCCATGGCCTCTGCTCTGACCTCTCTACACTCGAGTCTTAATTATTCTGTCTACTGCAGTAGTCTATCATTCAGATCTACTCAGCTTCTTAATATGTTCAGTGTAAACTGATTGCATCTAGTTTCCCCACAACTATACTCCTGCAACAATTTTCTACTTCTCTCCTTCTCACCCTTATCTCCTCCACCTCTCGTTCCCTGTCTGGAACTGTGCTCTCCAACTTCTCAATTATAATTCTGTTTATCTCCATTTATTTCTCCATACTTCATATTTCTCTATATTTCTGCCGTCATGCTCTACGGCTCCTCAAAATTTCAATCTCCATATTTCTCCATAATACTGCCATCTAACTCTACGGCTTCTCCTTATCTCTATCTTCATTATTCCTGCCGTCGTCACCTCGGTTTTTCCTATCATTTTGCCCATACTACCATGGCTTCAACTCTACCTCTTACCTCTCTCTTACTCATCTTCTCTTATACTGCAGTACCCTATTGGTCAGGTGTACTCAGTTTACATTATTTCTGCGGTATAGACCAATCATACTTGTCTCCTTAAGAATAGCAACTGCCGCCATCTTATACCGTATACGTTATGCTATGCCTTTGCTCACATAGCCTCCTCTTCCTCACTCCTTACTTACTCATAAACTCTAATATCTTCATCATTGTGGCTTCCTTGGTTCTGAGCGTCTCCAACGCCATCTGTTTATCTATATCTTGTGTTTCCTGCCCTCTTGTGACTTCCTCAACACTTTGCTTGTTCTCTACTTCTCTATGTCCCGCATCTCCACAACTTCTCTCAATCTCTCCACTCCTTACTCCTTCAATCGTTTGCATTAATTTTTCTCTATGTTCCATTTCTTCCTTTTTCGTGCTCTCTGAGTTTCTTTCAGTTTCTTTACTCTTTAATTTGTCGCTACCTCGACCTCTACTTGTACCTTCTCCATCCTTATTTCTCGTCTTTGACTCCTCTCTACTACTAGATCGGTATCTCCTTCGATCCTTAGTAGTTTCTCTACTTCTACTACTGCTTCTATTTGTCTCCTCCTCCTTAGCTTCTCGACTGTTAGATCGGTAATCCCTTCGATCCGTATTCCTTCTTCTATCATCCCTTCTATGTCTCAGCCTATCTCGGCTCTTAGATCGGAAATCCCCTCGATCTGTTTTACCTCTTTTTTCTATACCATTATCTCTCCTATTTTCCTTGCTGGCTCTAGTCTTTGGTCGGTATTCTTTTCGACCCGTCTCCCTACTTGCCTCCATAGTATCTCTACTCTTCGATCTCACATCCACCTGTTCTACTGTTCACATCCACCTGTTCTCTCTTCTATGGAATCTCCGTTTGCTATGTCTGTGACGCTCGTCACTCTCCTCAGACGACGTACTGTCTGAGTCACGTGACATCGATACCTCTTCTGGAGTCCTTCTCTGTCTGCTCCTATTTTGTACATAATTAATCGTTTTCCGACCCTTTCCTCGTGTCGGTCTATCGTCCTCTTGTATTTCCCTGTGTCTGCCTCTCCTCTTCGGACGTACTTGCATTTGTGCTGTATTTCTTATCTTCGCGAGTGGCATATTGTATTCTGACGAATCGTCGGATGACGTATAATATCTCTTCTTCCTACGTCTAATGTCTCTTGTCCTGTCCTCCTGATCGTCTGTTTGTGTATTGTGTTTCATCTCCTCTTCTTCCTGCTGATTTTCTTGTTGCCTCTCCGCTTCCTGCATCTGACGTAATTGTTTCTCTTGCTCTGCTAATCTATTTTCTCTCTCTTGCAATCTCTGTACATATTCCATGAGCGGAATGTCCTCTTCGCTCTCTGAGTTATCTCTTACATTTCTTAACCTCCTTAATTCTTCTGGCATAGTTCTGTCACCTTTTCCTCTCTCCGACGTTCTCGCCTGATCACGCTGTACATCTTCCTCTTCTTCCTCTATTTCCACCTCTGTCTGCTTTCTCTGTCTATTCCTCTCTGTATCCTGTTTGTCCTCCCCATCTTTCTCTCTTCCTCTCTCCTGTTTGTTTTGTGAATCGTTAAAAATTCGAGATCTTTGGTTTGGGTTTTTAGGTTGTGTATGTATCTCCGCTCTAGTGACTATACGACTTCCACCTGCTCTTGGTCTGTATGACTTTTCTGGAGAACTTTCTTCTGATGTAGCCTCACCTGTGTCTTCTGGTACCACTACATAATGGGTCATCCTCTTGTTCTGTCCCTGCGGTGGTATGTCTATAGGTTTCTGTGTTTGTAACCTTAGATGTTGTACATGCGCCTTGATGGTTTTATTTTGATCTTGTTTCCATATTTGATATGTTGTTTCTGAAAGGCGTCGTAACACCTGCCAATTCGGATTCCAGTTCTGGTCTAGTTTTCCATTCCTAACGTGTTTCCTATAGAACACTATGTCAGTAGTAGGGAATGCGCAACTTAGTTATCATTCTGCAGGCGCGTGACTTTTTATATAGCAAAAATTCTGCAGGCGCGTGACCTTTATATAAGCGCAATCTGCAGGTGCGCTGCAGGCGCTAGATGGCGTACTTGAGCTAACAAGGGGAGGTTATATGGGGCAAGATGGCGGACTTGAGATAACAAGGGGGAGATAACTAGGTTGTTGTATTGCATGAATTTTTATATAAGGAAATGTGCAGGTGGAGCATCAGGCAGAGGGTGATGACTTTTTATATAAGGAAATACTCATTGTGCAGGTGCAGCAGCAGGCGTTGGTACATGACTTTTATATAAGGAAATACTCATTGCGCAGGTGGAGCATCAGGTTTTGGTGCATGACTTTTTATATAAGGAAATACTCATTGTGCAGGTGGAGCAGCAGGCGTTGGTACATGACTTTTATATAAGGAAATACTCATTGCGCAGGTGGAGCATCAGGCGTTGGTTCATAACTTTTTATATAAGGAAATACTCATTGTGCAGGTGGAGCAGCAGGCGTTGGTACATGACTTTTTATATAAGGAAATACTCATTGTGCAGGTGGAGCATCAGGCGGCGGGTGATGACATTTTATATAAATGATTGAGGTGGAGCAGCAGGTGTTGGCGCATGACTTTTTATATAAGGAATTGAGGAGGAGGCGAGGAGGAGGTACATGACTTTTTATATATAAGGAAAATGTGCAGGTGGAGCATCAGGCGGAGGGTGATGACTTTTTATATAAGAAAATACTCATTGCGCAGGTGGAGCAGCAGGTGTTGGTGCATGACTTTTTATATAAGGAAATACTCAGTGTGCAGGTGGAGCATCAGGCGGCGGGTGATGACTTTTTATATAAGGAAAATGTGCAGGTGGAGCATCAGTCGGATGGTGATGACTTTTTATATAAGAAAATACTCATTGAGCAGGTGGAGCATCAGGCGGAGGGTGATGACTTTTTATATAAGAAAATACTCAGTGTGCAGGTGGAGCAGCAGGTGTTGGTGCATGACTTTTTATATAAGGAAATACTCAGTGTGCAGGTGGAGCATCAGGCGGTGGGTGATGACTTTTTATATAAGGAAAATGTGCAGGTGGCGCATCAGGCGGGATGACTTTTTATATAAGAAAATACTCAGTGTGCAGGGCGGGTGATGACTTTTTATATAAGGAAAATGTGCAGGTGGAGCATCAGGCGGGATGACTTTTTATATAAGAAAATACTCAGTGTGCAGGTGGAGCAGCAGGTGTTGATGCATGACTTTGTATATAAGAAAATACTAAGTGTGCAGGTGGAGCATTAGGTGGGGTGACTTTTTATATAGGGAAAATGTGCAGGGGCAAGATGGCGGGGTGACTTTTTATATAAGGAAATACTCAGTGTGCAGGTGGAGCATTAGGTGTTGGTGGATGACTTTGTACATAAGAACCCAAATCTTAATAAGCTAACACTAGCGCCTGAATCCAAGAGACTTTTGATTTTTCTGTCTCCTATTATTATCAAACACGAACTAGGATCTGTATGGTACGTTTCGTTCACTGTTGATATATCTCCATTCTGTTTCCTTATCCTTGGTTTCTTTCCCATAGGTATATGTTTATTCTCCTGAGACCTATTATTTATCCTACCCATGTCAGTCTCCTTTACTGAGTAGGTCTGCCTTTTCCCCTGACTATTGTATCTACTGTACCGAGGCGTCTCGAAAGCCCTCGTGCGATGCGTGCATGAGTGTGCCCCTTGTGTGTGGGTGTATTGAGGTTGACACCAGGTGTCGTCCCTGTCCCTACACATAGCCTGTCGCGGACCATGATAACTACCCACATGTGTAGCCCTACTGCTTTGATACCTGCGTGGTGGTCTCCATGTACACACGCTAGCTCTGTGTCCCCGTTGATGGCAATTTTAACATTCAATGTCCTGCAACAGTCTGCTACCTGTTTGTTGTCTTCTTACAGTATCTATCTCCATAGGTTCTTCTTCATCAAACCTTGCCTGTTCTACTCTCAACTCAAACCTTCTCCTTATGTTTTCTTCTGCAATGGCAGAAGCCATAGTGTCTTTAAACGTCTTATGATCTTTCCTTATTAAATGGAGTTTGATGGCATCGCTATATAATCCATCTACGAAGATACCGATCAATTGGTCATCTATTCCTAGTCTGTCTATTGTTTCGGCTGGAAATACATCTTCAATGATGTTAAACATTCTGTCAGTATACATCTGTATCGTTTCTTCTTTACTTTGTTTTATCTTTCTAAGTTTCTGCCATCCTAGGTGTACATCTTGTGTAATTATCCATATCTCTTCACCAATTCCTGTTTGAAATCTTGCCATGATTCCTCTGGCACTGTGTCTAACCTTCTTCTAATGAAATCTGCTACTAAGTGTGTGCTGGTAAGAAAAGTTAACAATCTCTTTTCGTTATCTGAGGCCTGAACTGATAACGAATATCTCTCTATTTGTAAGAGCCAGGTCTTACATTCAGTAGATTTACCTGAAAATGTATCAATATTCCCCTTGACATTGGCAAGTTTACTGTTTTTATCTAACCTACTCAATGTCTCAGATAGCTGGCGTAAGACGCCTGCTACAATTTCTGTTCCTTGTTGCATCTTCCTAAAAACTGATTATCTACCCCCATAGAAACATCATTTGCCTGTCAACATCTCATCCATAGGTCAACATTTCTTTTCCTCTTCCGCTCGTTTTTAATGAGAATAATATGTTTTATATCCATGTAATACTATTATATAATGTAATGTATGTGAGAATGTACCCGCATACCACTGTACTTTAGAGATGTGAATGTTTCCGTTTGCTTAAATGGGTGATGTACATGCAGATATAATTTTTTTTTTTTTTTAAACTGCTGAAAGACTTTTTCTGCTACATTAGTGCGCAAGAGAGTGTTATTATTATTATTTCAATTTCCGCCAAGAATGTATGGATGTAAGCGAGAATGTGTTTTTGTAATTTTTATATTGAGGATTGATGACACATTCAAAAATACTACAGATTAGACGTTTTGACCGCATAAGTGAGTGTCGGTATACATAACTTATTTATTTATTGTTTTGTTTATATTATTTTATTTTTATTATTATTATTTTTCTTCAGTCACTATCTTCTTTATTTAAAAAAAAAAAAACCTACTCATTTTTTATTATGATTGTAAACTGTAAATGAATGCTGTTATGTTAACTTTATAATGTTGCATGCCTTTAAATTAATGCTTAAAGTAATACGTGGGAATAAAAGGATATAGTATGCAAGATTAATGAGAGTGAAAGGGCAGAATGTTAGACGGACCTGCGCGCCCAATTCTCAACCCTTCGAAAATAAAGTTCGTTCGTTCGTTCTTTAGCCCTGAAAATCAAAAAAATTATGTTAGTGGGACTTCTTGGGGCTCTGAAAAAAAATTCTCTGGTTAATTATCCTGATGTTATAACAAAACAATTGCTATTCACGTAAATCTCTATAACAGAAATATCAAGGAAATTACAATACATTCATAAGTTAAAAGTTATACATAAACAATAATTCTCAATAATATCTAACTAACTAACTACTCTTTATCCGGAGTTGGTTCCTGATGAATGTATCTTTACTGGACTGTTGACTTGAGTGTGCACACAGTTTTTGTTTCGTTCTTTCTTCCTTGTTGTCGCCTGTGTTATGAGCGGCTGTTGTTGATACTTGCTACACTGTTCATAGAAGAATCACTCTGGTGTGATGATGTTTTGACCCGTACCCGACTGTGGAATTAAGTTGTAAAAAGAATGTATCTTCGTCACATTTGACTTGGGTTCCTTCGTTGACCTTGTCACGCTCGGCTGCTCTTCATATGTCTCGGCACGTAACTGTCTTGTTTTCTTCACCGTTGACTTGAATTCACGCTCCGTTGATCTCGACGTTGTTTTTTTCAATCGCCTGCGTTTTGATAAGTACACTGTTTTTGTGACACACGTAATCTTCCCATAAGTGGTCACTGGCACCAAAAAGAATTGTGCCCGATTATAAATCATACATGAGTTGTCCCATAAGTGGTCACCGGCACCAAAACAAGAAACGTGATCACCACTCTATGTTCTTGGTTTTGTTGTTATTAAGTTATCGTCTTGACACTACTGTGTATACGTTCTTGTACTTAAATGATGAGTACACTGTTTTATTTTGACTGGACGTATGTGTGGCGCCGTAATGTTCCTGTCTTATGTTCGCTGACAGTAATTGTAGGCCCAGTACCTTTGTGGCCTACCTTGTTCCTATGACCACTGAATGAGATCAAATTATCTGACAACTATAATACTTGGAAGGACTTGACGACTCAGAGCTGACAACCAAAGTTCTTTATTAGTTGTCAAGGAACATATTCACAAATTGGCTACCTCTGAGCCTGATTATCAATAAATATACATATGAGACTTCATTGATGACACTCCTACATCACTTACTGCACTGGTCAGGAACTAATGTTATTATATCTCTTGATTAGCTCAGGATCTCTGCGGTCTTCTTTATTATTCTATCTACCCATCACTACTATACATCTCTACTGATTAATGGGCTGTTCTCAATCTATTAAAGTAAGCTTCGAAGTATTGTCTGGGTAAACTTCCAGTGCTGGTAACTTATTCTTAGCTATAAACTGTTCCTAGTAAATTGTCTACACGTCCGACACTGGACTACAGTTCTAACACTTTTCTTTGTCTATCCACGCTCGTTAAATATGCGAGTGTTTACATACCAGGATGAACTGCTGTCGTTATTTGCTGGACACCGCTCGACATGAAAAACTATTGGTTATGGAAATATTTTGCATCAGTCTTCTTCTCTTCTTCTCTGCACACTGCAGCAGTACCATAAGTAACATGGCACTTCAGCTGTTCATAACATGGTAGATGGTCGTTACGGTTAGTCTAATTTCTAACCCGCTCTCAGCTGACGACCATTGAAGAGTGATCTCTGCTCTTCCCTTAGCCCACTTATTTCTCGTGCTCCAGTGACGTCAGAGCTAAGTCTTACTACTCATAAATTATTCTTACTTAGTCATATCTCAGTTCTTTCTCTTTCCTATCACACCAACATAGTGTGGTCAATCATGTCAAATGCTTTTTTGAAGTCAACAAAAACAGCACACCTAATTTTCCATCATAAATATGACAGAATAAATAAGGAAATAGTAATTAAATGCAAAACAGCAAAAAAAATGGCTATATCAGAAATGTAGAGAGCTTGGTGCGAAACAGAACAGACATAAAATCTATGTACAAGCAAATACATGAGTTAACAGGAAGAAGGACACAAACAGTCACTGGATGTTTGAAATCAAAAGAAGGAGCATTGTTAAACGGTCATGAGCACATGATAGAAAGGTGGACAGAATACATCAAGAAGCTGTATGGTGATGAAAGACCAGATTTGAAGGACCAGGACGGTTGTGAAGGACCTCCAATACCTGTGGCAGAGGTAGAGGATGACATGCGCCACATGAAGAAAGGTGAAACGCCTGGACCGGATAATATAACTGTGGAGGAAATGGAAGTTTTGGGAGAATTTGGATTAGAAGTGATAACAAAGATCTTAAATAACATCTACAACAGTGGTCAAATACCTGATGATCTGCTAAAATCAATATTCATAGCTTTGCCAAAGAAACAAGGAGCCATGGAATGTGAAGAACATCGCACCATTAGTCTTATAAGTCATGTGACCAAAATATTATTACGGATTATCATGAGAAGAGTGAGAAATAAAATTATACCAGAAATCAGTGATGAACAGTGTCAATTTGTAGAAGGTAAATTCACAAACAATGCTACATATATTATAAGAACATTACTAGAAAGAGCCATAGAGGTGAAGACAGATCTGTATTTGTGCTTTATAGATTACACTAAGGCATTTGACAAGGTGAAACATGCGGAAATTATCAAAATGTTAGAAAGCATCAACACTGATGGTAAAGACTTGAGGATAATAAAGAACATGTACTGGCAACAAACAGCAGCTGTAAAAATTAGCAGTCATATAGGAACGTATCAGCAAGTAAAAAAGGGTGTCAGGCAGGGATGTGTGCTGCCACCGAACCTGTTCAATTTGTACAGATAAAATATAATGAGATCTCTAGAGGACATGCCAGGAATATCATTTGGCGGACATAATATAAACAACTTGAGATACGCTGATGATACAGTCTTAACAGCAAAAAGTGAAAAGGAGCTGCAGGAAATGGTTGATAAAGTAGTGACAGAAAGTTAAAATAACGGCCTCAGCCTTAATCGCAAAAAGACAGAAGTAATGGTCGTCTCAAAGAAAATAGCTTCTACAGAATATACTATCAAAGTAAACGGAAAATTTTAAAACAGGTCAATAGATTCAAATACCTGAGCACATTAATAACAACAGATGGAACATGCATCTCAGAAGTGAAGAGTAGAAAAGCTCAGGCCAAAGCAGCATTCTTTAAAATGAAAATTATTTTATACAACAATTCATTGTCATTGGAAGTAAGAAAGAGGGCTCTTAGGTGTTATATAGAACCAATTCTGACATATGGGAGTGAGTGATGGACAATTTGCAAACAAAAGGGGAAGGTACTATAGGCTACAGAGATGTGGTTTTACAGAAGAATGTTAAAAATACCATGGACAGTCAAAGGAGTAATGAGGATGTCCTGAATGAGGCCAATGCACAAAGGAAACTTATATCACAGTCAGAAAGAGGCAATCCACTTTTTTGGGGGGTGTGCCATCAGAAGAGGAAAGCTGGAATACATCGTAACAACAGGTAAGGGAATATATCGTAACAATAATAATAATAGTTGCCCATCGCAAGCGAAGATGGCGACAGCTTCAGACTTGAGTTGTGACACATCTGTGCCGTGATCTCATGTGACTAATTAATCCTATTTTGGCCCTACAGGCCCTGCCACATACGGGGCACACATGGTTAGAGTCGATAGTAGTGTTGCTGTGCATTCTGGCCTTTCTTGCAGCACGCTTACCTTCTGCCTTATCAGCTAAATTCTGTTCTGCAATGCGAGCACCTTGAGTAATGTTTGTCCGCCAGGCACAGCGATCCTGTGCGATAGTCTCCCAGGAGGAGACATCAATTTTGAAGCTGCTCAACGATGCTTTCAGTGTGTCTTTGAAGCGTTTCTTTTGTCCCCCTGCTGTTCGCTTACCCGTGGAGAGTTCGCTGTACATCAACTGCTTTGGGATGCGTTTTTCGGGCATGCGAACAACATGTCCGGCCCATCTAGTTTGGGCCCTCTGCAGCAATGTGTAGATGCTTGAGATATGTGCTCTGTTGAGGACCTCAGAATTAGATACTCTATCATGCCACTTGATCCTGAGGATCCTGCGAAGACAGCTCATGTGGAAATGATTAAGCTTCTTGGCATGTCTGCTATACACTGTCCATGTTTCACAGGCATACAGGAGGGTAGTGAGTACTATTGCATGATATACTTTTATCTTGGTGGCTGCATAATTCCTTGTCGATCCCAGACATTTACTCTTAGTCTTCCGAAAGCTGCACTTGCCCTTGCAATTCTGTTGTTGACCTCGGAGTCGATATTCGCATCTTTGGTAAGGGTACTGCCTAGATAAGTGAAGCTGTCCACCACATGGAGACGTTGGTTCTTTACTGTGATATTTGGTTCACAGTAAGGTTTCCCAGGAGCAGGTTGCAACATTACTTCAGATTTCTTCGTATTGATGGTAAGGCCAAAGTCATCACACGCTACAGAAAGCCTCCTCATATTGTTCTGCATGTCCAGTTCTGTGCAGGTGTTGAGGACACAGTCGTCCGCAAAGACGAGGTCAGAGATCATTGTTTCATTCACCTTCGTAAAGGACTGTAATCGTCTCAAATTGAACAGATTCCCATCTGTCCTGTATCTGATATATCTGTCTGAAGCTGTGACTTGCGCTGTAATTGGATTAAAGTGAGGAAGAGTTGCGCTAATCGTCATCCTCACTCTCTCGTCCGGAGTTATCTGTTCCAGTGGCAAGATATTATATCGTCGTAACAACAGGTAAGCTGGAATACATCGTAACAAGAGGTAAGGAAATACATCGTAACAACAGGTAAAACTGAAGGAAAAACAGATAGAGGAAGACAAAGAGAACAAATACTGGACAGTTTGACATCGCGGCATGGAAATAAGTCAATAGCAGAGTTGATAAATTGTATTGGAGACAGGATGTTGTGGAGAGACATGATCTCCTACGTCACTAGGCATGGTACTTGATGACAATGATTTTATATATATATTTATATTTGATCCCCTTGCGGGCCACATCTTAGTCGATATTCACGTCGTGAGATTCAGTGAGATGATAGATCACGTGAATAAAATATCAACCACTACAATCAAGCAGCCTTTTTGGAAGGTTACGAGGCTTTGCGTTTGGCAGCGTTAAATAAACTGGGGCACTTGTTGGTTGGGTTTTAAAATAAGTGAAGGTCTACTTAAAAATTAAGACAAAGGGCGCGTGTTTCTATTATAATGCAGCCTATTGTGATTGAAAATATTTGTACACGAATTAGAACTTCTTTCATGTTTTTATTTTTTCAGTTTTTGTATGGATGTTTTGTGTGTGTGTGTGTGTGTGTGTGTTTTTTTATTTTTTTGTAGATGATTTTTTTTTTTTTTTTTTTGTAGATGATTTTTTTTGTAATCTCTCGGGGTTAACATATATCCACACTGATTGTAGAAATAGACTAAGTGATACACGATCCCATCATATTTACAAGGAAAATATACCCAGACTCGTCTTATCTGTGTTTTAAAACAAGTGTAGACCTGCTTAAAAAGTCAAAGGTCGCATGTCTCAATTATAATGCAGCTCACTGTAATTGAAAATATTTGTACACGAATCAACTCATTTGGTACGTGTTTTCGGTCTTTGTGTGAGTTTTGAGCTTAAGCGCTTATCGTATATTTTATCCATAAGTGTGTAATGAAATATAAAGCAGAAGATAATTTCATGTAGAATCAGCGCCCCAGGCGTTTTGTCAATTTGATGTTACTGTTTTTGACTGCAAGCTATAAACTCCGTGAAAAATTATTTGTGGCTTTTTGGTGCATTAAAAGCCAGTGTTTAAAATACTTTTATTTTTATTTTTTTTATTTTCTTCTTTTTAATGTTATCTTTTTGTTTTGGTTTTTAAATTTAAGTCAAATGTAATCGATCCGCTAATAACATTATCAGTTTGCGATAAAAAAGTCCAGAGCGCTGGAGGCGGATTTAATTATTCAGTATATTACACGCAAAGTTAATATGTTTTTTTTTTTTTTTAAATCTTGATAAGAGTTGTAAAATACATTTTTTTTTTAAAAATGTAGTTGTCAGTTTTGTGTATTTCTGTGCACGCGCGTGCGATGGTGTGTATGTGAAAAAAAGGGAGGGGGAGCAGTTTCAATATTTCTCTCAAGAGAGACAATCTTGTTGGAAAGAATACACCTAGATTATTTGCAGTTATCACCCATTTCACTGATGATACAATACAAGCAAGCACAATTAATATTAATTGTATTCATTTTATTATTTTTACGACTGATTATTGTATTGTCATAAGGAATACACAACTATGCCAAGTTTCAGAGCTATTGTTAGTGCATTAAAAGCCCATGTTTAAAATATTTTTTTAAAAATAATTTTTATTTTTTATTTTTATTGTTATTTATGTTGGTTTTTTTTTTAATGTAAGACAAATGTAATCGATCCGCTAATGACACTGTAATAATGCGATAAAAGTGTCCAGAGCACAGGAGGCGGATTTCATTATTCAGTATATTACACGGAAAGGTAATGTTTTTTTTTCTTGTTTAATTTTTTTAAAATTGAATGAGAGCTGTAAATTAAATTTTTTCTTTAAATGTAGTTGTCAGATGTGTGTGTGTGTCTGTGCACGCGCGTGCGTGCGATTGTGTGAGTGTGAAACGGGGGTGGGGGGGGGGGGGGGGGGGATTCAATATTTCTCTTAAGAGAGAGAATCTTGTTGGAAAGAATACATCTAGATTATTTGCAATTATCGCCAATTTTACTGATGATACAATACTAAGAAAACAAATAAATATTAATTTTAATTTTATTAATTTTATTATTCTCACCCCGGATTATTGTATTATCATGGGGAAAACATAACTATGCCAAGTTTCAGAGCTATTGCTCGTCTGGAAGTGACTGAAAAATCGATTGCAATATTTGAAGGTGACAAGAGAGTAACATACGTTGCAAGTTAAAAAAAAAGCCTGTAAAAAAAGATATGGCGACAGACATGAAGAGATAAAGAAGACTAGACAAGAACTTGTATTGATGACACAGGACAGGCTAGGAAGTATGGTATGTTTTTATTGAGGCCATGTACGCCAGGGTGAGCTGGAAGGTATTAATGATGATGACATGTTGGCGGGTTTACTGGGAATACGAGAGTAACAGGGGAGAGAAATGTTCATTTTAATAATGACACTTGCAAGAGATTCATGGTAAAGGAATTTCACAAAGTTTAATGTTGGTGGCAATATGTGCCTGTTGGGAGTTACCGCCTTGTTACCATTGAATGGAACTTTATAACTACATGAAGAGAGATACATTTTGACAAATGACTAATACTTAGGTAAATAATCTGCTGTATAACTTGATTTATTTTGTAAAGCACAAGGAAAACACACAAATAAAAAATGTAGAACTACGTCTTCTTCTTCTTCTTTGATCCTTAGCCGCCGACCGTAAAAGCAGTCAGTGGCCATCCCGCCTAGTGGCGTCTTGTAGGGCAACAACAAATTGATTCCACTTTGCTCGGTCGGCGGCCATCCTTCCTTCGGACAGTACCCCAACTCTGGTTCATTCTTTGCATCTCAGTCGCCACAGTCCTCCGCCAGGTTGTTTTTGGTCGGCCTCTCTTTCGTTTTCCTTCAGAGGTCCAAAGCATAGCTGTTCTTGTGATGGCGTCGGGGTCTCTTCTGAGGACATGGCCAACCCAGCTCCAGCGTCTGCCAGCTATGATGGTGTGCATGTCCTCTTGCTTGCTCCGAGTAAGCAGATCTTGGTTGGTAATGGAATTCGGCCAAAAGATTCGGTGAATTTTTCTTAAGCTTGTTGTGTGAAAACGGGACAATTTTGACATTTCCTTCTCTGTAACTCTCCAGCATTCCACACCATAGAGAAGCACAGAAAGCACACAGTTCTGATATAATCTTAATTTTGTGCTTGTGCTGTATTGAGAGGACTTCCAGATGTTGTTTAGGCTAAAAAAAGGCTGTTCTTGCCTTATTCATTCTGGTGTTGATGTCTTTGCCTGCCCCGCCGTCTGGTGTTACTATGCATCCTAGATATATGAAGGTGTCTGTCTGTATCAGTTGCTGATTCCTTACTGATATGGGCTCAGGGTTGCTCACATTGAGCGTCATGACCTCTGACTTCTTTAAATTGATGTTCAAGTCCACCTGCTGGCTAAACTTATTAAGTCTATCCGTTTTTTCCTGGATGTGTTGATGTGAATGTTCTAGTAGTGCAATGTCATCTGCATATTCCAGATCTTTCAATGTAGAAAATGTTGTCCATCTTATTCCTCTTGGAATGCCCTCTGTTGTCTGGCGCATCACCCAATCTATGACTGTTAAAAATAGAGTGGTTGATAAGGGGCATCCCTGTCGTACTCCTGTCTTCACCTCAAAGGTTAGGTTGCTCTGCCCAACACTACACGTAAAGTTGGCATAGAGGCTTTTTATGATTGACACTATGCAGCTTGGAATTCCATAAGCCCTCAGTATTTTCCATAAACTGTCCCTATGTATGCTGTCAAAAGGATTTTCAAAATCAACGAAATTAATGTTCCGCTGTCTTTGCCATTCTGAGCACTGCACTATAATGTTCCTGAGAGTGAATATATGATCTACACATCTTCTGTTCTTTCTAAATCCTGCTTGCTCTTTCCTCAGTTTGTGGTCTACTGCTTTTGAAATTCTCTGTATAATTATCCTGCCTAGTATTTTGCTGGGAACTGAGAGAAGAGTGATTCCTCTCTAATTATTGCAGTCTGCAAGATCTCCCTTCTTGGGCAATTTGACAATTATTCCTTTGTTCCACTCTGACGGTGTTGTCCCCGTTTTCCAGACTTGTGCAAATAGTGGTTCTAATAGTTCTGCTGCTAGCTCATGGTCTGTCTTAAATAGCTCTGCATTTAAGTTATCATGGCCAGGAGCTTTTCCGTTCTTTAACTCTTTGATTGCTGTGATGATTTCTTATTTTCGTGGAATGTCTGTATTTACATCTAGATCGTTTTCAGCCTCAGGAACATTCAATTGTGTCTCTGGTGGTTCCTTGTTCAGCGTTTCTCTGAAGTGCTCTGCCCATCTTGTTTCCTGTCCCTCTGCTGTCGTGATGAGATTTCCTTGCTTATCTCTTACTAATGTAATATTGTTTGCACCTCGTTTTCCGCTGACGAATTTAGTTATTTTGTATACTGTGCTTTGTTCATTTCTCAGTGCTGCCTCTTCTGCCTGTCTTGCAAGATCGTCTAGGAAATTCCTTTTGTTGGCTCGGGTTTGGCGTTTAACTTCCTTGTCCAGCTGACTGTACTGTTCGCTATATAGTTGCTTTAACCTGGGGGACTTCGCTTCTGTTTTCTTTCTTTTCATTTCCTTTCTCAGTGTTATGGTGTTTAATGTTTCTGGTGTTATCCAGTCTTGCTTCTTCCTTTCCTGGAATCCCAAGCATGATTTGCTGCTTTCCTTATATATTGTTGAAATGGTGTTGAATTTCTGGTCTATATCATCAGTCAATGTCTTTTCCTGACTTTTGGCAAATTGATATCTTTTCTTTATGTCAGCCGCAAAAGCTTTTCTGGTAAGGGGGTCCTTCAATTTGCTGATGTCAAACCTTTTCTGCGTAGTTGGTCCAGCCCTTCTTAGTTTCACTTTCAGTTTTGCTACTACTAAATGGTGATCACTTCCCACATCTGCACCTCTTCTTACCTTCACATCTTGTAATGCATGTCTGCATCTATCGTTAATCATGATGTGGTCTATCTGTTTTCTGTCCCGACCATTTGGTGATTCCCATGTTAATTTGTGAATTTCTCTATGTGGGAAAAGTGATCCTCCAATGACCAGGTTATTAATACTACATAAACTTGTTAATTTATCCCCATTTTCGTTTGTTGTTCCGCTGCCGCATTTCCCCATTACTCTTTCATTATATGTATTGTGTGTACCAGCTTTCGCATTGAGGTCTCCCATTACTATAATAAGATCATATCTAGGTGTGTCTTCCATTTATTTCTGCAGTTGTTGATAGAATTCATCCTTGACCTCTTCATCGCTGTCATTTGTTGGTGCGTCGCATTGTACTCGTATTATTGTAGTATTGGTGAATCTACCTCTCAATCTTAATCTTATCAGCCTGTTGTTGATGGGTTTCCATTCCAGTAATGTCCGTTCTATTACTTTCTGTAGAATAATGGCTACACCTTCATTGTGCTGTCCATCCTCTCTTCCAGAGTAAAGTACTGTTTCTCCTGCTGCTGTTTTAACCTTTCCTGCCCCTGTCCATCTGCTCTCGCTTATCCCTAGAATGTGTAACCTATAGTATCTCATTTCTGCCGTGACCTGTGTTAGTTTACCCGTCTCATTCATTGTCCTGATATTCCAAAATCTTATTCTTGTATCATGTTTTGCGGTCAGGACGTCCGTTCTCATGTCAGTGGCTCATTTTCGGCTTTCACCACTGACAGTCATACGAGCCTCAGACTCCGGATGTCCGTCCCGCAGCAAAGTTTGTTTATTCGTTGTTGTTTCCGTAACTTCAGTTTTTTTTACATAGACAGGAGTGTCAGCCCTATGCTAAAGCCCTCAACCTGGAGGACCACGGTGTCTGCTTTAGTCTGACCCCTGCCCGCGCAAACCTGTCCAGCTTGGTAGAACCTTCCAGGAGTAAAACTCCCGCTGGCATAGCTCTGGTGGTAATCAGGGTACGCAAGCCGCCATACCTCGACGAGGTATTGACACCGGTGATGGCAGGCAGAACTACGTAACAAAGTTATAATTGTCTAACAGCGCTAACATATTTTATTATATGTTGTAAAAAGTTATTATTGCTTAATTGGCATTACAGATAACAAAAACCATTTAAATATTACTACTGTTAACATTTTTCTTCTTTCCCTTGCAGTTTTATTGTCTCCCTTATATAATTATGCTACACAGTATACGGTTCTGTATTCAACAATTGTTTCTCATACCTTACCTGCCCATTTCTACTGAAATTTCTATTTATGAATATGTCTAAAATTACGTTTGTGTTGCGATATTAAGGAACGCCTGCTGCCATTATAATTAAAGTTGAATTAAAAAGAGATCTGTAGTTTAAAAAAGTAGGCAATTGTCAATATCAATCTTACCAGTGTTATATTCAATCATTGTAACATTTTAAGTAAGACTTGACACATAAGAAGAAAATAATTTGAACTTACTGGCTCTGTCAGAGTCTTGCTTGGAAACTGGTTAGTATAACTGAACTCAATAACTTAAATCTATTATGTACAATGTTTACGATGACAATTTAAGTTTGGGGGGAGGGGGGGGGGGGGGGGCTTTGTGCCTATGGGCCGTCACTGACAGCTGCACTATATAACTGATGTGTATAATTTCATCACGTGATACACGTTTCTATAAATAATTACTACCCCGAGTTAGCAGTCCAGTTTAGAACTTTATTTTTTTAGTGAATCTCAAGAAAAACTATTTTTTTTTAAATTGTTAAAAAAAAAAAGAATCTGACAGCGCATTGCATGTTTGAGTATATATTTGCAAAACATTTTGATTAGCTTGAAATAAAACAATTATAACACTTAAATATAATTATTGTTCACAATTTTGTTTTGTTTCCCTTGTAAACCATTTACCTCCTTTATATAACTAGGCTATATAGTACGCAGTTCTTCATTCAACTAGTTTTTTTTTCCCCATACCTGCCGATCTCTTCTGACATCTGAGCCATCTGTAAATATCTCAAATAAACAAATAAAATTGAATGTCGTTGTCAAGACGTGACACCATTTACACCAAGTAATATACCTATCAGCTCTGTGTGTGAGTGTGTGTGTGTGTGTGTAGTACCAACATTTACACCAAGTAATATACCTATCACGCTCCCTCTCTCTCTCTCTCTCTCTCTCTCTCTCTCTGTGGGTGTGAGTGTGTGTGTGTAGTACCAATATTTACACCAAGTAATATACCTATCTCTCTCTCTCTCTCTCTCTCTCTGTGTGTGTGTGTGTGTGTCTATGTGTGTGTAGTACCAACATATACACCAAGTAATATACCTATCAGCTCTGTGTGTGTGTGAGTGTGTGTGTGTGTGTTGAGTACCAACATTTACACCAAGTAATATACCTATCACTCTCTCTCTCTCTCTCTCTCTCTGTAGTACTAACATTTACACCAAGTAATATACCTCTCTCTCTTTCTCTCTCTCTCTGTAAAGTACCAACACTTACACCAAGGAATATACTTATCTCTTCTCTCTCTGTCTGTAGAACCAACATTTACACCAAGTAATATACCTATCTCTCTCTCTCTCCCTCTTTGTAGTACCAACATTTACACCAAGTAATATACCTATCTCTCTCTCTCTCTCTCACTCTCTGTGTAGTACCAACATATACTTACTTACTTACTACTTACTTAGTCGTTCCCCTTCTACCGTGAGGTGTAGAGGTTTGGAAGAGAGAGCGCCAGACTATCCCATCGGCTGTCTTCCTCCTGGCCTGGTTCCATTCTAGTCCTCGATCCTTCAAAGATTGTCCAATGTTGTCCCCCCAGCGGACCCCGGGTCGTCCCCGGGGTCTGGACCCCTGGCTCCCCGCCTCCCATGCCTGTCGTGGCATCCGATCTTCTCCCATTCTGCAGACATGGCCAAACCATCTTAATTGGGACTGCTCTACCTGGGTCTGCAGGGGGTAGGACCTAAGGCCTTGGCGTATCGTCTGGTTGCGTACCATGTCTCTTCTTGTTACCCCAACCACCCTCCTCAGATACCTCATTTCTGAGGTTTGGACCTGGCCCCTATGGGCTGCAGTCACTGCCCATGACTCGCATCCATATGTCAAGACTGGGACATAGGTGGAGCGGCACACAGCCATCTTCGTTTTCCCACCAACCTCTCTCCCGCCGAGGAACCCCCGACCCATGGCCTGAAAAAGTCTTCCAGCTGCTGCTCCTCGAGTGGCCAACCCCCCCCCCCCCCCCGATGCCCCCCCTTCGGTCCACAATAGCTCCGAGGCATTTAAAGTGGCCGACCCGCTCCAGGACCTGCTCTCCCAGCTTAATCTGATGTTTTCTTTCTTCTCGTGATATCACCATGGATTTTGTTTTAGAGCTGCTTATGACCATCCCTCTCACCAACATTTACACCAAGTAATATACCTATCTCTGTGTGTGTGTGTGTGTGTGTGTGTGTAGTATTAACATGTACACGAAGTAATTTACCAATCTCTCTCTCTCTGTGTAGTACCAACATTTGCACCAAGTAATATTCCTATCTCTCTCTCCTCTCTCTCTCTCTATTAGTAGTACCAACATTTATACCAAGTAATATACCTGTCTCTCTCTCTCGCTCTCTTTGTGTAGTACCAACATTTACACCAAGTAATATACCTATCTCTCTCTCTGTGTGCAGTACCAACATTTACACCAAGTAATATACCTATTTCTCTCTCTCTCTCTCCCTCTGTGTATTACCAACATTTACACCAAGTAATATACCTATCTCTCTCTCTCTCTTTCTCTCTCTCTCTCTGTGTAGTACCAACATTTACCCCAAGTAATATACCTATCTCTCTCTCTCACTCTCTGTGTAGTACCAACATTTACACCAAGTAATATACCTATCACTGTGTGTGTGCGCGTGTGTGTGTAGCACCAACATCTACGCAAAGTAATATACCTATAACTCTGTGTGTGTGTTTAAAGCACCAACATCTACACCAAGTAATATACCTATCACTCTGTGTGTGTGTTTGTAGCACCAACATCTACACCAAGTAATATACCTATCACTCTGTGTGTGTGTTTGTAGCACCAACATCTACACCAAGTAATATACCTATCACTGTGTGTGTTTGTAGCACCAACATCTACACCAAGAAAATTACCTATCACTCTGTGTGTGTGTGTGTGTAGTAGTAGCAGCTTATGAGACAAACAATGAATAGGCCTACTGTTTCCTCAAGCATGTCGTACAAGGCTACTAATATGAGGTTGGTCACAGGACTGGCAGCTTTATAATGTAAACCTTATAGCTACAGAGACCACAGCTACAACTGACATCTGAATGTGTAGGCTTCCTGTAGGGGGGGGGGGGGGCGCGGGTAGCTGTTGGTGGGTTGGAGAAATCCATGCTACCATTATTCATAATAAATGTATCATTTTAAAACATACATAGTTATCATTATCTCATCGTCGTTACCAATGCTATATTCGGCTAATGCAGTATTTTAAGGAAGTCAGAATTCACATATACGGAGATTTGAACTTACCGGTTCTGGCATAGACTTGCTTGGAAATGGGACACAACTGAAGACATAATCCAAATAAATGTACAATGTTTACGATGATAATAAATTAAAGAAGTGGGGTGTCTGAGGGGGGTGGTTGAGGTGGCGGGAAGAGACATGGTCCGCGGCCAGACGATACGTCAAGGCCTGAAATCCCATCCGCTGCAGACCCAAATAGAACAGTCCCAACTAAGATGGTTTGGCCATGTCTGCAGAATGGGAGAAGATCGGCTACCACGGCAGGCATGGGAAACAAAGAGCCAGGGATCCAGACCTCCAGGACGACCCAGAGTTCGCTGGGAGGACAACATTAGACAATCTTTGAAGGACCGAGGACTAGAATGGAACCAGGCCAGGAAGAAGACAGCTGATAGAATGGTCTGGCGCTCTCTCTTCCAAACCTCTACACCTCACGGTAGAAGGGGAACGACTAAGTAAGTAAGTTTACAACAGTTCACAACAAAGAACAGAGAAACGTTCAGTTAAAAACTGCTCAGCGGAGAAGGCGATGGGGGATACTGATAATATACCATCTAAGACGAGTGACTGGAATAACACGTGGTGGATATGACACTGATAATATACCATCTAAGACGAGTGACTGGAATGACACGTGGTGGATATGACACTGATAATATACCATCTAAGACAAGTGACTGGAATGACACGTGGTGGATATGACACTGATTGTCGTTTTCTGGTAAATGGAGAACCTTAATGTGTACCAGATTCTCCCGTCCTGTGTCTACCTCTCAAGATCTTTCTTTCTCTACTTTATCATTTTTATTTGTGTCTAAATGAATAAATCCTCACTTGTAGCTTTCCGATATTCTTGTTACAAAGGTCAAAACAAGGGGCAATAATTACCATTAGGGTCATACGTTTTAATTACTGTTTTATTTCGAGAAGCAAAATAAACTAAAATCACAGTATATAAAGATGTGTTGAGTGTTTATTATGTCATCAACATAAATTATTTTGCTCATGTGTTACTAGTAGTACAGTAACATTAGAAAGGTGTCTACTGAAGTCAAATGTCATTAATCTAGCTAGGATAGTGCAGCTACTTACAATAACTGTCATGTATTCAGAGGAAGATATTTTTGGAAGAATTTTTTTTATAAGCCTAGTTATGTGACAATTTTAAAATATGTATAATTGTATTATTTAATGTTGAATTGTTTTGAAAATGTATTATACTTACTTATTCCTTCCTCTTGTACCGTGAGGCGTAAAGGTTTGTAAGAGAGAGCGCTATACTATTCTATCGGCTGTCTTCCTCCTGGCTTGGTTCCATTCTAGTCCTCGGTCCTTCAAAGATTGTCTAATGTTGTCTTCCCAGCGGACTTTGGGTTGTCCTGGAGGTCTAGATCCCTGGCTCTTAGTTGCCCATTCTTGCAGTGGTAGCCGATCTTCTGCCAGTCTGCAGACATAGCAAAACCATCTCAGTTGGGACTGTTCTACTTGGGTCTGCGGGGTTGGGTTTTTCGAACTTGCCGTATAGTCTGGTTATGGACCATGTATCTTCTTGTTACTTCAACGACCTTCCTCAGATACCTTATTTCTGAGGTTTGGATCTGGATTTTGTGGGTTGTAGTCATTGCCCATGACTCGCATCCACTCGTCAAGACTGGGACATAGGTGGAGCGTTATGCAGCCATCTTCGTCTTCTTACCAACTTCTCTTTTGCTGAGGAATCCTTTATTTATGGTTTGAAAAAAGTATCCCTACTGCTGCTTTTTGGGTAGCCAACTCTTCTTTGATGCATCCCTTCCGGTCTATAACAGCTCCAAGGTATTTAAAGTGGTCGACCTGCTCCAGGACCTATTCTCACAGATTAATCTGATGTCTTCTTTACTCTCGTGATAACACCATTGTTTTTGTTTTCGAGCTGCTTATGATCATCCCTCTCTTCTCCAGCTCTTCCTTCCAGACTTGCAGGTTGGATTGAAAATGTGCCTCTGATTTAGAAATTAGGGCAACATCATCAGCAAATTCCAGCTCTGAAATACAGACCTGTCTCATCTTCCAGTACCCCACTGAAAACTTTTCTGTCCTCTCCTACATGCCTTGATGACATCGTCTATGAGGAGTGTGAAAAGATAAGGCGACAGGATAATACCTTGTCTTACACCAGTGGTGGTCCTGAATTCTTCTGGTATGCCGTCCTCACATAATTTCTGCCAGACTTGTACAAGCTCTGTATAGCATGACTCAGAGGTGTTGGAATATTCTTCCTTGCCAAACAGTCCCATAGAGTGTTCTAGGGGACCTTGTCAAATGCCTTTTCCAGATCTAAGAAGCAAAGATGGATCTCACTCTTATACTCAAGAGCCTTTTCTCTCAACGGTCTGAGTGTGAAGATAAGGTCTTGAGTACTTCGATTTTCTTGGAAGCCACACTGGACCTCATTCATTTGTGGCTCAGCTAGGCGTCAGAGTCTCTGCTCTAGGATTCTAGAGTAGATTTTACTAGGGACACTGAGAAGGGATATACCTCTATGGTTTCCACATTGTTGGTTGTCACCCTTTTTGAAAATGGATGTCATGATGGCAATCTCCCAATCCTTTGGTATGGTCTTGCACCAAGCTGCCTGTAGGAACCTTAGGAGTAATAGGTCGCTTGCTGCTCCCATTTAACCATTTCTGGTATTATCTCATCATGTCCTGCTGTTTTGCCCATCTTGATTTTCTCCAGTGCTGGCTTCAGTTATTCCTTCTTTATGTCATCTACATCACCATTGTTTCCCTCTTCTGTACCAGTTGTTATCATTTCTGATGCTTGACCTTACTCACCATACAAGAGCTCTAAAAAATATTCTTTCCATCTTTCCATTACTTCTTTTGGGGCAATAAGCAATTTACCTTGCTTGTCCTTTATAAATTTAAGAAGGCACTGTTTTTCCTTCCTCATATTCATCAGGGTCATAAAATAATTTCAGTTTTCTTGCGCATCGTTTTCTAGCTTTTCTCCAAATTCTTCCCAGGACTTCTGTTTTGCTGCTAGCACCTTGTTCTTTGCTTCTGTTCTGAGTATCATATATTCTCTATATTTCTCTGTTTTTCCTGCTGCGTTTTTAGCTCCTAAGTATTGTGTCCATGCCTTTTTCTACTCTCTTATTTTATTTTTAACCTTATCTGTCCACCAAGGTGTACTGTTTCTCTTGTTCCCAAGGCGAACTTCACCACATGCTTCTGCTGCAGCTGTCTGTATGATGTCCTTGAATGTCAGCCAGTGTGTTTCCAGGTCATCAGGTTGTTGTTCTGTGTTACGCACTGCTGTAGCAATAAGCCCCTGGTATCTGGTCTTCACTTCTGGCTCTCTCAGCTTGTAGGTCCTAATGCTCGTTTCCCCTCTTCGTTTACTTAGCTTCTTGCGTGATGTTAGGCAGTTTCTAGACCGAGTAACTCTTTCAGCTGTTCTTTTAATTGTTAACAAGTAGTGGTCACTTCCAATCTCTGGCCCCCTCCACACTCTAGCATCCCAGACTTACTTGAGTACACTCTTCCTAACTATGGCATTGTCGATAACTGACTTCTCATTCTTTGTTGGTTCACACCTAGTGTATACCTGTATGCGCTTATGGGTGAACTTTGTGTTTGTAATGATCAGATTCTGCTTAGTGCAGAATCTAAGGAGTCGCTTTCCATTGTCATTAAGAGTATCTTCACATATCTTCCCATAACTCCACCCCATCTAGCATGGTCATTTCCCACTCTGGCATTGAAATCTTCGAGCATGATAATTTCATCTAGGCAGTCGTTCACTGTCCTTTGAAGTAGCTCAAAAAATTCTTCCTTAACCTCTGCTCGCTCATCTTAATTCGGCCCATACACAATGACAAGGTTGACTATGGTTTCTCCTTTTTTTTTTTTTTTAGTTTCAGGACTATATTTAGATCCGAGACAAAGTTCAATCCCTTGATACTATCCCTATGGTTTTTGGCCACAATACAACCCACGCCCCCTTTAGCTCTTTCGGATGTGTGACACCACTGCAGAGCAGCGTGTCGCCATCTAGATCCATAACTCTTTGTCCTTTTTTCTTTGTTTCTGTTAAAGCCAGGATTTCTAATTTGGCTTTCCTCATCTCTTCCACCAGCTCCTCTTCCTTTCCATTTATACTTCTTGTGTTCCCTGTTCCGTAAGTCGTAGTCAGTAGTCCGTTACAGTTCGTTGCCTTTAGAATCAGTCCGGTTTTCTCTCTTATGTTTCCCTGTCACTCACTCTTTTTCCCTGTCACTCACTTCTTTTCCCTGTCACTCTCTTCTTTTCCCTGTCACTCACTTCTTTTCCCTGTCACTCACTCCTTTTCCCTGTCACTCACTCCTTTTCCCTGTCACTCACTCCTTTTCCCTGTCACTCACTTCTTTTCCCTGTCACTCACTTCTTTTCCCTGTCACTCAATCATTTTACTGTCACTCACTTTTTTCAATGTCACTCACTTCTTTTCCCTGTCACTCACTCCTTTTCCCTGTCACTCACTCCATTTCCCTATTATTCACTCTCATTTTCCTTATCACTCACACTCCATTTCCCTCACTCACCTTTTCCCTAACATTCACTCACCTTTTTCGTATCACTCACTCACCTTCTCGCTAACCCTTATTCTTCTTTTCCATATTACTCTCTCTCTCATTTTCCGTCACTCACTCTCCTTGTCCCTGTTACCCACTCTTCTCAAACATTTCTCCCACTCTCTTCTACTTATTGCCTCTCCGTATCTCCATGTCTTGTATTCTCCTAGACCCTCTAATCCTGAAACTGTATCAAGACCATTATTTCTCTCCGTCAGTACCAGTTTGCTAGCAGAGTGGAAGACATCATTAACGACAATGATCCGGACACACCGTTGTACATTTATTTACCTGCCTTTCCAGAGCGTCCATACGCCATTACAGGTAAGATACCTGCATTTAATTATTTATTTTAGTTCATCAAAACATTTATATTTTACTGGTTTGTTAACACAGTAGACCCTCGATTATTTGAACTTATTAGAATAAAGTTGGTGTGGTTAATCAAATAGTTCAATTAATCAAATAATTCGGTTAATCAAATAGTCCAGTTAATAAAATAGCTCGGATAACCAAATAGTTCAGGTAATAAATTAGTTCAATTAATCAAATATTTCCACTGACGATTTTAGTTATTTTGAATACTGTTTCTTAATTAATCTTTGACAGTACCAGTACATAGATTTGTATAATTGTGTTCAGTTGTACTAACTAGTTTCTTAGTTAATCTCTAACAGTATCAGTACATAGATTTGTATTATTGTGTTCCGTTGTACTAACTAGTTTCTTAGTTAGTCTCTAACAGTACCATTAAGTTCAAATTACTTTCTTCAGCTCTCTGTCACTGACATTTAAAAGTGTAGTATCCAGTATTACAGGTATTTCCCCCACCCCCTCATCCTTTTCCTACTGAAAACTCAGAATAGGTCGGTTACAAACATTCACTAAAATTATAAACTGTGTGAGATAGGAACGTGATCTTTTCTTTAAAGTCAAGTTGACATTTCGGTAAAATATCATTTAGTTTGAATGTTCTACCACTCTGTTGATGGGGAGATTATCTGGCAGAGATAAAATTTACATACTGGCTGTACGCTTTCTAAATTAAAAGTATTCGGAAACCTGAAAACAGACATGATTTTATCAAGGTAGATCTTTAGAGAACTCAGTGTTTCTTAAGTAGATTTCTACACCTCCTTAGCTACCTTCCGCTACAAAGTGTCTTACCAGCAAACAACAGTCATTATTACATTCACCATTTCTCACCCCTTTTCCTTATTTTAGATTTTATATTATCACTTTTCGTGACGTTTTGAACTGGTATGAATACTTAAATATATTGTCATCGTAAACTTTGTAAATAGATTTGGATTATTGTGTCCAGTTGTATTAATCAGTTTCCAATCAAGTCTCTGACAGAACCAGTAAGTTCAAAATACTTTCTGCTTATGTGTGAAGTCTTACTTAAAATATGAAATTGTCTGAATATATAGTACTAGTAAGATGGGATGTTGACAACTAGTTCTTTAACAGATATAATCTTAATCAGAAGAGACCCCGATGCCATCACAAGAACAGCTATGCTTTGGACACCTGAAGGAAAACGAAAGAGAGGTCGACCAAAAACAACCTGGCGGAGGACTTTTAGAGGTTGAGATGCAAAGAATGAAACAGAGTTGGGGCACTGTACGAAGGATGGCCGCCGACCGAGCAAAGTGAAATCAATTTGTTGTTGCCCTACAAGATGCCACTAGGCGTGATGGCCACAGACTGCTTTGACGGTCGGTGGCTAAGGATCAAAGAAGAGAAGAAGTTCTTTAACACTCTGGATTTAATTGTAATTCAACTTATTAATCATAATGACAGAAGATGTTATTTAATATCATATCATAGAACTAATTTTAGACATATCTCTAGGTGGGTCAGTGATGTGTTTAGAGACTGGAATGAAACTCTGAACTGTGTGAACCATGTAAAACATGTAGCATAATATTTGTAAAGGAGGTAATTGTCTTGCAAGGGAAACAAAAAAGTTGTTAGCAATCATAATAGTTAAGTGTTATGCATATTTTAGTGCGAAACAAATCAACATTATTTTTTAAAGATATACCAAACCATACTAAGCAATATCAGATTATCATAATAGTGTTCATTTTCTGTTTGGTTTTGTTTTTAAAGATTCTTGTGTTTTATTAGAGCAATAAATTGACACACTAGATTGTTTATTTGGGCAGTCTGTATTTGTTAAAACGTGTATCTCTTCATGCAATGACAAAAACAAAATGTTATCAATTAGTTGTCATCGACAAATAACTCCTCCCAGGCACAAAGTGCCGCCAACACTATAAAACTGGTTTGGTGTGTTCACAATGTAAATGGTCATAGGTGTACTAAGCGTACGGTAGAGCTAAGGTGAATGAGAATTTTCGAGAATTTAATGTTTGACAGCCAAATCTTCTAAGGCAACGATTTTCAACCTGTGTGCTGCGGTGCCCTGGGGCGCCATGACTGACGGTTAGGAACGCCGTGGATTTTTTTTTTCGTATTTAGCTGTAAAGAAAACACAGAGCTGTGGGAAATTCCATTTTTGGTGTTTGTCAACCTGCGTGACCCCAGAGAAATTTCACTTTTGATGTTGGCCAGCCTATGAAGTCCAGCTCCCCCGACCCGCCTATCAACTTTCCGCGCATTCTAATCGCGCAACCATAGTAGGTAACACAGTGATTGTCTGTTTTCAAACATTTTTGATTGTGTAGTGAGTTTGATATAAACTATGGAAATATTTTTTAATTTGGCAAGTGTTAGTAAAAAGCGAGAACTTGTTGAGGATGACAAGGAAAGTGGTAATGAGGAAAGGAAACGTAAGTATAGAAAATACGACGAAGGTTACTTAGATTTTGGTGTCAAGTGCACTCTTGTGAACAATGAAGAGCGTTCACGGTGTTTTGTGTTTCAAAGTACTTTCTATCGAATGTATGCTGCCTAGCAAATTGAAGCGCCATTTAGAAAGTGTTCGTAAGAAAGACGTGGGCAAACCAAGAGAATATTTCTCTAGAAAGCTGAGTCAAATGAAAGAACAAAAATCAGCATTTTCTAAGCAGGCGACAATCTCGAGTAAAGCGTCCTACAAGGTAGCATACCAGGTAGAAAAATGTAAGAAACACCATACGATTGCAGAAGAACTCGTTTTACCGTGTGCTATTGATATGGTGTCCATTATGGTTGAAGAGTCCGTGGGAAAACAACTTTTACCCATTCCTTTGTCGGACAGTACAGTACAATTATTGACAAAGTTTCGGTCTTCAAAAAGAAGCTTCTTCTTTGGAAGAGAAAAATCAATGAAGGAGGAGAAATGGGCTACTTCCCAGGTTTGCAGCAGTTCATTACAGACAATGAAATAGATTTTAGTGCAGATATTGTTTCTATAATTCAAGGACACTTATCTAAACTCAGTGTTGATTTTGAAAAATACATTCCTGAAAACTGTGACAGGTTTCAATGTGTTCACAATCCCTTCAGTAGTGATGCTCCTTCGGACTTCAGTACTGCAGAAGAGGAAGAACGGATAGAACTTTTATCAGACTCTTCACAACAAGCGAAGTTTCCATCCATGGCAATGCCAAAATGTTGGTATTCAGTAAAACAGGAGCTCTCAAACTTGAGCAAGAGAGCACTGCAGATATTAATTCCTTTTGCAACCTCCTATCTCTTCCAGGCTGGGTTTTCAGCAGTGGCTGTCATAAAACCAAGTTCAGATCAAGACTTGATGTGGAGAAGGAAATGAGGGTATCTGTATCTCAATTGGTGCCAAGATTTGACAAGCTGTGTAACAACAAGCAAGCTCAAGTTTCACACTGAGGTGACTGGTAATTTATTGATTATATTTTTTTTTTTTAGTTTTACTGCACACATTTTTGTTATGGAGATTGAATCATGGGTGCAGTATATCAGTGAATGATTTTCAGACAATACTAAAAAAAAATGTTAGAAAGAAGCTACTTTATCTGTGGTGTTTTCTTTTTTTATAGTAAGGGTTTTCAAAGTGCACTTTGTGTATATTTTTTCTTGTACGTGTAAATTTTTTCACAGATTGTCAAATTACTTTGTTTTTTAAAATTACATTGTTAAAAAGCCTTTCCAAAGCTCTCCTGCTCACAAAAAGTTAGGCTAAATGTTGAAACATCGCTAGAGCTTTTACTAGTTATCCCACAGGGGAGCCGCAAAAAGAATTTAGTTGGTCAGGGTAGCCATGGACTCAAAAAGGTTGAAAACCGCTGTTCTAGGGATTATAAAATGTACATAAAAGGGGTAGACATGAGTGACCAACTTATTAACTAGTACATTACTTGGAGAAAGACCAATAAATGTTGGAACATTTTACGTTGTATTTCAAGAAGTCAGAAAAAAGAACACCCAAATTTAGAAGAAATAAAAAGCCCAGCTATATATAGGAACATGGCGGAACACCAAGAACAGATATTACCAACGAAGATTTACAACATAATATGAAAGTTCTAGAAATAGACCAAGGAACATTCAGAATAGGACAACTATCGAGAGACAGGACAATACGCAGAGACAAATGGTTAGTGTTGGTACGCAAAGAGAAAACAATGAGAGACGTCGGCACACAAACGGAAGTACCGCACCAAAGCGAGAAGTGCACATCATAGGAAAATACTCCCAGCGGAGAACATAGACAACCACCAAGGAGTAGGCAGATCGCAACAACGGCTAGAATGCAAAAACCCTGGATAAAACCAAGTTGTTTAACCCCACCCCCACAAAACACACATCAAGAACAAGAAGAAAAAAGGCGAGATACGCCCAAGGATGACAGGATAGTGACTTCGCAGGATGCACAGGACAATGTGCAGGATAATGATGACAGCTGTACATTAATTTCGTTGATTGTGAAAAGGCTTTTGACAGTGTAAATAAGTAGTATAGTAGGCGCAAAACGATTATAATTTGTGGAGGATGAGTGGACTTTTATATAATAAAATATACCTATCGATTGTGGAGGATGAGCTGACTTTTATATAGCAATATACCAGCTCGATAATGGCGGGTGTGTAGGTAACTAAGTAGAGATAAGTAGGTTGTAATTAATTACTGGTGTTAGCCGGTCGCTGGGGGTGGTATTGACTTTGGTTGAAGGAGGTGCCGACTCATGGGTGTAGCTGGTGGGTTTTGTGTGGTTGTATTGTGTTGTCTGTTATATATATATATATATATATATATATATATATATATATATATATATATATATATATATATATATATATCTTCTTCTTCTTTGATCCTTAGCCGCCGACCGTCAAAGCAGTCAGTGGCCATCACGCCTAGTGGCTTCTTGTAGGGCAACAACAAATTGATTCCACTTTGCTCGGTCGGTGGCCATCCTTCGTACAGTGCCCCAACTCTGGTTCATTCTTTGCATCTCAGCCTCCACAGTCCTCCGCCAGGTTGTTTTTGGTCTGCCTCTTTTTCGTTTTCCTTCAGGGGTCCAAAGCATAGCTGTTCTTGTGATGGCATCAGGGTCTATTCTGAGGACATGACCAACCCAGTTCCAGCGTCTGCCAGCTATGATGGTGTGCATGTCCTCTTGCTTGCTACGAGTAAGCAGATCTTGGTTAGTGATGGTATTCGGCCAAAAGATTCGGTGAATTTTTCCTAGGCATGTTGTGTGAAAAGAGGACAATTTCGACATTTCCTTCTCTGTAACTCTCCAGCATTCCGCACCATAGAGAAGCACAGAAAGCACACAGCTCTGATATAATCTTAATTTTGTGCTTGTGCTATATTGGGAGGACTTCCAGATGTTGTTTAGGCTAAAGAAGGCTGTTCTTGCCTTATTCATTCTGATGTTGATGTCTTTGCCTGCCCCGCCGTCTGGTGTTACTATGCTTCCTAGGTATGTGAAGGTTTCTGTCTGTACCAATTGCTTATTCCTTACTGATATGGGCTCAGGGTTGGTTACATTGAGCGTCATGACCTCAGACTTCTTTAAATTGATGTTCAAGCCCACCTGCTGGCTAAACTTATTAAGTCTATCCGTTTTTTCCTGGATGTGTTGATGTGAATGTGCTAGTAGTGCAATGTCATCTGCATATTCCATATATATACATACATACAATATTTAAACAACATAGATAACAAAGGTCAAGGTTTTTTAATAAGTGTTTTGTTACAGCTTCTATCCAGAACAAATATATATATATATATATATATATATATATATATATATATATATATATATATATATATATATATATATATATATATATATATATATCTATATATATATATATAGATATATATATATATGTATATATGGATATATGTATATATATATATATATATATATATATATATATATATATATATATATATATATATATATAAAAATAAATATATATATATATATATATATATATATATATATATATATATATATATATATATATATATATATATATATATATATATATATATTTATATTTATATTTATATTTATATATTTATATATTTATATATTTATATATTTATATATTTATATATTTATATTTATATATTTATATTTATATATTTATATATTTATATATTTATATATTTATATATATATTTATATATTTATATATTTATATATTTATATATTTATATATATGTAACCGCAACCAGACGATCCGTCAAGGCCTAAAATCCCATCCGCTGCATACCCAAATAGAACAGTCCCAACTAAGATGGTTTGGCCATGTCTGCAGAATGGGAGAAGATCGGCTACCACGACAAGCATGGGAAACAAAGAGCCAGGGATCCAGACCTCCAGGACGACCCAGAGTCCGCTGGGAGGACAACATTAGACAATCTTTGAAGGACCGAGAACTAGAATGGATCCAGGCCAGGAAGAAGACAGCTGATAGAATGGTCTGGCGCTCTCTCTTCCAAACCTCTACACCTCACGGTAGAAGGGGAACGACTAAGTAAGTAAGTATATGTATGTATATATATGTTGTATGACTAAGAAACAACACACTACAACAACACACAACAATTAAAATACCTGCACATAACACACCAGACAAACCAAAAGCAATACCACCCACACCACACCGCTTATACATTGTTTTACTCCGGCGCTACTCCCCAACACACACCCATGCGGCATCACCCCAGCCAGCCAAAACCAATACCCCCGCGCACTCAAAAATCAACATCACACCACGCTCATTAGCCATCTTCCTCTATAAAACTCATACTAAGCTAATTTATCGATTTTTTATATTTTCCTCTTTATCTCAAGAGTGCAGGATTTTATCGATTTTATGTCTGTTGAATATATGTATATATACTGTATGAAAAAACAACACAATACCAGCATAATACAACAATTAAAATACCTACACACAACACACCAGACAAACCAAAAGCAATACCACTTAGACCACACCGCTTATACATTGTCTTACTCCTGTGCCCGCGTCAGGTAAATGTTCAAGTAGTTATATTGATTGTTGTTTAGTCAGAGTTAATCTTTCATTTGTTTTTCTGGTTCAAGTGCTAACTGGCCTTCCGCCAGAGATGGTAATACTTGACCTTTACTCAGATTTTCAATCCAGGAATGTTCTTCCCTTTGAGTTTGGTGATAAGCAAAACAGTTTCAGCACAACAACGTATATCCAAAAGAAATTACTGTAAAGTTCCACAAACAGCAATGTAGAAAAATTCAATTACAGTTTATTGATGTCATTAGACAAACACTGTAAATTTCACAATGATGATTGGTTATCCAAGATGAAAAAAATATGTAATCCAACTGAATAATATATGTATATCCAAATAGAATAATATATGTATATCCAAATAGAATAATATACTGATTTGTCTACTCAAAAACTTGTCTTGGTATACTCAAAGACGAAGTTCACCTAACGCTATCTGTAAAAATACTCTAGTCTAAAGTTATGGTTTCATTAGAATCATAAGTCCTGAAATCTCTGCCTATCGCCCATAACTCTTCTATTTATACTATTTCTTCTTTTTTTTCCCGCCTTTTATCACACGCCCCGTCCTTTTTTTCACACGGTACAATAATTAACATTTGTATTCCTCTCTTCAGCTTTTCGACCTTTTTGCTCACGACATTCTGTTACTTCTACTTTTTTTCACATGTGTGATCTTTTCCAACTTAACAATAGGATAAAAAAACCAGATCACACAAACATTCATTTGCCACTTTCGCGCTTATAAAACCCGTTCATTATTATCTGGGACTGACCTACGTTTGCCCTGTCAGAGCAGTAACTGCCAACTGAACTTTGAATGAATACTGCGTTTTGTGTAAAAACGTCTTATTTGCTTTTAAGGTCTGTCATTCTTAAATGACGGAGTATGGTTTATCACCGTGGGAGGGGAACGAATGTCAGTCATGGGAATGTACTCGGGGGTCTTAACGGCGTTAGCTGTGTCAGTGGGGGTAAAAATGTCCTAATATCTTTTACCGATGTCCGCTGTGGACATCTCATCTTCTTGTACACATGGTATTTATACACAAAACAGCTTAAAATTTAAAACACCAATTATGCTAGGCAAAATCAATAGTACTGACACTCTAGTATGTCGGGTCATGACCTCTGGTGTGTCTCACTGGATTCAGGAATGCGAGATGGGGTGTTTCTCAGACTACGAAGAAGTATTTATAGAATTTGATAGACACGTTAACATTGGTAAATTCCTGTTGAATAGTGGGGAATGCTCGGAACGGAAAGTCGATTTAGAAACGCTCCGTCTGTGATGGAGCATGTCGGAGAAGGTGACAGGAGATGGACAGGCGTTTAGATGTGTAGGAAGGGATAAATTTGACGTCTGATTCGTCATATATCTGTGAGAAAGGGTCGTCGGCTTGAATAACGTGAGAAGCCATATACGATCATTCAGGTTGTTATCAGCATCTTTAAGAAAACATCGCCAAAATACATTCTCGATGCGATTGAACATTATAAAACGGCCTTTCTATAACATAAAAGGAAAGCGGTGAGTAAACACATTTTAAAAAAAAACTCTGATGTGTCAAAAAGGAAAAATATGTGTGTGCGTATAGCGTGTTTGATTTTGTCACAAAATTCATTAAGAAGAGAGAAAAAAAAAAAGAAAAAAAGAAAAACTGTTGTAAAGCATAAGTCCTATTATAAAGATTTTCAAAGGCAAAAGTGGTGTAATTTGTACAGTGGGTGACTACGTCTCTAAGATCAGTGAGTAGTCTTCTAATCATAAAGATTTCGTATCTAACACTTGCAAAAAAAAAAAAAATTGCGTATAACTAGAGAACTGAGATAATTTATAGTTCTGTTTAACCTGGATAACAATGTGTTGTAGATCTGCGAATGTTTGCGAAAGTTCTTCCATTTCTTGACGTATTGGTGTAAAAGATGTAATGATAATGACAGTCCATGTTACGAAGAATGTGAAATAACTATATAACATTAAAACACAGTGGCGTCACGTTATAATAACTTGTTAGTATATGTTACTTTCTGAGGGCAGGAAAGTCAGCACACCCCAAACCGAGTAAACCTGGTAGCGGTTTACCATCTCTTCTTGACTGTGCAAACGACTGGGAGATGGCGGTAGACCTACCTGTACGAGGGGCATATCCAGAGAGTATCAGAAAATCTGGGAGACGGTCTGATATAGTGCTTCATTCTTCAGCAACGCTTCAGGTCATACCGATTAAACTGACTGTGCCTTTTGAATCCAGATTAGACGAGCAACATTCGTTCAAAGCTGCCAAGTATAATGTTCTGGCCGCGGATCTGAGACATGATGGGTTCACTGCAAGGGAAATGGCTGTTGAAGTCGGCGCAAGAGGGCTTGTGGCTGCATCAGTGTATGATCTATTGAAACTGTTGGGGCTGAGGGGACAGACGAGAACAAGGGCACTGAAGAGGCTTAGTGAAACTGCCGAAAAGGCATCAGGCTGGCTGTGGAACAACCGCAATGGGCAATGGAAATCGAGACAATAAACACTGCGGTACAGAAAACCCCAGGAATTTTTCTAAGTCCCCAATACGCTGAGTTTTTAGGCGTACTAGTGAAATGGCTGTGGCTGAGAGGCGACAGGCGATGTATACTATAAGGGGTGTCAGGAAGAATGTCAGTGGCGAGCGCGCAGTGTCAAGTCTCGTCGGCTTAGCACAGGTGACTCAGTGTGTATCCGTAGTTGTGATGTGCTACGGAGCGAACGGAATAATTTGTCTTCTCTTTGTTACTTTCACAATTGCCTCCACGGCTGGCGGAGTTGTGGATTAAAGTTGCTACCATAAGTGAAATGGGTTCATTTTCGATACAAGACAACAGGAGGATGAGACGCTTGGGAGTTATGACCCAAGTGGGCCCGCCCCCCTTAGAGTGTAAAGGAATATATAGGGCCGAAACCCTTGTCGGACGGGGGGACTTCTTCTGAAGATCAGATTGCTTCCTGTTGTATCGCTCTGTAAAGAGTTTCCTATCATTGTGGGTGTTGCAGATGTCATAACTATCACTATCATCAGTATCATCAGCAGGGTCTTGACTGAGGCTGACATCTTTCTGAAAAAAATAAAATTTCCTACCAAAAAAAATGGACACTAGTGACTTTAGTATGGTGGGGAACGAGGGGTTGTACTTTGAAGAGTTAGTACTCGTTGGGTACTACAGCTGGGTGAGTACCTTTTGTTATTAGAGAAGATTGATTCTCCAATAAACCAATAATCGTTGAACTGGACGTTTACGAATTTGACATGAGGAAGTTGGCGATTTCCATCAAGATAACTCTTTTCCTCGTCAATCGTTGATCACAAGAGGATGGCGTATTTCGCACTGTCGAGTGGGTGGTGGCTGCAGTTGTCGAGGGTAAGGAGGAAGTAGTGTTGAAATGATGCACCTCATGCTGCGTCTTGTGGGGCTGTCTGCGTTTTCTTCGCAATTTCATACGTACTCGTATGTGCTCTTGAGGTAACCTCACAAACATTGTTAACGGTGGTGAGTCATCTGTTGTTCCAAAATATGGGCGTTTCGTTGGTATGTGAAATTCAGTGTTGCGTTGACTGATCACACTTTCGTGGTCACTCTCGGGATCTGCTGTATCTAGGTCAGATTCGTGTGTGAATGGAGGTGGTGGAAGAATAAAATCTTCCTCAAGTGTGCATGTAGCGCTGTCTGCTTTTTCTTCATTAGATGGTGCTGTGTGTCGATTATCATTATCTTGTTCAGAGGTGTGCCGTTCTGCTTGTGAAACAGCGTTGTCTGTGTGTTCGTCGCAATTTCTATTGTTGCTCTCTGATTCTCTGCGGCAATATGTATTTATGTTCTCAGATTCTCTGTGTGAGGTTTTTGAAGTATCTGTGGAATGATATTGGTTCAATGTGGCTTTATGTATGGGTCTGCCATTAGATAAAACTGGTGGTGCTATCGGGCGATGAGTAGCTTTCTTAATGTGTGCTGCATGAGCTTTGGTGACTATGTTCTTCTTGTCATCTTGTTCAAACGCATTTATCATCAACTTGTGAATTTCTTTTCGTCTTGCTAACAAACAAACAGAAAATCTGTCCTCCAATAATTTCAGCACCTTTCGTGTTGTGAGTGTGTTGAAAACACCTTCTTTCAGGATTGCTTTTATCTCTTTCTTCAACTCTTCTACGGTTGGTTCAGGGACTGGGATATTTTGCGAATTTGTCTGCCTAGCCGACTGTCTTAATGCTGTTCGAGTGTGTCTAGACAATGTGTGGGTGTTCAATGGGTCACTGACCTGACTTGACCTGGCAACATTGTTTGTGTTACGACACAAATCATCTTTGTTTTCGTCACTTGTAGTTCGTGTATTTCTTTAGGTTGACTATTGATCATGGTAGCCCATCGTGTGTCATTTGATGTTACAAAACCGACCTGGTGATGTATGTTAGGTGGTGTTCTCTATTGCTGTATTGGTGTGATATGTACCCTCATTCCATCTTCTGTCGTTATTAAGCAAGTTTGATGGTCAATGGTTGTAACATTTTGTACTGCCCATATCTTTCGTTGTTTGATTCCGTTGATAAGGTTTCTGATTGCATTGCGACAAGCTCTTTTATTAAGACTACTCCAATCTGCTCTTGTATCGACGGTGTCTCTTTCCCATTTTCAAATATGTTGTTGTTGCTGCTGTTGTTCTTGGCTAGGATCCATTTTATCGATTATGCCTGTCTGTCTTCACCAAAGAAAAGGGCAGGTCACGGCGCCAATTAGTGTAATATGTGCCCGCGTCAGGTAAATGTTCAAGTAGTTATGTTGATTGTTATTTAGTTAGAGTTAATCTTTCATATGTTGTTGTGGTCCAAGTGCTAACTGGCCTTCCGCCAGAGATGGTAATACTTGACCTTTACTCAGTTTTTCAACCCAGGAATGTTCTTCCCTTTGAGTTTGGTGATAAGCAAAACAGTTTCAGCACAACAACGTATATCCAAAAGAAATTACTGTAAAGTTCCACAAACAGCAATGTAGAAAAATTCAATTACAGTTTATTGATGTCATTAGACAAACACTGTAAATTTCACAATGATGATTTTTTATCCAAGATGAAAAAATATGTAATCCAACTGAATAATATATGTATATCCAAATAGAATAATATATGTATATCCAAATAGAATAATATACTGATTTGTCTACTCAAAAATTTGTCTTGGTATCCTCAAAGACGAAGTTCACCTAACGCTATCTGTAAAAATACTCTAGTCTAAAGTTATGGTTTCATTAGAATCATAAATCCTGAAATCTCTGCCTGTCGCCCACAACTCTTCTATTTATACTATTTCTTATTTTTTCCCGCCTTTTGTCACACGACCCGTCCTTTTTTTCATACGGTACAATAATTAACATTTGCACTACTCTCCTCAGCTTTTCGACCTTTTTGCACAACGACATTCTGTTATTTCGACTTTTTTTCACATGTGTGATCTTTTCCAACTTAACAATAGGATTAAAAAAAGAACCAGATCACACAAACATTCAATTCCCACTTTCGCACTTATAAAACCCATTCATTATTATCTGGGACTGACCTACGTTTGCCCTGTCAGAGCAGTAACTGCCAACTGAACTTTGAATGAATACTGCGTTTTATGTAAAAACGTCTTATTTGCTTTTAAGGTCTGTCATTCTTACATGTAGCATATTATAGCACATATAAATGCTTAGCGTGGAAGTAGGAGGTTAATGCTAGCGTGAAAAGCCAAGCGGTCACACTCCGACGCTATTCCCCAACAGATACTAATGAGTCATCACCCCCGCCAGCCAAAACCAATACCCTCTCCCTTAAAAAACCCTCTTAGTAACCTACACCGCCATTATCGATTTTTTTATATTTTCTGCCAGTATCGATTTTTATATATTTTATCTATATATTTGTTTTCAATAGAAGCTGTAACAAAACACTGTGATATTAAATATATTTATTGCAATTAAAAAACCTATATATATTTGTTCTGGGCAGCAGCTGTAACAAAACACTGTGATATTAAATATATTTATTAAGAAACCTTTACCTTTGTTATCTATGTTGTCTAAATATTGTATTTATATATGTTGTATATGTATATATATATATATATATATATATATATATATATATGTATGTATGTATGTATGTATGTATATATATATATATATATATATATATATATATATATATATATATATATATATATATATATATATATATATATATATATATATATATATATATATATATATATATATATATATATATATATATGTATGTAGGTATGTATGTATGTATATATATATATATATATATATATATATATATATATATATATATATATATATATATATATATATATTGTATAAATATTGTCTTCATGTTGTAAAATATGTTGTATAAACAAACAACACAATACAGCCCACAAAAACCCACCAGCTACACCCATGAGTCGGCACCCCCACCAACCGAAGTCAATACTACCCCCACCGACCAGCTATCACCAGTAATTACCTACAACCTACTTATCTCTCTTTAGTTACCTACATATCCGCCATTATCGAGCTGGTATATTGCTATATAAAAGTCAGCTCATCCTCCACAATTGATCGGTACATTTTATTATATAAAAGTCCGCCCATCCTCCACAAATTATAATCGTTTTGCGCCTACTATATTACTTACATAGGGACAGTTTATGGAAAATATTGAGGGCTTATAAAATTCCAAGCTGCATAGTGTCAATCATAAAACGCCTCTCTGCCAACTTTGCGTGTAGCGTTGGGCAGAGCAACCTAACCTTTGAGGTGAAGACAGGAGTACGACAGGGATGCCCCTTATCAACAACTCTATTTTTAACAGTCATAGACTGAGTGATGCGCCAGACAACAGAGGGCAGTCCAAGAGGAATAAGATGGACTACATTTTCTACATTAGAAGATCTGGAATATGAAGATGACATTGCATTACTAGCACATTCACAGCAACACATTTAGGAAAAAACGGATAGACTTAATAAGTATAGCCATCATGTGTGCATGAACATCAATCTGAAGAAGTCAGAAGTCATGACGCTCAATGTGAGCAACCCTGAGCCCATATCAGTAAGGAATCAGTAACTGGAACAGACAAACACCTTCACATACCTAGGATGCATAGTAACACCAGACGGCGGAGCAAGTAAAGACATCAACAACAGAATGAACAAAGCAAGAACAGCCTTTTTTAGTCTAAACAACATCTGGAAGTCCTCTTAGTACAGCACAACGACAAAATTAAGATTATATCAGAGCTGTGTGCTTTCTGTGCTTCTCTATGGTGCGAAATGCTGGAGAGTTACAGAGAAGGAAATGTCGAAATTGTCATCTTTTCACACAACATGCCTAAGAAAAATTCACCCAATCTTTTGGCCGAAAACCATCACCAACCAAGATCTGCTTACTCGGAGCAAGCAAAAGGACATGCACGCCATTATAGCTGGAAGACGCTGAAGCGGGCTTGGCCATGTCCTCAGAAGAGACCCCGATGCCATCACAAGAACAGCTATGCTATGGACCCCTGAAGGAAAACGAAAGAGAGGCCGACCAAACACAACTTGGCGGAGGACTGTGGAGGCCGAAATGCAAAGAATGAACCAGAGTTGGGGCACTGTACGAAGATTGCCACCGAGCGAGCAAAGTAAAATCAATTTGTTGCTGCCCTATGTCACAGAGAGTTTATTGATCATAAATTGCCTATATCCTCTTCTTTTCTTCACCCGTGTCCTCTATTTAATTATCACTCTTTACCTTTTTCCTGTATTTTTCGCATCCATTCGATTGCGAAAAAAAATTTTCTTTCCCATTCTCAACTTTACCGTTTTCTTTCTCATACTGGTAAACGCATTTATGACATAACGTGTCAGAGAGAGAGCGTTAAAATGCATTCTATTGCATTAGGTGTCAGTGGACGAAACTGTGAATATATTCGTCTGGCCAGACATAGGATCAGACATATGTCTACAGCATTCCCTGCATCAGACGAAATACACTGTGAATATTCGCTTTCGCCAGACCTATAGGCGACAAAGTTGTCTGCATTTTCACCTGCCACAACGAATTGCATCGGCTGGGCGCTCAGTGATGCGCGATAGCCGACATCTCCTCGGCACAGTTTGAGACATTTGTCTGGAAATCCCAGCTGACAAGGCACTAACTGTTGGCCTGGTCAGCGTGAGGTGTGAAAACGCACGAGTGTCAGTTCATGGTAGTCTTCTAGTTGATGTAAGGTGCTTTAGACGGAAAGGGGAGATTATTTCGTTTGGCGAAATAAAGTTGGGACCTCTTTGTCTGGTAATAGATATAACCAGAATGTTAAACTTTATTTTCATTCTGACTCCTAAAGTGTTGCAGTAGACAGCTCGCTGTGCTAGATCAAATATCTGTGTTTTGGCGAAGTCTGAGTTTCTTGGCCATTTTGCCGAGTTCTAGACTACCATTAGATTGCAGTATTCTAGTTCATGGTTTAGTCTGTAGTTCTGTGTGTGGAGGTAAATATTATATATAATATATAGTATTTTGTGAGTGTTTAAAGTGATAATCGCTTATTTCATATTTCACTAGATACATTTGGTGCAGAGTGCTTAATTTATATAGTCTGTATTATTTTCTAGTGACGTGTTTCAGTGGAAAGCAGAATAAATTATAACTTCTAGCTAAACAACAATGTAGCTATTAAGGAATTTAAATTTACTGCTAAATAATCAGACGAGAATAATTTTTCTAACTGACTTATAAATGCTAGATGCCTCATGAGTGTTGACGGAATACGTATGTATTCCTTATTCATGAGGATTGATGATTTTAAATATATAACTTATTGCATGGGAAGTTTCAAATGATAAGCCAAGCTGTACGCTTGCATTTTAAAAACGTAAGTTATATTGAGTACATAACACGTAACATATTTCATATGTGGTTTTTCTTTATTCAGTGAATACTGGGGTGACCCAATCTTTGCCAGCGTTAGTACAGAGTAAATACCTGTGAAGAACTAACCCATTTTCTTAGAGTGACTTGGTGCAAAATCTTTACGAGTACTTTAAAGGATAAATGAAGAAACAGGCCTATCGCGCCATATTAAATTCTTCCTGAGAAAAACTCTAGTACATTTTTAGCCTGTGTGGCAAGTAACTTATTAACGTCAGTAACATTCCGACGGAGTTTGACAAGTGATGTGGTGACCGATTATAGTCCTAGCCTGAAAGAACCCACCGACCTGACATTCCTTATTTCTAGAAACTAAGCTAGTGACACTGTTCTTGCTATTAACGTTCGTACCTGGAAAATTTTATGTGACTTAAACAGACATTCGACAAATAAGCACCCCCCAAGGAATCGTTCCCTGAAGCAGAGAATTCAACCCGTTTTTTTTTGGAACTGGGGATTTCTTGGTCAAGGCTGCCATTGACAATTCTGTAGGTAAATGCCCTGAAAAATTGTATTTGACAGAAGTGGCTACCATAGCTGTGAATATGAGCAACTGCACGTGATCACTGCTGAATGAATAGAGTGAATGCAGGACTGAGTGATTTCTTAATTGTTGTAATGTGGCACCCATTTTGCTGCCTGAATTCCTTTATGCAAGTTATTGCTAACAATATGTACCCTTAGAATAAAGCAGAGTATCAAGTCTGTCCATACCTTAAAAGGGGGAAACCATAGACTCAATCATATGTATCTGTACCTCTTTGGGGTTATCACTTTCTTCTAACGGGACTGTGAGCTATATATCCAGGCGAGAACCATACAAACGGGTCTATCACTATTGTAGCATTCCTTGATTTTTATGACTATGTGTATGCTTTTGATGTATTTTATATGTTGTGATGTAAGTTTACTATGATAATTAAACTATACCTACATTTATTTCAGTGTGGTGGTCAGTTCGTTCCCACAATATATATATAATCCTTGTTATAGTTTTCCCACGTCTGTGTGTGTAACTGTCGTCACTTGTATGTGCGGGCACGTGAGTGGATAGATATATATTAATATACATATTTTTTATAGACTGTCTGACTCCTTTGGATCTGTTGTAGAAGATAGGCGGAAAGAGAGTGAGATTCTCGATTTCCGGGACAGCCTCTATAAATCTCTACCATCTCACTCGTGGAACTCTATTTCTAATATCACATCACACTGTGGCTATCACTCATTCTAACCTATTCAGAAGGGACCAACCCAAGTCTTAATTTCCCTATAAAAAAATCTACGACAGAATGGTGGCTCGTTTTTTCCGGGAATTGAACTCTAGTCCTGAGCAAATTCGAATATCAGCTCGTTTGCAGGATTAATTTTCTTTATTCTGATATAGAGTAAGAGTGTGATGTCTTTTGAGTTTTTTACTTTTTAAAAATAATTTATCCCATAGACGTATCGATCTGTTTATGGGCGTGCTGACCACACAATTAATAATTGTTTTTAACCACAGCATTTTGAGCATTATACATTTGAGTTACAGGTTGATTTTGTCGGAATATATGTTAATTACTGATTTTGTAATACTAAACGCTGGTAAAGTTTGTCAGTGTATAACATTCACAGGGTTCTGAAGCAGGAAGGTGTTCGAACTAAGTTAAGGAGTGCGTTTCGGACTATTTGTCCAGATTAATTGCCTCCCTTACCCTAACTGTCTTCAGGGGTAAACTTGATAGTTGATTTAAAATTTTGGGGATACTTTTTTTCTTCTTAAATTTTTTTGCAATAATTATTTTGTTTCCACTGTAGCAACTTATTTTTAAGGAGTAATCTTAACTACCATTTATTTGACGTAGTCGTCTGCATTAGGTGCTTAATTGCCGATTAATAGCAGCGATAGTTAGATACTATAGTATAGGAGGAGGTATCCCAGGTTAAAGAATATCATCTTTTTGGATTTTTTTGTAATTTTTCGCAAGTGGTAGGAACCAGTGTATCATTTGTCTTATCTCTTTCTCGTCTAAGTCTCAGTCACTGAGCTATTATGGCAGAGATGGCGAATTTAGACAGCTCCTCAGGGACGAGGCGAGAGAAGAAGGTTTGGATGGAGAAGAAGCGAAAGCTTTTGTCAGAGACGAACTTGAGAGATATGACGCGGAGAGAAAAGCAGCTGAAGCTAGAGAGGAAAAAGAAGAAGCTAAGAGGAAGGAAGAAGCAGATAGTCTATTACAGCAGAAGAAGATTGAGGAAGAAATGGAAATTCGCAGTGCGAACGAACGAGAGAAGGAGAGACAGCATGAGGAACGAGAGAATGAGAGACAGCATGAGAAGGAGAGAGAAGAGAGACAGCATGAGTTGGCTCTTAAAACTCTACAATTCCAAAGTCGTGGCGCTGCCTCTACCTCCAGCAATGGAGAGTCTTCTCCTCATTCTTCCTTAACTGATCCTTCTAGCACTCAATCTACTCACCTCACTGCTATGTCTTTTGCGCTAGAATCTTTCCCTTGTCCAAATGTGAAGATTGAAACGTATCTAGAAAAATTTGAGAAAATTGCAACTCTGTACGGTTTAGAGAGGTCGAGTTGGAATTTGAAGCTTTCTCAGGCGTTGAAAAGCAGTGCGTATGATGTTTACGCCAAACTGGAAAGCAGCCAACAAGACAACTATGATGTGTTGAAGAAAGCGTAACTGGAGCGCTTCGAAATGAATGCTCGCAAATTTTTGCAACTGTTTCGCAACAGCAGGAAGGAGAGCTCTGAAACTTTCCAGCAGTTTTCATCTCGTTTGAAGGGATATTTGACAAAGTGCCTTGAGCTTTCACAGCTCCCCTCTACCTATGAAGGTCTGGAGGAATTTGTTTTAACAGAACAAATAAAGAACACTTTGTCTGCTGGTACCCGGAGATTTTTAGCTGAGCAGGGTGCAGAAAAGCTTGAAGACATCTTGAAAAAGTCTGAGCGTTATCAAAATGCGCTGGCTGAATTACTGGCCTCAAAACGTAAACCGACAGAAGAGCATTTTCGAAAAAATAATCTAGACCAATCTTCTCATGCTTCGCATGCTTCTAATCAGAATAACCACAGAGAAACTGGACCTCAAAACCCCCCTCCTGAAAAATCCAAGTTCTACAGGAACAAGTACCCCAACCACAGTAAACAGTCTGATCAACCCGACCGCCCTTCATGGCAGCGTGGCCAGAAAGGTCAAGGTGGCAAAGAGAGAAATCCTGAGCACGGGACTAATGATCAGAGTGAGCACACCGAGCCTAAACGCATCGGATGCTTACTAACAGTCTCGCAAGGCGGAATTATTGATAGTGATTCCCAACCTGTTGGGGATACACCCTCAACGCGAGGTACTGTTATATTGAACGGTTCTCAAACTTCTTGTTTATTTGACTCGGGGCTTTCGTATGGTTGCATTGTTGCCAGAAACCTGATTAAACCCGGTAAAGAGACAGGAGAGATCGTCCAACTTTGTGGAGTTCGTAAGAGTGATGCACCTACAGCGCTTTCCATCGCACTGGTGGAGATCCACTCTGAGTTTGTCAGTGGCGAGATCAACGCGGCTGTTATGGATGATCCCATCTACCCAGTCATACCTGGCGGTAGATACGTGTCTATTGGGAAACCGGAAGAGCCGATTGTAGCAGCAGTAACTACAAGACGGCAAACCAAGAAGGAACGGGAGCCTGCGCCTAATTTGTTACCAATGGAACTTAAAGAAGCGCAACAAAAGGACCATACCTTGGCACCCTGCTTTAGGAAACTGCCCATGGCTAAGGAACCCAGACAGCACGGGGACATTTTTTCTAAGGATGGCGTACTTTATTGCAGAACGGGCAAGCCTGACCAAGGTTACAACCAGCTCCTAGTACCGAAACAGTACAGAAGCCAAATCCTAGAAATGGGGCAATCTCTTCCCTTTAGCGGACATATGGGACAGAACGCCACAAACCAACGGATAACCAATCATTATTGGTGGCCAGGAGTACATACTGATATTATCAGGTATGTCAAATCCTGTGCCCAGTGCAAACGTGTACCACCCAAGCAACAGACACCCCCAGTCTCTTTGGGTGAAATGCCAATAGTGGGAACACCATTCGAACGGGTTGTGATAGACATTTTAGGACCCTTAGAAAGGACTAAAAGAAGGAACAGGTTTATCCTGACCTTAGTCGATACATGCACTTTATGGGCAGAAGCTATCCCGCTAACATGCGCAGATGCCAAGCATGTCACAGAAGCCCTCGTGCAGATTTTCACTCGGTTGGGATTCCCTCAGCAAGTGTTGACTGATAACGGATCTCCATACCGAAACCTGTTGATGGATGAGATCGTTAAGATCTTGAGGGACCAGCACATCTACACTAAGCCTTACACTCTGGTCAGAAATGGGCTAGTAGAACGTGTTAACGGAAACCTCAACATGATGTTAAGTAAACTGGCACAAGTGAAACCTGAAGATTGGGATTGTTGCATTCCGGCAGCTTTATTTGGCTACAGAGAATCTCATACTTCCACAGGATTTCCGCCAGCGACGCTTTTATTCGGCAGACCTATTAAGGGCCCGCTTGAAGCCTTACTTTGGTCGCTGACAGACCAGAAGGCTGATGAGACAGTCGTCTCAGCAAGTAAATACGTATCGGATTTAAAGGAAAGGTTGAAACTAGGATGGGACCTAGCAACTACTAACTTTAAGCGAGCACGCACAAAGCACGCTAACCGATACAGGAAAGTCGCGGAAGAAAGAGAATTGGAAGCAGGAGGGAAAGTTTTGGTGTTACTCCATACCGGAAACAACCAACTGAGGATCGGATGGCAAGGGCCGTTTACCGTCCCGAAAAAGTTTTCTAAGGCTAACTACCAGATCTCTATTCAAGGAAAGGAGAAGGTTTTCCATTTAAATCTGTTAAAGACGTACTTGGAAAGACCAGTGCCAACCTCCGACCATCTCCTGACGATCGCCAAAGCTGACGAAGATGACGATAGTGGCAGGAAATTCCACTGCACACACACGAAATTTTTCAAAAATGTCAAAAGCGGCGACGCTCTTTCAAGCGCGCATGGGAGACAATCCAGAGAAAGCAAACTTTGGGAGTGGACTTGAGTAGGAATAGGAGAGAGATGGAGGGGGAGAGGAGATGGAAGAGGACAGACACCCTCAAGCTACGGATATAGGAAACTTATTTCCATAACGTAGACATGGATTGACTCTATATCTTAAAGGAGGGATGTTCTGTCACAGAGAGTTTATTGATCATAAATTGCCTATATCCTCTTCTTTTCTTCACCCGTGTCCTCTATTTTATTATCACTTTTTATCTTTTTCCTGTATTTTTCGCATCCATTCGTTTGCGAAAAAAATTTTCTTCCCCATTCTCAACTTTACCGTTTTCTTTCTCATACTGGTAAACGCATTTATGAAATAACGTGTCAGAGAGAGAGAGAGAGCGTTAAAATGCATTCTATTGCATTAGGTGTCAGTGGACGAAACTGTGAATATATTCGTCTGGCCAGACATAGGAGCAGACATATGTCTACAGCATTCCCTGCACCAGACGAAATACACTGTGAATATTCGCTTTCGCCAGACCTATAGGCGACAAAGTTGTCTGCATTTTCACCTGCCACAACGAGTTGCATCGGCTGAGCGCTCAGTGATGCGCGATAGCCGACATCTCCTCGGCGCAGTTTGAGACATATTTCTGGAAATCCCAGCTGACAAGGCACTAACTGTTGGCCTGGTCAGCGTGAGGTGTAAAAACGCACGAGTGTCAGTTCATGGTAGTCTTCTAGTTGATGTAAGGTGTTTTAGACGGAAAGGGGAGATTATTTTGTTTGGCGAAATAAAGTTGGGACCTCTTTGTCTGGTAATAGATATAACCAGAATGTTAAAATTTATTTTCATTCTGACTCCTAAAATGTTGCAGTAGACAGATCGCTGTGCTAGATCAAATATCTGTGTTTTGGCGAAGTCTGGTGTCTTGGCCATTTTGTCGAGTTCTAAACTACCATTAGATTGCAGTATTCTAGTTCATGGTTTAGTCTGTAGTTCTGTGTGTGGAGGTAAATATTATATATAATATCTAGTATTTTGTGAATGTTTAAAGTGATAATCGCTTATTTCATATTTCACTAGTTACATTTGGTGCAGAGTGCTTAATTTATATAGTCTGTATTATTTTCTAGTGACGTGTTTCAGTGGAAAGCAGAATAAATTATAATTTCTAGCTTAAACAACAATGTAGCTATTAAGGAATTTAATTTTACTGCTAAATAATCAGACGAGAATAATTTTTCTAACTAACTCATGAGTGTTGACGGAATACGTATGTATTCCTAATTCATGAGGATTGATGATTTTAAATATATAACTTATTGCACGGGAAGTTTTAAATGATAAGTCAAGCTGTACGCTTGCATTTTAAAAACGTAAGTTATATTGAGTACATAATACGTAACATATTTCATATGTAGTTTTTCTTTATTCAGTGAATACTGGGGTGACCCAATCTTTGCCAGCGTTAGTACAGAGTAAATACCTGTGAAGAACTAACCCATTTTCCTTAGAGTGACTTGGTGCAAAATCTTTACGAGTACTTTAAAGGATAAATGAAGAAACAGGCCTATCGCGCCATATTAAATTCTTCCTGAGAAAAACTCTAGTACATTTTTAGCCTGTGTGGCAAGTAACTTATTAACGTCAGTAACATTCCGACGGAGTTTGACAAGTAATGTGGTGACCGATTATAGTCCTAGTTTGAAAGAACCCACCGACCTGACATTCCTTATTTCTAGAAACTAAGCTAGTGACACTGTGCTTGCTATTAACGTTCGTACCTGGAAAATTTTATGTGACTTAAACAGACATTCGACAAATAAGCACCCCCCAAGGAATCGTTCCCTGAAGCAGAGAATTCAACCCGTTTTTTGGAACTGGGGATTTCTTGGTCAAGGCTGCCATTGACGATTCTGTAGGTAAATGTCCTGAAAAATTGTATTTCCCAGAAGTGGCTACCAAAGCTGTGAGTATGAGCAACTGCACGTGATCACTGCTGAATGAATAGAGTGAATGCAGGACTGAGTGATTTCTTAATTGTTGTAATATGGCACCCAATTTGCTGCCTGAATCCCTTTATGCAAGTTATTGCTAACAATATGTACCCTTAGAATAAAGCAGAGTATCAAGTCTGTCCATACCTTAAAAGGGGGAAACCATAGACTCAATCATATATATCTGTAACTCTTTGGGGTTATCACTTTCTTCTAACGGGACTGTGAGCTATATATCCATGGGAGGATCATACAAACGGGTCTATCACTATTGTAGCATTCCTTGATTTTTATGACTATGTGTATGCTTTTGATGTATTTTATATGTTGTGATGTAAGTTTACTATGATAAATAAACTATACTTACATTTATTTCAGTGTGGTGGTGAGTTCGTTCCCATTATATATATATATATATATATATATATATATATATATATATATATATATATATATATATATATATATATATAATCCCTGTTATAGTTTTCCCACGTCTGTGTATGTAACTGTCGTCACTTGTATGTGCGGGCACGTGCGTGGATAGATATATATTAATATGCATACTTTTTATAGACTGTCTCACTCCTTTGGATCTGTTGTAGAATATAGGCGGAAAGAGAGAGAGATTCTCGATTTCCGGGACAGCCTCTATAAATTTCTACCATCTCACTCGTGGAACTCTATTTCTATTATCACATCTCACTGTGGCTATCACTCATTCTAACCTATTCAGAAGGGACCAACCCAAGTCTTAATTTCACTATCAAAAAATCTACGACACCCTACAAGACTCCACCAGGCGTGATGGCCACTGACTGCTTTGACGGTCGGCGGCTAAGGATCAAAGAAGAAGCAGAAGTTGGTGTTAGCCCAAATAGAAAAGTCCGCTTTGTTCTTCCATTTTCCTATGCCCATTATTGTTAATTGTTAGCACGTTTATTTTTAGGTCTGCTACTTTTACTTAAGTCTGTGAGTGTGGTAATAATAATAATAATAGCCCCTTCAGTCCTACCTGACTATGGGAATGTCCTGTCCATTGCACAAGATCACAGTTACATGGAGATCAAGCTGTTGCCCATGCAGCATTTCCCCCTCTCCACGCAGTCAGTAGATCCAAAGGAATGGCAGTAGCCGGTATAGTTTGGTGCCAGCCACGTGTCAGGAGTTGCCAGAATAATGTCGAATCAACATTAGACTGCCTTAAGGACTCAGACTTCGGATTTATCATCAGGGTTTACTCCCGAAGCCTTTCCCGTAAACGGATATTCCCGCAGCGGTGGTTTGAATTAAGAGTTTTCTCTTTTCTCAGATACGCTACCAACCAAGGATCACGAGCCCTATTTGCCTGAAAGCTGCTAGGTTTAAGGCACCAGTGACTCGCCTTCGCCCCTTCTCCCGTCAGTAGAAACAGTTCCGCCGGGCTCAAATTGAGCCACACGTAAAGCCGTAAGCTGGGCTTGGTTCTCAGGGGCTATTTGTGACGCTTGCCATAGAAGCATTTATCTGCAAGGAGGAATGTGGTCAGGATGTTTTCTATACATTTATCGTTTAGTGGGAAAAAGCTGGTGTCGTATTCATAGTCAAGCAACGTCTGTTCATCTTTCCCTTATATGACAGTGACCTTAATCAAGTTATCTTGTTTCTAAGGTTCTCTAATTATGGTTCTACTACAAGAACATAAAGTAAAGGGGAGAGAGGACTCTCTAGTCTGACAGATCGTGTTAACCTGCAGGTGTTAGTAAATGTACGAATTACCAAGACCCATCTCTCAGGCTTCATGTAGAGAATTGTAATTCATTTACTATATTAGTATTCTCCTATGTTACAATGTAATAACATTGTGTGAAGGTATGACAGTCATACTTTACCGAAACCCTTTTTTCTTGGTCAAGGGAACTGATTGACGACTGACAACTCTTCTGGTGAGTGTAGTAAATTATGTCCCCTATGAAATGAGTGCGCTAATTGATGTGTCTCTTCTGGACGCTAGACTGCTTGTCTTCGTGTATAAGAGTCGCCTTGAATGAGTTAAGTTTAGTTACAGCTTTTGTTAAAATGTTATAGTCAACGTTTAAGAATGATATTGGTCGGTAGTTTATATTCTGTGTTTTCTCAGAGTTTATTTTAGGTATTAGAGTAGAAAATAAAAGGGGGAAGGGGCTAAAATAGGAGAGAAATGTCAGTAGAATTCTGCTGTGTGTTCATGTGGCCATACGGCAAATTAATTAATCAAAGTTTAAGTTTTCTTTCTTTGATCCTTAGCCCCCGACTGTCAACGCAGTCTGTGGCCATCACGCCTGCTGGTGTCTTGTATGGCAGCAATAAACTACTTCCACTTTGTTCGGTCGGTGGTCATCCTTCGAACAGTGACCCAGCTCAGGTTCATTCCTTGTATCTCGGCAGATCAGATATTATATATAAGTCAGTGCAGCAAGAGTTAACACGTTTTTATAAATTATTGATGGCTGGTTAAATAGTTTTGTAAAGAAATCTTTAATTTTCTAGTCAATTCGCACATATAGTTATAAGCAAAGCAAAAGGTAGTTGTTATGAGTTAAATTCATAACATGTATGTCAATACCAATACGGCTCGACTAGTTGACATCCTTGTTGATGACCGGTGCCCTTGGTTACATGAAGTACGTCATTGCCTTTTGGGCCTAATTGCAAAAGTCTACGGTTGCTGTCAGCAGAAGTCAGCGATCGTTCTGGGTCTTCTGTGTGTGTCTTTCGTGGCAGATGGAAGTGTGCTTATGAGCTCCTGAATATTATAATGTTCCAAGACCTATTCCTTCTATGTACCATCACTAGCTCGCCCATACAACGCCGTGAGGCGACGCTAGTTTATTTGTGAAAGGAATGATGCTTTATCTGCATACCGTGAGTGTTTGACTTTTAATAAAATGCATGAAAATGTCTCGGACATGGTTCTACTAGCAGACGTTACAGATCGATACTAAAGACTGTAGAGTTGACGCCGTAAACTACTGTATATGCATTGCACGAATGGATCTATGGAGCTTCGTCTCTGTGAATAAATATTTGAACTTGTCCAGGCTGCCTTTACGTTAATGCGGAGTGGTTTTACTGTGTGCGTGGTCTGCTAGACATCGCCTAGGTGACTTTTGCCAGAGTAATACTAAACGTACTCCAACTATTATTATTCTACAAAAGATCCGCAACAGCTAAAAATGGTAGTCTCAAGCTGGGATCTCCGGAATTTAATATCTTGAACATATCAAGAAATATATTGCAAGTCGTTGAACTTTGTTTCGTGAAGGATGCTCAAATTTTATAGATGGCGGTGCATATCGTCTGCTAACGTGTGTGAGGTTATATGTACATGTATTTGCAGTGCTAAGTCTCCAGTTCAGTGCACAAGTTGAACTTTTTCAAGATAAAAGTATTTACTACAGACTTTTACGATTGTAAATTCATGTTTTCTGCCCGATGATGGCGTGTTTGCAAGTATCGATCGGAGAAATTTGTCAAGAGACCAACGTACGAAATGGCGTTCCTGCTTGGTCGTGAGGAATGGTGGAAATCTAAGTCCAACCCTCTTCGCTGCACTGCTTCTGATTCGTTTTTCGTCTGACGCAGAAATTGCTGCCAGGAGGAGTTTTCTTTTTTTCATAGCAAATGAGTGTATTTATTGTTACATGCAGCGTGAGACTTGATAAATCTAGTTTGACAGGTTTCTTTTTTACATGTTATATTTATTTCTGTGCATATATGTTTCTGTAACTAGTGGGAGGTTGGTGGGACTCATGAATTTCTTTTTTAATACCTCATCATGTATGGTCGAGAAAGATTCATGGGCGTTCTGTAAGGTTTGGTTCATGATTTTCTCAAATAGCGGGGCCGGCATTACAAAGCTGTGAGTTATCTGCTGCTATTTAGATTACCATTACCACTGTTTGTTTGTTGTGCAGTTTTGTTAATTGGTAAGTTTGTTTTTGTGGTTAAGTTACTTGTAATTTTTTATTTAGTTGTTCTACATCATTGTTTGTGATATTGTTGATCTAACTTTGCTATCCCTATGTTACGTACATTTATTACCTAAGGGGGTAGTCGTCGGTCCTACCAAATGTACGCACCAGTTTTATATAGTTATATTATTTGTGCGGTCGAATGATTCGCGCACTGACGTGCACAAAGCAGTGAGTGTTGCTTTGGACGCACGTGTAACCTAGTTGAGTAGTTTGTGACGTCACGTTTTGAAGTGGAAACATGGAACTGTCTTGTGTCCATGATAGTAATTTTATATTTCGTATTCAATGGCATTTTAAGGAAGCCATTTATTTCTAGTGATCTGTATTGGTCTTCAGGTCGAAACCAATATCAGGAATGTCACGTGAGTTATCGTCCCACTTCTTATTTTAATGCTGTATGAAAAGGGCCGCTCTAATACTAGTCTAGCGGGAATTAAGATGTTCCTAGAATGGATCTACAGAGTCGCTTGCCTTTAAGATTTGAATCGTAGACGGAGAATTCCTACGAGTAGAAGAAGTTATATTGTTTATCTTACGCACATGTTTTATATGCCGTACATGCTTCAATGCCAAAATCGTGGCTTGGATGTAAAGAGAGGTTAGCCAACTGAAAGCCTTTACTGTTAGGATTATCGTATATGACTTTGTGTGAAAATTATATGATGTACAACGCTATGTATGAAGAACGTCTGGGAATTTTAACAAATGTAATATGGAAGATTTCACCCCAGAGTATGTATACGTTACCATGATCGACGTCCTTGAAAGAAGGTCAACGGTCGTGACTGAGAAGGATATTATACGGTAACAGTTTTGTAATCCTTAGTCTATGGACAGAGGTCTTTACTAGAAGAGAATCTTCAGGAACTTTAGCAGTAATAATCAATATGTTGTCGTGTGATCTTTGCGCCTGTGACGATGTCCGTCTTGTCCACTTCGTGTCCTGGTGAATAAAATCTATGTAAAGTTATCAACGACTCGTGTGATGCCAATACTTGACCAGTTCACACAATTCAAGATACATTGTTGGTTTTTCGTTTGAAGGACATTGTTGACATTTATTCCATTGTAACCATTCGCGTTTCTATTCATCACTATGAAAACGACACCAACAATAACTGGTAGGCCAGTGCGGTCTGGAAGTAATTTCAGGAACGTACCCATCCAATTGATCGTTTGAAAAGAAGAATTTTTACTTTCAAGGCGACATCATCTCAATGTGGATCCTAGCGGGATATGAATCAAAATCAACTCAAATGCTCAAAGTCTTCAATCAACCTCCATCTCTTCATCATTATTGCGTGCGAGCTGTAATCTAGATACGCAGAGCGAAGTATTGCATCCTCTTACGTACATACACGGAGACGAGGCACTTTGATTTTTACCTGCACGCGAGCTAAGTATAACTTGTATCCGTTATACCCTTTATTACTATTAGCTGTGCCTTGATTTATTATGTACACTTATATATTTTCTATGTTATGTGTTATGTTTTGTGTATTCTTCGCGGGAGGTTGGGCGGTAGATCTGACGAACGAGATCCATCTCGAAGTCAATTCGGGCTCTTCGTCAGACGTTCTGTAGGACATTATTTTGCAGACTTCCCGCAGTGGAATGTTCCTACGCGTGAGCGTAGAAGGATTCTAGGTCCACTGTGTCTGGTGGTCTGTGACACCTGTCTGTGTTAGCTGTAGTGTCACGTTTACTTGTTGTTTTTGGTAGCTATTTTTACTTGTGCCTTAGTTTTATGATGAATTTTGTATGTGATTATTGTCCGTCTCACCTTTCCTGTCGTTTAGTTTTTTACAAAACCTTTGTTTTTACACTGTGGTGTCTATTGTCTTGTTGAATTTAATCGCAGTTATCATCGTAATTCTTTACGACATTCCATTTTAGTTTCCCATTTTATTTTAATTGGATTTCTGCGAACGTCTTCGTTTGGCTTGAATATCTTGTCGTGTCATTATTGTGCTATTGTCTGTCACGTTATTGCTTTCACACCATTACATGTTATAAATTACATTATTAATTATTAATATTATTGCCTATTATATAAATTGATTTTACCGTTCTAGAACAGGAACGAAGAACACTAGTTGTAGTAACACTTTTAAATAGTATTATTACATAATAATATTGAAATGGCTACCTTAGACTATTTCATTAAGCAAGCAAAAGCTTTGCAAATACCTGCTGAAGAGGTAAGACAATTCGCTATGTCAGAATATAGGAAAGCTCAAGAAATAGAAGCTGATCAGAGAAGGTTAGAAACTTTACGTTTGGAAAATTTGAAATTTGAGGCAGATCAAAAACGGATTGAAGCTGAGGAGAATGAAAAAAAAATGAGATTAACTGCTGAGGAGGATGAAAAGAAGAGGAAATTTATGGCTAAGGAAGAGGAGAAAAAAATGAGATTAGCCGCTGAATTAGAAGAGAAACGATTTCAGCGAGAGGCAGAACAGAAGCAAAAGGAGTCTGAAGAAAGACGTAGAAAAGAAATGGAAGAAAAAAGATTAATAGCTGAAAAGGAAATGGAACAGAAACAAAAAGAAATGGAAGAAAAAAGATTAATAGCTGAAAAAGAAATGGAACAGAAACAAAAAGAAATAGAAGAAAGGAGATTAATAGCTGAACAGAACACAAAACGACTTCAGCTTGAGATGGAAGAGAATGAAAGAAAACGACAGCATGAACTGAAATTAGCAGAGTCAGAATATGAGAGACTTAGGTTAACTCAGGAAGCTAATTCTCAGAGAACTTTTGAAAGCCACACTTCATCCAGACAGGATCATTTTAAGGAAATTCACCTTAAATTGCCAAAATTTAATCCCCCGTCTGATGACGTAATATTCTTCCTGGATAGGTTTGAGGCCACTTGTGGGTCTTATAACGTAGATAAAGCTCTATACTGTACATATTTATCCAGATTACTTACAGGAGATGCATTAGCAGTTTATCATACCACCAGCATTGGTGAGAAAAATGACTACAATGCTCTTAGAGCAGCACTTCTGCAAAAATTCCAAATGACAGAAAACGAATATCGTTTGAAATTTCACGCATTACTACCTCAATCTGGCAGACATTTTAGTGATTTTCTGTCACAGATACGACTAACATTAGAAAGATGGATCGAATTATCCAAAATTGAAAAGTCGTATGAAGGTCTCTTTGATTTACTGATGCGCGATAAGGTACTTTCGTCGGTAAACCCTACATTTCTCGCATTTTTACACGAACGGAAACCTTTATCAATGAAAAATTTAGAAGAACATGCAACAAATTTTTGCACTGCTCACCCAAACATGGATCTAAGTAACGCGCAGATTAAGAGTGAATTGCCTGTTGCTTTTGCAGCACAACAAAACAATTTTTCACGCAATCGTTCTTTTAGTGCTGATAGGTATGTCAATAAGGGAAATAATCATAATTTCACCAATGATAACTTTTACAAAGGGAAGCAATTTTAACAATCTGCTCCATTTAATGTTTCTTGGAACCAAACTCACAGATCGCGAGATTTTGGTAACAATTATTTTAAAAATAGTAAAGGACATTATAATAAACAAAACTGGAGATCAAGGTCTCAGGGTCCGCAAAACAGACAATTTTTTGGAAATAAACCATTTAACCAACATCATAACGATCATTCTACAAATTATCGGACTAATCCAAATTTTAACTCTAGCAGAAATGACAATTATGGCAATTTTAATGACAAAAATCACAATCGATCGCGCCGACGAGATAGATCGTCGAATAATACAGGTAGACATTCTAATGTTGCTTTTAATGATACACAGGCTAACATTGAACAGGGTAAAGTAGCTGAAACTCACAATGCTATGTCTTGTTCTCTAGATTGTTCCCAGGTGAAAGACTGCCCAGAATGCTCGACTCTTTTCCAGCCTAAGGCGATCACGACGCTGCGTTGCGGACATACCTTGCCTAGCCTGCCTGCAGTCTGTACAGCCACTGCTGCGTCAGTACACCAGGGACAGGGCTCTCTTAAGTTTAACAAGGGATTTGTCAATATTTCATGCTCTCTCCTATTTGACTCAGGTTGTACAACAATCGGTGTCCGGACTTCGCTGATCAACCCACGTTGTGCCACGGGCCGGGTTGTCAAATGTGTAACATTTGGTGGCACTATTGAAACATTTCCCACTGCTATTATTGATCTTAACACACCTTTCTTTACAGGAAAGATCCAAGCATGTCTTCTGCCTAACCCAATTTGTGATGTTATACTTGGTCGCATACATGGTATTAAAGAGTGTACACCACAGCAAATTGCTGAATGGGAAGAGCGACATATTCAAACTGCAAATGCAGTAGTGACTAGAGCGCAAGCTACTAATATGTCGCATGATACACCTATTGAACCTACAGTTCATACCACTTGTGATGATGATGCTCCTATTTCACGGGAGTTGTTTGCAACATTGCAAAAGAATGATAATTCATTAAAAAAATTCTTTCAGTATGTTAACAAAAAGAATACAAGCAACAAACTTGCAAAATCTAGACATGACTTTATACTTAAAAATGGGATTTTGGTTAGAGTAATACGGGAAAAGGATTTATCCTTATGTTCTCAGATTCTTGTCCCATCCTGTATGAGATCTCGTATATTACGACATGCTCATGACTCGCAATGTGCGGGCCATATGGGTTTTTCGCGTACCAAATCCAGAGTGCTTTCGGCATTCTACTGGCCAGGCGTCCATAGAGATGTTACTCTCTATTGTCGGTCCTGTTTGATATGTCAAGAAGTTAAGGTACGGGGTCCATTTCATGCGGCTCCTATTCAAGCTGCGGACATCCCGATTAGACCATTTGATAAAATGGCCATTGACATTATTGGTCCAATGCTTCCATCTGCTAGAGGGCATACGCATATTCTTACGTGCATTGATATGTGCACTCGTTGGCCTGAGGCCATCCCTCTCAAGAACACTTCATCTGCCAGTGTAGCAGAGGCATTGATGTTAATCTTCTCACGCATTGGTTTTCCACGGAAAATTTTGTCGGATCATGGGGTTCAGTTCATTTCTGAATCCATGTCTCAAGTGATGAAGACATTAGGTATAGATAGATCTCTTAGTTCTATTTATCATCCGATGTCAAATGGGTTAATTGAGCGTCTCAATAGGACACTCAAGCAGTTGTTGGGTAAGATGACTCAAGACCATCCCCAAGACTGGGATCGGGTCCTACCCGCTTGTCTCTTTGCGTATCGCGAGGTACAAAATCAAGCAACGGGGTTTTCTCCGTTCCAGCTTGTTTTTGGCATGCAACCACGCGGTCCGATGTCGTTAATCCACGACTTATTGGTGGATGAGAATATTGAAGAGGAAACTCAATCCTCTTATGAGTATGTGATCTCTCTTAGAAAGAAAATCATAGATGCTTGTAGACTAGCTACTGCATCATCCGAACATGCCAAAGAAAAAGCTCGTCTATCTGCAAACAAATATAGACGTCTTCGCCAGCTCATACCTGGTGATGAAGCTTTTGTATTACTCCCTGCGCATAACAATCGTCTTTTAATTACCTGGAGAGGTCCTTTCAGGATCATCTCAAGAATATCCGATGTCGACTACATCGTTGATGTTAATGGCAAACATAAAACCTTCCACATTAACATGTTGAAGGAGTATTACTCACGTCCTGATTATCTACAATCGGTGTTCCAAGCAACTGACGATCCTACACCACCTATTCAACACTATTCTAGTTTGTCAGTCATCCAAGAAGAGGAATCTTCTTTCGATGATGTACAACTACCAATACCAGTTGTACCACTCCATTCCACTGAGAAATGGAATGATGTTACTATCTCATCTACTCTTACTGATGATCAACGTCAGCAAGTCTCTAATATTCTACACACGTATGAGGATGTCCTCACTGACATCCCAGGTCATACGTCAGTCATCCAACATGACATTATTCTGACTGACGATACACCGATTCGAGTTCGCCCATATCCTATTCCTTTACACTTTCGTGATAAGGTTGATAAGGAATTGGATGATATGCTCCAATTAAATATAATTGAACCATCTTCATCACCATATTCTTCTTCTATGGTAATCATTAGGAAGAAAGACAACAATATACGTCTTTGCGTAGATTACAGGAAGTTAAACAAAGTTACAAAATTCGATGCGGAACCATTACCTCTATTAGACGACTTATTAGAGAAATTATCTCATGCTACATTCTTTTCGAAATTTGACCTTTCAAAGGGTTATTGGCAAGTGCCACTCACTACGAAAGCAAAGCCATTCACCGCTTTCTCGACGCCACGGGGTCTTTTTCAATATAATTTTATGCCTTTCGGGTTAATGAATGCGCCAGCTACCTTTGTACGCATGATGCGCCGCATATTGTCTCATCGTCCCGATGTCATTACTTATATAGATGACATCTGTCTTTTCAGTGACTCTTGGGATGAACATATTCAGGGTTTAAAATCTTTACTTTCTACCTTACAGGATTATAACTTAACAGCGAAACCTTCAAAGGCTTTTGTCGGTTTTCATGACATCTCATTTCTTGGTCACCGTATAGGTCGCGGTTTAATGTATACAGAAGACAGTAACGTCTCTAAAATTTTAAACATCTCAGCACCTAAGACAAAAAAACAAGTGAGGTCACTCTTAGGACTAATACAGTTCTATTCTAAATTCATCCCTCATTTGTCTACTATAACTGCACCTCTTTCTTCGTTACTGAAGAAAGGCACACCTAATGTAATAAAGTGGTCGCAGGATCACCAAACGGCGTTAGACTATATAAAACAATTTTTTCAAATAAGCCTTTTTTAAGGTTGCCTAACAAAGATCTCACCTTTGTTCTTCGCAGTGATGCTTCTTCCTACGCTATCGCGGCAGTTTTGATGCAGGAATACGGAGGCACCTTATTTCCAATTATGTACGTATCCAGAAAGCTTACGACGAGCGAGATGAAGTACTCCGTTCTAGACAAAGAGCTTCTCGCTCTTGTCTGGGCAATCACAAAACTGGATCGTTATCTCCTCGGATCACACTTTGTGGTGGAGTCTGACCAGAAAGCTCTTACCGCATTGAATACTGGAAACGTTAAGTCATCAAAGTCAGCGCGTTACGCTATAGCTCTTCAACCGTTCCATTTTGAGATACGAGCTATTCCTGGAGTACAGAATGTATTTGCAGACTGTCTTTCAAGATGCCCTAGTGAACTTGGTGAAACTAAACCACTTTTAGATGGAGAAACGTCCTCACCGAAACATGAATAACTTTGTACAGTGTCATTAATTGTACATCTGTGAAGACTATGTATAGTTTTGCAGTATTCGTATAAATATAACTTTCAGAACATACTTACATATGGATTATAACATTATTTCTTGTGAAGTAACGTTTTGTTAGAACGGGAACAGTGATATTAAATTAACATTTTTTTAGTATGGAAACATTGGTAAAAAGCAACAAATAGACATTCGTTAGTGTTATGGAACATATTACACTACATATAGTGTTCGTAAACTTATTTCGTGCATGGAACATTAGGAACATATTCTTGTTGACTCTAAATAGTTCTGAACTAATATTCACAATGATTGAAATTAGAATTACTTAGAATAAATTACTAGTTATTTATTTATGTGTAATTAAGTACTAGAATTAGATTAATTCAATTTAATCAATTTGATTGTTTATAAATCACACATCTACTAACGTTATTAGTGTCTCGCAATACGTGTAGTCACGTATTCCACTACATGATATTTTATTTTTAGATAACTAGTCAAACTTACTAGTGCTAGATAACAGTAGTTGCGTTGCTTCTTAAAGTGTTTAATTATGCATTGCTTCATGTTTGCATGTTGTATTTCAAAATTTTCTGTTTCACTGATTCTTTTATCATTGATTATCATCAGTGTTGCTGTTCATTTTCATTTTTGAAATCATATGTTTCAAATTTTGTTGAAAACTTAGTTGAATTTTATTATCATCTTTTTTGTTGATTCTTCATTTTCATTTTTTCAACTTCTTTTTACTTCGAATATTACCACATCGTTCCAAAGTAGGTCGATGGTGGATGTGTGCTTTAATGCATACTGTCATTTAGTTATATTAATTTCAAGTCAATTTTCTTTTCTTAATATGATAATTTTATGCATGTCATAAATCTTGTTGTAGTTTTGACTCACCTCTCTCGAGTAATTAGTTCGAAAAAAATTAATGGGATTAATTTTTTTAAGGGGAGGTAATAAGGGAGCTGTTACGTACATTTATTACCTAAGGGGGTAGTCGTCGGTCCTACCAAATGTACGCACCAGTTTTATATAGTTATATTATTTGTGCGGTCGAATGATTCGCGCACTGACGTGCACAAAGCAGTGAGTGTTGCTTTGGACGCACGTGTAACCTAGTTGAGTAGTTTGTGACGTCACGTTTTGAAGTGGAAACATGGAACTGTCTTGTGTCCATGATAGTAATTTTATATTTCGTATTCAATGGCATTTTTAAGGAAGCCATTTATTTCTAGTGATCTGTATTGGTCTTCAGGTCGAAACCAATATCAGGAATGTCACGTGAGTTATCGTCCCACTTCTTATTTTAATGCTGTATGAAAAGGGCCGCTCTAATACTAGTCTAGCGGGAATTAAGATGTTCCTAGAATGGATCTACAGAGTCGCTTGCCTTTAAGATTTGAATCGTAGACGGAGAATTCCTACGAGTAGAAGAAGTTATATTGTTTATCTTACGCACATGTTTTATATGCCGTACATGCTTCAATGCCAAAATCGTGGCTTGGATGTAAAGAGAGGTTAGCCAACTGAAAGCCTTTACTGTTAGGATTATCGTATATGACTTTGTGTGAAAATTATATGATGTACAACGCTATGTATGAAGAACGTCTGGGAATTTTAACAAATGTAATATGGAAGATTTCACCCCAGAGTATGTATACGTTACCATGATCGACGTCCTTGAAAGAAGGTCAACGGTCGTGACTGAGAAGGATATTATACGGTAACAGTTTTGTAATCCTTAGTCTATGGACAGAGGTCTTTACTAGAAGAGAATCTTCAGGAACTTTAGCAGTAATAATCAATATGTTGTCGTGTGATCTTTGCGCCTGTGACGATGTCCGTCTTGTCCACTTCGTGTCCTGGTGAATAAAATCTATGTAAAGTTATCAACGACTCGTGTGATGCCAATACTTGACCAGTTCACACAATTCAAGATACATTGTTGGTTTTTCGTTTGAAGGACATTGTTGACATTTATTCCATTGTAACCATTCGCGTTTCTATTCATCACTATGAAAACGACACCAACACCCTAATTTAGTAGATGTCATACATGTTGTAAACTCGTGCTTGTCTTGTCATATGTGTGATAGAGCAACATTATGTTCATTTGTTCTATAGTTCTTACATTTCTGCCTTGGTTGACTATTTGCATTATCTTACTTTAGCTCTTGTCACTGTATTCAGTCATCTTGTTTGTATCTCTGTTCTTTTATTGCTCCTAGTATAATATCTATTATTACATGCAGTTGGTTGATTTTGAAGTGGTGAAATAATTGGTTAAAATATTGCTCGCATATTCAATAATATTTGCATTATTGTTTAGCTATTGGAAAGCACAATGATTGTGAATTATGGCTACCTTGGAATCTTTTATTAAAGCTAGAAAGGATTGTGGATTGGAGGATTAAAAGATTTTTCATTATAGAAGCTAGAGAAAAAGGAACTCAGAGATCAAAGACAATTAAAGAGAGAGGAAAAAAAGGCAGCTGAAGAATTAGCTGAGAAAAGGAGACAAGAAGAACTGCAATTAGCTGAAAAAGGAGAGAAGAAGAATTAGCTGAAAAACAGGAGAGAAGAAGAGTTAGCTGAAGAAAGGAGAGAAGAAGAATTAGCTGAAAGGAGGAGACAAGATGAAATGGCTCTTAAGAGAAAAAATTGGCCTATGCTGAATTAAAAACATAACAAGCTCAAGCTGAGATAAAAGCTCAACAAGAGCTTAGAATGGCAGAATTTGAGTTGGAGAAATTGAGACTGCAACAACAACAAGTTAATGTAATGAATGGTGAAGCTGGAAAAAAGACCATACTTCCACTTTTAAGATCAATTTACCAAAATTTTACTCAAATATCGACGATATTTCATTTTTTTTCTAAATAGATATGAGACCTATTGCCGAGAGTTTAAAATTGATAGAGCTACTTGGTCTAGTAGGCTCATGAACATATTATTGGGTGAGGCACTTACTGCAGTCTGTACAATGGATGATCAGACTAGAAAGGACAATGAGGCTGTAAAGGCCTTGTTACTGAAGAAGAATCAATTGGATGAAAATGGCTACAGGTTGAAGTTTAAGTCATTATTACCTGATTCAGCAAAGTATTTTACTGAATTTATCTCATCTATTAAACTGTACTTTTCTAGATGGGTTGATTTGTCCAAGATTGAAAAATCATTTGAGGGGTTGGCTGATTTGATTCTGAGAGACAAGGTTTTGTCTTTAATTAGTGGCGACATTTTGTCATTTCTGCAGGAAAAAAAACCTGAGACTTTACCTAACCTTGAAATTCTTGGTCGCCAATATCAAATCGCACATTCGGGTAGGAACCTTAGTAAGAATAACATTAACGATTCCTTACCAGTTGCATCTGCTAAGACTGTAAATTATAATCCACCTAGGCAGAAATCAAACAGCATAGACAAAAACTATCGAGTTAATCAAAATCATAACTATGGCAACAATAGAGGGAGACATAATTTTAACAAAAAATTCCAACAACCTCAAAGAAATTATAACTCTTATGATGATGGATATTTTAATCAACAATCATTATTTAGGCCTAATGATTATCAAAACAGAGGAGGTTATAATGCCAGATCAGGCAGGGGACAAAGGTCATGGTATAGAAATAATGGCAATTCTTTTTATAACAGAGGTTCTAAACAGAACAATAACTTCAGACAGTCAAGGAAGGCTGAACGTTCAAATGTTGTTGTATATGTTAGTGACAATAATCCAGTTCAGAATAATAGTGGTTTAGCTCATGCAAATGCAGGTAGTGTTGATTTATCCAACAGTACAAATTGTTCTGATAGTAACGTTTTGTTTCAGCTAGAGGGAATCCATAGACTCTTATGTGGACATCCGTTATCAGTCATGTCCTCATATGATGGAACAGGTTCATTGGTATTTAATAAGGGTTTTGTGAACAACCAACTTGTGTCACTTCTCAGGGACACAGGATGCACAACGATTGGTGTACGCAGGTCCTTGGTGTATCAGTCAGATTATACAGGAAGAGAGGTGAAATGCATTACATTTGGTGGTACAGTGGAATACTATCCAACTGCGGAAGTATTTTTGGATACCCCGTACTTTACAGGGAGAACTCTTGTGTGCCTGTTGAATAGTCCCATCGCAGGAATAACATTAGGACATTTTCCTGGTCTTCGTGAATGCACAAAGAATGATAGTGGGAAATGGGAACAACAGCCTCTGATAAGTGCAAATGCTGTTATAACCAGAGCTCAGGCTCGTGCTGAATTGGATAATCACAACCAAAATGAGAAAGAGACTGAGGAGGTGGTGAATGATGAAGAACATAATAATGATAATGAGAATAATGATTAGGATGAAAATAATGATGAAGAGGAGGAAAGTGATGAAGATTTCCAGGTGGAATTTATTGATAATGAGTCTTTCATTCAGAGACACAATGATGATGATTCCTTGAAGACAATTTTTCAGGTTGCAAAATCAGATGATGGGATGTTCAATGATAATGCTAAACACTGGTACACTTTAAGGAATGGTATTTTGATTAAAAATTTTCAAGATTCTACAGCTGTAAAAAGGCAGATTATGGTGCCAGCTTGTTTTCGACCATTTGTTTTACGATATGCCCACGACATTTATTGCGCAGGTCATTTAGGTATTGCAAGAACAAAACAGAGAGTTTTGTCGCATTTATTTTGGCCTGGTGTGACTAAAGATATTAAGGTTTTTTGTCGCACATGTATTGTACACACCATGATTATTTTATGGAAGACAAACAATGTATGAGGGACATTGGCTTTGAATCAACACTAATGAAGAGTGATTACACGAAACTGATTGTAGACAACGGAATTTAAGGTCTGGTGCGAATCGTTAGCACAAATGTCTGTGTTTGGTAAGTTTTAGTATTGATTAGGTGTGAAATTGATAGAGACAGGCTCTACATAGGATGGATTGTCCTTCTTATTCCAGTTTGTATTATGAAGTACCTTGTTGCTGCAGTAAACTTAGAAGAAGAACGTGTGGGAGTTGAGCGCTCTGAATACAAGTGGAGCTAGACCCCTTATCTTCTGCCAGGAGTCACATGTTGGTGCTCCTGACTATTATCATCAGAACAGCAGCAGTACAATAATAAAGATAAGTTCTTTCGTAAGGCACTGGCGACTCATCCAAAGCTCTTCCACCGTAAAACAAACTTACCATTTAGGATGATGACAATAGCAGACCCTGTAGTGTAGAACCAATAGCAGTAGAATTAGTTTAACTGGAACTGTGTGTGTGCAGAAAGTATTGTGACCAAGTTATAATAATGGAACAGAATTACCAAGTTATTTATTTTCTCATGTAAATATAAAGTTCTTGATTTTTGAAAAGAAAAAGTACTGACCCAAAAAGATTGAGGTTCAGTACCATTAAATTGTATATATATTTTCAGACAGTCTTACTTACTTACTTTTCATTAAAGTTAAAGTTCTGTTTGAAATTTTAAATTGTTAGAATATATTACCCTAGACACCTTGCCAAATAACACCACACAGATATCCTACTCTTGGTGAGATCTCAAGAGGTAGCCGATAGGGACCCAGAGAATTTCATCATCATCATTCCTTACTCTGGGAACTTACATAGCTAGACCTCACCTTGATTGTCTATACACCCTTGCTCTTTTCCAGAGAAGGGGGTATTTCTTATAAGATCAGTCTCTTATCTGGCACTATCCTGGTATCCTCTGATACACCTATTTGTCCAGGATAGCTTATAATTAGTAACATCAAAACCTCTTATCACAATTAGTAAGTTTTAAATATAATAATTCAATAACAACTGTCAGTGCTCTTTTGAGTAGAGAATAATTTTTTCTGTGGATCATTTTTATTTTGGCCAACTCTCTAGTCTACTTTTGTTTGTTTGTGTGCGTTTGCCCCTCCACGCCAGCGATATCAACTCTAATGTAAGTCTGTAGAAGAACCTCCACACCAGCGATATCAACTCTAATGTAAGTCTGTTAAAAAAAACTTTGACTTTTTCTTTTTTTTATAATTTTAAATTGCATACTTAATTTTTTTTATTGTTAACACCTCATCCAAATAGGCCTAAAAGTCTGATCACAAATTTCTTCTCTACAAGATGATAACAAAATGTGGCATGTACACGAATGAACACGGTGCTATAGCGCACTGCCACACGAGGCTGCTCGGTCACTGCCCACAATTGCGAGCGACAACATCGCTAGGTGCACAAAGTTCATTAAAGTACGACGTTTATATTTTTGTTCAATCACAATTTCTCACGTAACCCCTAGTGACTTCTCGCGTGTTCCCAAGTGTACCGCGGAACCCAACTAAAAAACCCTGTGTTATAGTGATATATTATTTTTTCTTCTTCTTTGTTCGTCCTGAAAAGGACGTTGATTGCGTTGTGTCCGTTTACAGCAAGGCTGCGATATTTGAGCCTTTCGGCCGTCACATCCGACTTCAGCACAGCATTTTTGGGACCGGGTTAGCCTTACCTCTTTGATCCCTACTCACTCAGCCAGACTGCAGTGATGCAGCCGGTTTCAAGGACCACAACTTGGAGGTGGAGTAGGGTCTTGGTCAGCTCTGGTTCGCTGACCTTGAAGCAAGCAGTCTAGCTATGGGTCGCTAACTGCATTCCTCACTGTCGACGCGTCTTAGGTCCCATATAGTGATACATGACATGTTTAAGCTTGGTGGGAGTTCTTTTTTCTCCAAGGCTTCCTTGTATACTCTTAGTAAAGGGGGACCTAAGATAAGAAATAGGTGTTGGTAGAGTTCTGCAGTGAGTTAATCTGCCCATATGCTAATGTATTTTCATAAAGTTTAGTTTTTTCGGTACTATGTATCTCACAGGAAATACTCAATATGTCATCGTTTTTTTTTTCTTTTTAAATACCCCTTCTGGGGCTCAAAGTGAGGTCTGTTGACTTTATTCAGTACGATGTGTGAATTGTGTGTTATCCCGGCCCTGGCTAAGACACTTTGATCTTAGCAAAAGGCCGAGAAGTGAAATGTCATCTTTTTTCTTTTTTTTCCCCCTCGCATGAGGTCGCATATTTTAGACTCGCATGAGTCGCGGTGGCGCACGCCCCGGCCTTAGCTAAGATACAATGATCTTAGCCAAAAGGCCGGATATGAAGGCTCACGTCTAGCCTCAAACGATCAAATACATTTACACGTTAATGTCAATGCACTTTGATCTTAGATTTAAAAAAAAAATTTTTTTTCCCTCGCATGAGGTCGCATATTTTTTTCCTCGCATGAGGTCGCTTATTTTTTGCCTCGCATGAGGTTTCATGGCACACGCTCAACCCGGCCCTGGTCAAGACCCATGTCCCAACACAAGAAGACCCAATGACATCATGTGTCACTGTAATGATCTTCTGTGTTCTCACACAAAGGACCTAATGACACATGAATGTCACTGTATTGATCCCTGTGCTTAGACACTTTGATCTTAGCCAAAAGGCCGAGAAGCGATATGTCATCGAATATGTATTAATTTTAAAAAATTGTAAAGTGTTACTACATTCAAAGTTTTTTTAATAAAAATAACTAATTGTTGCCTGGAAAGTCTCATTAGATAACTTTTATTTTAATTAAAAATTTGTATAGAAAAATAAGAAAATGCAACATTGATTAAATTCTTTATGTAAGCTCATTTGAGCATAAAACGTTTGAAATAAATTTGCAATGTAGTTTTGATTTACTAATAAGCAAAGAAACTTGAGATTATAAATATTATAACCTTTTTTATATTTAGGTTGTGTCCCTTGTAACTAAAAATATTGCTTTCCTTAAATAAACATTCGTAAACCATTACTAATTCACGAGTTGTTTCCCATATACGACTATCTTATTTCATATCTCTCAGGCATCTATGAATGTGTCTAAAAGTACTTCTGTGATGCGACATTAAGTAACAACTGTTCCCGTTATGATTAATAAGTTGGAACTGAAGTGAACCTATATCTTTTTTTTAAATGCGTAGGTGACGATATCCCATCTTCGTTACTAGTAGTACAATGTAATATTTGATTAAGTCAGAATCCACACATACGAAGAAAATTATATGAACGAACTGTTACTGTTAGAGACTTGCTAGAAAACTCGTTAGTACAACTGAACATAATAATCCAAATCTGTGTACAACGTCACACCTTATGTGTCACCGGACCACCACTGTGGCTAGTCCCCTTACAGGCAGCCTGTATCAAGTAGTCACATACTCTTACAGAGGTGGTTTGTGTGGCTATTTGTTCTACATGATGAGGTTGCTAGCCCCATGCCCAACCTCATTAGTCACCTGGTACGACATGCCTGAGGATGTAGTAGACCTATTCTTTCTTTCTCTCATTAGAACCACAAGTACAATGTTTACGATGACGATATACTTCAGTGTTGACTTACTTGGTCGTTCTTCTTCTACCGTCAGGTGAAGAGGTCTTAAGTGTTCACTTGCTTGGTCGTTCCTCTTTTACCGTCAGGTGTAGAGGTCCTAAGTGTTGACTTACTTAGTCGTTCCTCTTCTACCGTCAGGTGTAGAGGTCTTAAGTGTTCACTTACTTACTTATTTAGTCGTTCTTCTTCTATCGTCAAACGTAGAGGTCTTAAGTATTCACAACAGTTCAAAACAAACAAATGAAAAAACAAAAACCACAGCGAGAAAATTGATAATATATCATCCACACTGAGAGAGTGGGGGCGGTAGGAGGTAGATCTGATACCAACTTGACTAGCAGCTTTGGTTATCGAGTCAGGCCATTCTATTATTTTGTTTCTTCTTTTTATTTTGTTGAATTTTTATTGCTTAGCAGTTTCTTTGTGTTGATATTTAATTCTGTCTTGTTCTATACTTTTATTTGTTTGTCTAGTATTACTTTTCCCCGGTTACCCATCGTCTTGCTTTTTATCTTTCTGTGTAGCTCATTTTTTGTTCATATAATTGTTTCACTTGTTTTCAGTATCTTTAGTTTTTCTTCTCTCACCCTATCTATGTTTCCCATCTGTGTTTTTTAATTTGTATTCGTCGTTGACGAAGGATATACCCGAAAAGTCTCGTATTTCTAGCGCATCGTTCATTTGTAAAACTGAGTCCAAGACAATTTGTATTTATTTATTTATTTTATTTGACGTCAAAAGGGGAGGCTAACGAACTTGGCGATGCAGTCATTTGAATAAATTTACGTCGTACAATACATGTTTGGGTAATTGAATTCACTTCATGACCTAACGTGTTGAGTTACCAAATCTGGTTCAAGCATCAAGCTTTTGAATAAATTAAACTTGATATAATGACCATTCACCTTGCGAGTAAGTGAACGCCATACAAAAATTAATAAAATGCTGGCGCCACCGACGTGTACAAACACGGACGTCGATTTCTGTTTTGTAACTTAGGAAGTTCATGATGTCCAATCTTGTGAATTATGCTATCCGGATGTAGGTTTTCTAGATTCTTTCTAGAAAGGCACCAAACACTTAATGTGCAAACTCACATTTCTGCAGCACCCCTTTCTCCCGTGCGAACTCCTTAAAACACATTTAGAATTAATTACACGCTGGAATAAAATGAGATTAATGCTCTGGGACTTCCATTTGTGCACCGCGATTGTGTGAGAACGTAATGGATTCTTTTGAGCCTCAAGGTATATTGTCTACCTGCTAATCGGTAACAATTCTAAAACCCCTCCTCCCGCTACGCCTATCATCCAACTATCCGGTTCCTTCCTAGCAGGTCCCATGTTTCTCGCATCGGCTTGCGACGGCAGGCCAAACAATCACTGAAAATGAAAGGTAGGCAATCTTTGTGTCTCAGGTGGCTTAGTGCCGAAGGTACTTTGACTGCCAACAGTCGCTTGTTTAATTAGAGGTTTACGTTATCAATCGAACTCTCGCATAGCCAGTATGACAGTACCCAACCGTTCACAATAGCGTCTAATGAAGCAAGGTGTTCTGAATGACAACGTTTCGTCAAATTGCCAAGAAAGGAAAGATTAAATTTAAAATTAAATACAAGGTGTGATTTTGAACGATCACGTTAAAAAATGTTGACAGAGCAAAGACGGGGAAGAAGATAATGAGAATGGCGAAGAAAGGTAAAAGACGACTTAAGAATAAGACAACTTTATTATAAATGATTCTAGTGCAAGAACACCAACTTAAGGAAAGAGAGAACACACCTACCTGACAGATCATGTTAGCCTGAAGGTGTAAGTAAATGTATGATTTACCAAGACTTTACTCTCAGGCTTGATGTAGATAATTTTAATGCATGTCCTAAAATGCTCACCTATGTTAAAAAGATACGGTGGAGTTACTCCCATACCAGATCTGTCGTAGGGGAATGAAGTGTTACACACATTGTCTTACTAGGTTGAGTTTCATTTTATGACGTTGATTGACCAGTTCCCTTTCTAGCTACTTGTGTCCTTTCTAACTCACTAGTAGAATCAGGTACCCATTTATATCTGCGTTGATTGGAGTGTGATGCTACCAGATATTGATCCTTCATCCTGGTAACTACGCCACGAGAGGAAAGTACTCTAACCACGTTGCCTGTCAGACGGTCATTCACCTTTGTTATAATGTAATACATTTGTGTTAAGGTGTGAGTGTGATATTCTATCACAAGTTTTGTGAGGGTATACGTGTGATATTCTATCAAACGTTTTGTGACGGTATGAGTGTGATATTCTATCAAAAGTGTTGTGAATGTATGTGTGACAGAATGGGGCGCCACTCTCAATCTCTGTTTGACTCCGGCAGTAGTCGATGCATTTGTTGTACTGATTTTATTGTGTGCTTTCTATTGTCTCACTTTCTGTCTTTCTTCCTATGTAGCAGATAGTTTATATTTTCAAGTACCCTTTCACTACTTTCAGTATATTGTGTCTTGTCTGTTATCTGACATTACTTGTGGATGATAAACTGCTCACATTTGCAAGGAGAGGTAGAGATAATATTACGAGAGGCAGGTTGGTAAAATTCCTTTGTACCAAGATTGGCCGTGGCAGATTAATAACATCACCCAGCGATATCTGCCTAATCACCGATAAGAAGGGTGCGCGCATCAACAGTGCTTGGAATACCGGGAGACAACTGATGGACAGACACAGATAAGAGATTACTTTCTGATAAAAAAATTAATTGTTACTTTGGGAACACGTCGTCATTTGAGGTTAACGACATATTCGCGAGTCTGTACGCAGAGCATCGTATATCTTATTGCCATATAGTAATACGTGACCTCTTGCTTTGCACAGCTTATTTCACATGGAATATTTTGAAAGTACTACATCCTCACCCGCCTGTTTGAAAATGATTGGGTCGTATATTTAACTCCATAACAAACAAATGCGAGGGAGACGCATTTTTGCTTACCTCAAACCACACAAGCATGATACGTCCTTTTTAGGACGAGACACCAGTGAAGACATCCTTCGAACTACACAAGTTTTCAGATAAGTTGATATTTTTTATCCATCTTCAGTGTTAGATTATTGCAGTTAATTTTAGAAAATAAAAATAATAGAAATTAAATAGCGCCACGTGGCAATTCTTAGAGTGAGATCAGGCAGCCATCTTGAAAGACATATTTAAGTGGTGAATAATTTATACTTTTGTAGTTAGTATTAGAGTAGGCCTATTGTAGGTAAGGTTAAGTATTAGGGGACTATTTAATTTAAGAATCGTAGTGGGGAAAAGATAAATATAACAAAATAAGCCAAAAGCCAAAGATTACATATAATAATATTCAATCATCAGAATATAATTCAAAGACAACAAATAGTTGCATACTAAAGGACAGGGAAAATAACCAATGGTAGTATTCACCAGAAAACAGTCCGGGGAAGGAAAAGCGATGGCCAAAACTCCAGAAAAAGACAAAACTTTAAACCGGACAGAAAGAAACAGGACCACGAACCCTGAAATCAGAAAAACAGAACTAAAGGACACGAGTGAAACAATAATGGAAAATCGGGAAGGAGGCGCGGAAGGAAAAACAACAAAAAGCAGAATCAACAAAGGAGAAAGATCAGGAACCAGCGCAGCGAACGGAAAGAAAGGACCCAGGGAAAAGGATAATCAGGACAGCCAGGTAAACGCGGACAAAACAAGTCATGAAACCAGAGGAGAGGACAAAGAAGACTCCAGCCGAAAGGGAACCACCAAAAAGTGAAAATAACACAAATAGCTGGAACGGAAGCCACGCTTCGATCTCTCACGGACGACAAAATTCTGGTAATCCTAGAAAAAATCATCGACAAAAAAGCCATTGCCAAATTGCAGAAACATAACAGTAGGATAATACTCAGACTAAATGTAACAGAAAAAACTAAAAATTTACTGCAAGAACTGCGGGACAGACCAAGGATGATTCAACTGGCCCACAACATCAAAATACAAATAGAGATTTTAAAAGAAACAAGAAAAAGTGTGATAAAAAGCATAAACCCAACCCTGACAGGGGAGGAAGTGCTAAACAATCTGTCCAAAATGAACCCAGATTTAAAGCTGGTGCACGTTGAACGTATAAAAGTGAAAGGGAATATAGTAACCCCACTGATAGTGATTACAACAGAAGGTAGGGAACCCCCCAAGACGGTAATATTTGGGAAAGCACAAAAAAACACAGAAGCCTTCATTCCACCAGTGCTGCAGTGCTCCAACTGCACGAAGTTTGGCCATGGCCGACAAAGTTGCAGGGGGAAGGCAGTATGTAGGTTTTGTGCGGGAGCACACCCTTTCACACAATGCGAAAAGGCAAAGTCAGATACTGACTATAAAAAGGAAAATGCAAACAGAAAATGCATTAATTGCCAAGGAAACCATAGCGCCAGATTCCAGGGCTGCCCAGTTTATCAGCAGACCAAAAAAGCACTGAAGGAAGCTATAACAACCCAAAACCCTTTCAAAACTGTCATTAAAGAATTAAAGGAAAACGATACCTATAGAGCACTAAAGTTATAACAATAATTAAGAGTGTGCAAGAAGATGTCAAAATGCTTAAAACACAGAGGGTAAAAGAAAGTAAGAACAAGTTAGAAAATAATAAAATAGTACCAAAAAACCAGTCAGATGATTCAACTACATCCTCGAACGACACAAGTGCACTGAAAAGTGCAGAGGCAGTGCTTCAAGAAGTGAAAGCCATACAGCACCAAATTTCCCAGGATATAGCTAAACTGACTGTACTGAAAGAAGAAAATGAAATGATACTAGTCAAACTGTCCGAACAAAAAGAAGAAAGTGAAATAATACTAAAAAGAATGGAAAGTGAAAAACAGGAGATTAACATAGGAAGAGAAGGGAATGTAGCATAGGATGAAAATAGGAAAGTGGTCAAAAAGAACAAAAGGCAACAGGAAAACAAAAGCAACCTAGAAGAAACTATCAAAGAAACTATCAAAAAACATTTTGAGGCACATTTACCACACTTAGCGGAAGAAGTTAGGGATATAATGACAAGTATAAATAGGGATTTTCTTGAGAACTTGATGGATAGTGAGTCCACAAGTACAGGAAATGCAGAATAAGAACAAATTTGATAGCTACCAAAATAAAAGGTACACTAGATGATGTTAAAATTCAATTTAGAAAGATTTAGAATTATCCAGTGGAATTGTAGGGGTATTAAAAAAAAATTTTGCACCCCTACTATCAGAGACTGGAGGAAATACTGATATATATGCTCTTCAAGAGACCCATTTAAACCCAAATAATAGATATAGTTGCAAGGGCTTTAAGATACTTAGACACGATAGGAAAGAAGGTAGAGGAGGAGGTGTTGCAGTATTAGTTAGCGTTAAATTTAAAATCATAGACTGGGAAGTATTTAATACAACCAATATAGAAGGTATCCAGGTTACTATAGCAGCTGAACCACACAATCTAACAATTCTAAATGTATATGCTAAAGATGGCACAATTAAAGATGAAGAAATACTAGCCATAAGCACCAGACTAGGCCCCAAAACAATCATAGTAGGCGATTTTAATTCCCATCATTGTGCGTGGGGTGGACAACATGCAGATAATGCAGGAAAATGCCTACTTGACTTCATAGAAAACAATGAACTACTAATACTAAATGATGGATCTGCAACAAGAATTAATCCACAAGCTAATAGGGCAGACTCAGCAATAGACATAAGTATAGCAACTAACAACCTAGCGAATGTAAATTGGGAAGTGTTACAAGACACAAACTCAGATCATCTGCCCATTGTAATAACCATGCATGAAAATGTCATTCCAAACCCAGAACCAGAGAAACCTACCTTCAACTATAAAAAAGCAAACTGGGAAGCTTTCCAATCAGAGCTGGAGGTGATGCAATATAAAGACATGGAATCAGATGATACTGACTTGTGGGCAGAAACACTGACCAATGAAATTCTGAAAATAGCAATAAAGTATATACCAAATAAAAATATGCCACAACACCTTAAACCAATAAATAACATTAATAAGAAAAGAGAAACTCAATGGAATAAAGAACCAGTTGCCTGGTGGAATAAAAGCTGTTCAGAAATTCATGAGAGAAGAAAAAGGGCCTTACAAAAAAATATAGAAATAACAGAACAGAAGAAAACTATGATGAGTATAAACTTATTAGGAATGAATCTAACAGAATAATATTCAAAGCCAAAGAAACTAACTGGAAGGAGTTTTGTCAGTCACTTAAACCTAGCACTCAAATTAGAGAAGTATGGAAAAAGCTTAAGGCAATCAAAGGGAACAATAAGAAAACAATAATGCCAACAATCAAACTACCAAAGAGAGCAGAAACAGATAAAGAAAAAGCTAATGCCCTTGCCGAGTATTTCTATAAAGTCAGTGCAAAAAGTAGCCTTGGACAGGAAGAAAATGAGAGAAGAGAAAGACTTAGGTTACAGTTTTTAAAAGAACTACCAGACGAGATAGATGAAACAAACTATTTAGATGCTGATATAACAGAGGAAGAAGTAACTAATGCAATAAAAGATAAATCTAATACTGCCTCAGGGCAAGATATACTTAGTTATGAAATCCTTAAGAAAGTACCCAAAATAACTATAAACATAATAACTTCACTTTATAACAAAATCTGGAACTTAGGAAAGATACCAAAAGCATGGAAAGTAGCTATGATAGTACCCATTCTAAAACCCAATAAGGAAGCCCATGATGTAAGTTCATATAGGCCTATCTCCTTAACATCACAACTAGGTAAAAGACTGGAAACTGTTGTGAATAAAAGAGTTAAATTCTACCTAGAAAAAAACCAGTTATATAGCCCAAACCAGTCAGGGTTTAGAGCAGACAGAAGTACAGTAGACCAGCTTGTAAGATTAGAACATGATGTAAAGCTAGGGTTCAAGAGGAAAGAGAAAACAGTGGCAGTCTTTCTAGATGTAGCTAGAGCATATGATGAATGCTGGCGAGATGGAGCTCTTTACAAAATGACAAATATTGGCATTACTGGTAAAACCTATAGGTATCTAGAAAACTTTTTACAGGACAGGTATTTTGCTGTACAGGTGAATAATGATAGGTCAGAAATATATGAACAACAGAATGGGATTCCTCAAGGATCAGTGATCTCTCCTTCAATTTTCACTATAGCTGTAAATGATTTAGCAGATGATTTTAATGACATAAAGAATGCAGTATCACAATTTGCAGATGACTGTGCCATTTGGCGATCTGGAAAAAACTTGAACCATGTTTACAAAAAACTTCAAAATCAAATAGACAAAGTTTCAGAGTGGATGAAAAGTTGGGGCTTCCAAATTAATGTAAACAAAACAGTAGGTATGATTTTCAGCAAAGGAAATTTAAAAAAAAATAACAAAATCAATATAACCATTAAAGGACAGAAAATATGTACCTCCTCAACAACAAGATTTCTGGGCATAACTTTAGATAAACAACTAAATTATAATAAACATATAGACAATTTGGTAGAAAGCTGTAGGGGACCCCTAAATATACTAAGGATTGTCAAAGGTAATGGATGGGGGGCCAGCAATAAAATAATGCTTATGTTCTACAAATCCTTCATCAGGGGGAAACTGGATTATGCCAGCATAGTCTATGACTCAGCTGTAGCTTCTAACAAAGCAAAACTGGACAGGATTCAAAATGCAGCCATGAGAACCATTACAGGTGCATTTATATCGACACCAGTAGAAGCTCTAGAAGTAGCTCTCGGCATACCTTCCCTTGGTCTAAGACGGAAAGAACTGAGATTAAATTATTGGAGTAAAGTAGCACAAGAAGTGACCCACCCAGCACATAAAGCATTTGTCAAAAACCAACCAAGTGTATGGGACGTCCCCTTAAATAAAGATAGATATCCAACAGGGTGGAGAACTATAGAAGACCTAATGCAGTTCAAAGAACTATCAAACACAATTGAAAATAGTAATAAACACAGAAGCAAAATACCACCATGGGAACTAAAAACACCAATCATAGACTACTCACTTACTGAAAAGATCAAACAAAACATAGAAGATAAGGAAGCCAAAATGATAAGTAGAAAGTTCATAGAGCAAACTAACTAAACAAAGTCTGGCCGTCTACACTGATGGATCCAAGGGTGATAGTGGGCAACTAGGTGCCGGAGTTGTAATACCACAATGGGGAATAACAAAGAGCTACAGTGTAATGGAAGGGGCATCGATTTTTACTGCAGAGATGGTAGCAATTCTTAAAAGTCTAGAAATAATCGAAGATAACCCACCAGAATCTGTTACGATATTTACAGACTCACTATCATCACTACAAGCACTAGAACACCCAGGTAAATGTAGCCGGCCAGACATAAAGGAAGAAATTCTAGCAATTAATACATCACTAGAGAACAGAGGATGTAGTGTGAGGCTATTGTGGGTTCCAGCACACATAGGTATAGCTGGCAACGAGTTGGCAGACCAGAACGCCAAGAAGGGAAGAACAAGTAAAAACAATATAAAAGCAGGACTGGGGAGGTCAGAGATCAAGAGCCAAGTGAAAGAAACTATAAACGAGGAATGGAAGACAACATGGAAGGAAAGTAGAAAAGGCAGACACGCGTTCAAACTGCTGAAAGAACCAACGTGGACATGCCAGGTCAGAGAAGAATTAAAGATACCATCGAACAAAAAACTGTGGCGTCTCCGACTCGGTGCAGCATACTTCATGGTAGAAGAATCACACTGCCAAGAATGTCAGGAAGAGAATGACATAGACCACTACCTGATCCACTGTAAAAAGTATGAACAACAAAGGCTTGAATTAAAAACTTACTACAGAAATCACAATATAGACTTAACAGGTGATAAGGTTTTAAGTATAGATGCCCCAAGAGATGCCCAATCAATACTTAAAAGATATATACATAAAACAAAGGAAAAAATATAAGGTTAGAACTTCAGGAAAATCATCCAACTAAATAGAAATTAAGCAGCAAGAACTAACAAAGCATTAACAAAAAATAACTACTCATAGGACAAGGAAAGACAAGGTATTAAAAAAAGGGACAACAACTCAAAAAGAACAAATACTAATACAAATTAAAACCAAGTGTAAAGGACAATAGTTATCTAGAAACAATACAAAAGAGACAATAAAACTGACAAATACTAATATAAATAAAAAGCAGCAACTGCAAAAGACAACAGTTATTTAAATTGAATACAAAATTAGTAAATTAAATGACACTAAATACCCCAATTATAACCAACTTTCAGGTTGAACAGGGTAGACCAAGATGGAACGAGAAGAGGCAACAATAATCAGATGTTCAGTGCCCGATCTCCACCCACCAACTCAGCAAAACAACAACAACATGCGAGGGAGACCGGGAATATAACCTGACACGTTTCAGTGTTGATCCAATGTAAAGATCGCTTGCCAAGATAACAGACCTTGCTAGAATGAAGCCTAGAATTCAGAATTCCTTCTTAACATATCGACACCTTTTATTGGAGAATTTGGACGGACTTTCATAGCCCAGTAAATCTCTTTCATATTAAATAAGGAAACCGGGACTGAGGAAACTGAAGGACCACACACGACGTCAGACAGGGAACGTATAAAAATTAACAACACCCCAGACGCGTGTAAGAGGCCGATTCAAGTCTCTTTTATTCATCTGAGCAAAAGGTCTGTGAGCCAGGATTACTGTAAGTTGTCATTTTACATTCGACATTTCATTATTAGCATGTGAACTAACATAAATATGTATATTGCCATGCGAAATTTATTATGTGAAAATCGCTCGTGGATGTCATAGTAATTTGAGGCTGGCAACCTCAGCGTATAGAATGATGATTTATGAACCACCACTGCACGGGCTGATGATTGCTTTATTGCTAGTTTCGTAATTAGAACTAAAAGCAGAAAGTAGTACCAAGCTCCACACGGAGCAGGAAGTGAAAGATGAAAGAAATGATGTACATTTTAAGTATAAATACTTACAGTTCAAAGCAATGTAAATTTCCATATAAACATATTCACTTTAAAATTAATGTAAGTTTTCAAATTTTAAACCAGTGTAAATGTCTATGTAAAAATATGCATTTTAAATTAATGGAAGTTTCAAACTTTTCAAATCAGTGTAAACATAAATAAAAACATATTCAATTTATATTGTGAACACTTTTCAATCAGTGGAGACGTAAATGTAAACATACTCTATCTGTATTATTAACCTTTTCATTTAAATGCAATGTAAAGCTAAAGCTACTCAATTTAAATATAAAGAAAGTTTATTCCATGGGATTAAATTTAATTCTCATCGAGAGTAAATTCTGAGATAAATTTGATGGTGGAATGGGAAGATAGAGACCCATAACCATGGGTTGGAAAACGCAATACTCAGAAGCGCTTTTCGTTTCTATTCTTTACCATAGTTATTGGTGGTACCAGCAGAAAGTACTATCTCTGGAACCAAGGGGAGGTAAAAGTTAACTTACGTTGTGCGAGATGCCATCATAAGTGTGTCTTATAGACAGACGCAGGACCAGCTTGGCAGTTACTCCTTGACGTTCTAGGAACGTGCAGCGCCTTTAATATTGTCCAGCTGCGAGTGAGAGCAGTGTACACAGAACCCATCAGCGGATGCAGAAACTACTATTGGCAGCTAAGTGAAAATGATACGCTCCCAAAGTGAACTTTTCCACATCATCTCTAATATAGATCAATGAGGAAACTTTTCTTTTAAACTATTCAAATTATTTTCAAACTGTTAAAACTTAATTGATTATTAAATTTTGTTATTTATAATTATACAAACTAAACTTCTATTTAATTATTTTAAAGTTACTGCATGTTTGTCTCAGTCAATTTACTACACACACTCTAAATAGAGCTTTACCAGAATAGTAAGAATTCCACTGAGTAAATCAGGGGTGGGGGCTTGAACGAGCTGAAATTAATAAGGGCTTAATTCCTTCACAAAAGTTGTCAGCAGATTATAGAATTAACGTGATCAGCCAAAACTGCATTGTTTTCGCTTATCTGAATATCTTGTGAAGACTCCCTTTGTAATAGAAGTGTCATTACCCTTCTATCTACATCTATGCTAAGAGTAATCTTGTGCGAAGGTAGATACCTTTGAAACCTTTACTACATACTCTTGAATTTTGGCCACTGTTGGACCACTACTGCAAAGCAGGGAAGGCAATTCCGTCATAGTATGAGTGTGATATTCTAACAGACGTTTTGTGAAGGTATGAGTGTGATATTCTATCAAAAGTTTTGTGAAGGTATGAGTGTAATATTCTATCAAATGTTTTGTGAAGGTATGAGTGTGATATTCTAACAAACGTTTTGTGAAGGCATGAGTGTGATATTCTATCAAAGTTTTGTCAATTTATGAGTGTGTGTAGCGGGAGGTTATTTAAAATTATTTATTTATGTAAGAGTATGCCAGTAAAAAGTTCTGACCTTACAAGTAATACCCCAGTCTTAGAAATAAGCACTGGTGTATTGTTATCATAAAAATAGTCAGACTGTGAAAACCCTGGCCCAGTTGGTAAGAAGTAGTACCAGGATTTAAGGTGTCTCCTCCCTGTGACTATCTTATGATTACTTATATTCTAGGGGATAAGTAAAATGTACATTCACTGAAACCACAAATGGAAGAAGTGAATAAATCCTCAGGTACAGTTAAAATAGTTTAATAATTACACTAATATTCTATTTCTACTAGTTGGAAAAGAGCATTGAAATATATATATATATAAAATTAAGTCACACAATTCCTAGTATTGTCTATTTAGACTGCATTCATTTTAAATATATCACTGTTCTTAGTCCTCTGATAAATGTCATCACTTGACTATTTATTGTGTTTCATATATTGTGGTAGTCAGTGTCCTAAGTGACACTTATCTGTTCAACTTGATACTGCTGACACTGAACTGTCCTTTGCTGATATCAGTCTTGGTAGGCCCAACAGTAGGGATGCCAATGACCAGTTGAAGTTCACTCTTTGGGGTCCTGCACTTTTGTGGGAGTGCCTCTGATGAACGACACAGGCTTCTGATACTGGACAGTCTGGTTTGAGTTATTTCATGGAACCTGCAACATATCAGCCTTGGCTAGTATCTGGCTAGACTTGTAGCTGACTAGCACAGATGTCAGACCAGTCAGTCATCAGATGTCACCGTTATACAATCATAGTAAGTAAGGACATCACTTCAGTGATATAGCATTAATATTAACATTTCAATTAAGTGTAACTGACTAGCACATAAGTCAGACAAGTCAGTCATCAGGTGTCAAAGTTATACAGTCATAGCAAGTACCATCAATTCAATGATACAGAATTAATATTAACATATCAGTAATAAACATCATCTGGTTTATTCCGCTCCTATACATCCCTTTCTATAACTTGATCCTTCCAAATCATATCAAGTACAAATTCAAATACTGATGCTATTCTTAGCATCTACACAGAATTAATACATAAATAAAGAGAGTGACTAAGCGATCAAGTTGCTTTCTTCGGTAGTACAATTACATAGTTTTGGAATTGAAACCTGGCTGTGGAACACTCCATTTTACCAGCTGTAAATGGGTACAAAGTTGTGCGCTCGAACTAGGGAAGGCAAAGGCAGCGAGGAAGGGGACTAGTCACCTTAACCTCGTAAACTGGGATCTTCCATGATGAAGTTTCTAACACTTCATTTCCCTATGACAATCTCTGCCATGGGAATGCCTTTATTTTCGTAAGCGATAAAGCAATATGATAAATATATCTTCATTAGGCTGTGGGGCTATTTGTGATTAATTTTTGTACAAGCAACAATCATCCACAATGCACATGTTTAGATCATATTAAAAATACAATACATTATATCAATGACTATTATACAGGCATATTTTGTGAAGTTTATATGAACCTGAAATATAAAAAAAAATATTATACACGGTAGTTATCATAATTTCGCTTACCCTCAGACTTCAGATACTGGACTGAACAATGTTTCTGGCGATCCGCTCACAATTCATGGGTAGTGGCGAAACTCTGCCTCCAGTCTGTCTCAAACCTCTTTCGATGTGTATCTCTCCAGTTTTTACCGATACGTTTATATACGCTTAGCGCGGACGTATAGGAGGGTACTGACGTCACCGCTAGAACTAGGCAAAAAAAAATCTTTTCCGAACATCGATTTCAGCCAATCTGTGCGTCGACTGAAATTTTGCCTTTCTCATTCTCGGCATATATAATATCCATATTGTTCCATCTTATCTTGTTTTATACAGCTGATAAAACTCTATCTTCCTATCCATGTAAATTCCCAAACTGTTATTTATTGATTTTAATATTTAGAACAGAAGTGGGTTACACGCTTTTAGCGTAACGGTGGGCAGCCGAAATACGCATATATCTCCGTAAATGAGAACTTCCTACCGTTCCTTCTTATATGCAGTTATACACAATCCTTCCCTGTACTGAAATGTAAAATCCTTTTCATACTGATTCCCTTCTGCTTTTATTTATCCTTGGCGATTTCCTGTCTGATACACATTTTGGTGATACGCCGCCATTTTGAAAGCGGTCAATCGATCGTTGACGAGTTTATAAATCTAACTGAACCCGTTTGCAATGACTTGAAACCAATTTCGCGACAGAGCGGTAGAGATAATATTATGAGAGGCAGGTTGGTAAAATTCCCTTGTACCAAGCTTGGCCGTGGCAGATTAACACGTACATCGCCCAGCGATATCTGCCTAATCACCGATAAGAAAGGTGCGCGCATTACCAATGCTTGGAATACGGGGAGACAACTGATGGACAGACACAGATAAAATATTACTTTCTGATAAAATAATGAATTGTTACTTTGGAAACACGTCGTCATTAGATGTTAACGATATGATCGCGAGTCTGTACGCAAGGCATCGTATATCTTATTGCCATTTATGGTAATACGTGACCTTTTGCTTTACGCAACTTATTTCACGTGGAATATTTTGAAAGTACCACACCCTCACCCGCCTGTTTGAAAATGATTAGGTCGTTTATTAAACTCCATAACAAACAGATGCGTGGGAGACCGGGAATATAATCTGATACGTTTCAGTGTTATTTTACTGTGAAGATTGCTTGCCAAGATACCAGACCTTGCTAGAATACTTACAGTTCAAAGCAGTGTAAATTTCCATATAAACATATTCACTTTAAAATTAATTTAAGTTTTCAGGCTTTAAACCAGTGTAAAATGTCTATGTAAAAAACATGCATTTTAAATTAATGGAAGTTTCAAACTTTTCAAATCAGTGTAAACATAAATGGAAACATATTCAATTTATATTGTGAACACTTTTCAATCAGCGGAGACGTAATTGTAAACATACTCTATCTGTATTATTAACCTTTTCATTTAAATGCAATGTAAAGCTAACGCTACTCAATTTAAATGTAAAGAAAGTTTATCCCGTGCGATTAAATTTAATTCTCATCGAGAGTAAATTCTGAGATAAATGGGATGGTGGAATGGGAAGATAGGGACCCATAACCATGGGTTGGAAAACGCAATACTCAGAAGCGCTTTTCGTTTATATTCTTAAAAAAGGAAACCGGGACTGAGGAAACTGAAGGACCACACACGAAGTCAGAGATGGAACTTATTAAATTAACGACACCCCAGAAGCGTGTAAGAGGTCGATTCAAGTCTATTTTATTCATCCGTGCAAAAGATCTATGAGCTAGGATTGGTGTAAGTTGTCATTTTACATTCCATATTTCATTATTATGTGAAAATCGCTCGTTTATGTCATAGTTATTTGAAGCTGGCAACCTCGGCGTATAGAATTATAATTCACGAACCACCACTGCACGGGCTGTTGATTGCTTTATTGCTAGTTTCGTAATTAGAACTAAAAGCAGAAAGTAGTCCCAAGTTCCATACGGAGCAGGAAGGGTTGGAAAACACAATACTCAGAAGCGCTTTTCGTTTCTATTCTTTACCATAGTTATTGGTGGTACCAGCAGAAAGTACTATTTCTGGAACCAAGTGAAGGTAAAAGTGAATTTACGTTGTGCGTGATGCCATCATAAGAGTGTCTTATAGACAGACGCAGGACCAGCTTGGCCGTTACTCCTTGACGTTCTAGGAACGTGCAGCGCCTTTAATCTTATCCAGCTGCGAGTGAGAGCAGTGTACACAGAACCTATCAGCGGAAGCAGAAACTACTATTGACAGCTAAGGGAAAATGATACGCTCCCAAAGTGAACTTTTCCCCATCATCTCTAATATAAATCAATGAGAAAACTTTTCTTCTAAACTATTTAAATTATTTTCAAACTGATAAAACTTAATTGATTATTAAATTTTGTAATTTGCAATTATACAAAATAAACTTCGATTTAATTATTTTAAAGTTACTGCATGTTTGTCTCAGTCAATTTACTACACACACTCTAAATAGAGGTTTACCAGAATAGTAAGAATTCCACTGAGTAAATCAGGGGTGGGGGCTTGAACGAGCTGAAATTCATGAGGGCTTAATTCCTTCACAAAAGTTGTTGGCAGATTCTAGAATTAACGTGCTCAGCCAAAACAGCATTGTTTTCGCTTATCTGAACATCTTGTGAAGACTCCCTTTGTAATAGAAGTGTCATTACCCTTCTATCTACATCTCTGCCAAGAGTAATCTTGTGCAAAGGTAGATACCTTTGAAGCCCTTATTTCATACTTTTGGCCACTGTTGGACCACTACTGCAAAGCAGGGGAGGCAATACCGTCATAGTATGAGTGTGATATTCGATCAAACGTTTTGTGAAGGTATGAGTGTGATATTCTGTGAAAAGTTTTCTTTGGTCAAGGGAAACAACTGACGACTGGCAACCCTTCTGGTGTGTGTAGTTAATTATATCTCTTATAAAATGTGTGTGCTGATGGATGTCTCTGTGTAAGACGCTACACTGCTAGTCTTCGTGAATGAGGATCGCCATGAATGGTTTGAGTTTGTTGGTTAGAACTTTTATTAAAATGGTATTTTATACGTTTATAGTTTTTAAAGTAGTGTTTGATCAGAGTTTGTGTTATGTATGATAGTGGTGTATGCTATATTTAACTTGGTATTCGCAAAAGCTGATGTATTGATAGTAATTTTTTTAAAACGGCTTTTACATAAAACTGTTACCCGTATTTTTTTGTCGTGTAACGACTTCTCACCAACTTTTTCTTCTGTTCATTATTTTATTCCTCTACAAATTTCTCCTATCACTAGACAAGAAACCAAAAGTCTCTCTCTCTCTCTCTCTCTCTCTCTCTCTCTCTCTCTCTCTCTCTCTCTCTCTCTCTCTCTCTAGTCTTATATTACACAGTATTTGCACGCTCTGAATTCACACGGTCAATGGCAATAAATTATTCCATTAGTGAAAGTCATTCCACTTGGAAAGTAAAACAGTGCTGCGACGAGTCCGGAAGTCGACCCTTTGTTTGTGTTACGAACTGGATGCACGTAAATCAGGGAAGGGGCAGGAACCCTGCCTTCAGCCGCTGGCAATTGCACCGTGGATGCTAGGGCCAGTTAAAATGAAGATAACTTGATACCTTTGTGACCAAAATAGAATTTGCAACAATGCCACCCAAGAGGTCGACCAAAAATGCAACTGGAATTGTGGAGACAATTTTAAGCATTAGACCGCTAACCATCATTCGAAGCAGACGGAATCTATGGGCCCCAGGAGTGGCTATTACTTGTTGCGAAAATCCGTAGTTAATTCGTGAGCGAAGTAAATAGATCTAATACTGATGATTTTATAACATAAATAATCATATGTTTATCCACAGTTTATTATTGCAGTACCTTTTGTGAAGCAAAGTTTTAAATGTATTTCCATTTTCAGTGACAATAATTGTTATTTGCATATTTACAGATCACTAAAACTAATGTATGAGTTTTCTGAGGTCATAGACCTAATAAATCACTGATCTTTATCTCACAGCCAGGCAGAAAAAAGACAGGGTTAAATAATTGATATATATCATTGTTGTTACTTTGGGATTTGCATATTGATCCAAGCAAAACAGAAGTGTATTAGTGGTCCTTCTATTTTATATTTCTTATAAGGCTTTTGTGTTCACTGTCAAGACTACAAACTTGATAGAAAGCGTTCTCAATCACTTCTCACTTTGTCTCATATTAGATTTGTGGCGGCGGTGGTCGCTGTATCAAGAATCGTATTATTGACCGCTTGTCTGCCCAGGTTCTTTTCCTCTTTGGTTAGCATTGACATGCTGCATAATTATAAGTCACACATACACACACGCCAAGCGATGCGATAACGCCATAGTAATTGAAATACTTTTTATTGACACGTGAGTGGACCATTGCTGTCTGCCTTGACCTCCACAATCGTGGTCCATCATAGAATATACAATGTGTAAGTTCTTCCTAAATATTTATTCCTTCCCTCACTCTCTCTCTCGTTCAGTATCGAATCTACACCTTATGACCTTTAACCATCAATGATCATTCAGGTGCTATAGTCTCTACTTCTGTTCTTTCTTCCTTAATTTCTTAGTCTATTGTTATATTTCATATCAGTGTTCAGGTTATCTATTGATGGAACCGGGTCTCTCCGTGGTTATTCATTTCCCTTTCATCACTGAAGAGTAGGACTACTATATATGTATAAGATTTCACTTTACATATCTTTTCCCTTTTCTGAATAGAAATCTAACTCACACCGTTCTTCCTTCTAGACAAAGAATTCTCACTATTCAATATGTTGGGTTCATCATCACTCAAACTCATCTCCTTGTCCGCGAATTATTCATCACACAGTGTACTTGAGTACTGCCTTCAACATGGCTTCTAGCGTATATGTGCGACTTGCACTAACTAACGCAGGCCTCTGACTCTGCTGAAAAGCGTGCCTCACTGGATTTCCGTTCACTTATTTTCTCATGCACATTCTTATTCGCGCATCCCCTTTTTGTACTGTATCTGAACCTTCCTATTTCTAATTCTCCTTATTCGTTCCCTTTGCCCGTCAGTCGTTCCCTTTATCTGCCACGTCTATCCCCTTATCCCCTTAAAAATACATTATTTATCTGCAGGAAAAAAAAATTATTTTCATGACTGTACCAACACTATTGTAGATATCTATGTACCAAAACAACAACAAAAAAATTAACAATAAATACATTCATCAACATCATCTTCCCTTTCATATTTCCAAAGAAGAATAATTTCGATTTCTCCATCTCTTTCATTCCCAATCGACCAAGTTTATTTCCTGACAATCACTCTTTCATCCCTGCAATCTCACACGCACATCATTTTTCTAACAATTGTAATGTACCACACACCTGGCAAGGTTTTCTTTTGTCATTATTTCACCATATTCAGAACCTGCTCTGTGTCCTGCCATATTATGTACACCTTTTCATGTCTGCATGAGCGTTTCAGTACTCGACATGTCTAAGTAAGCCATTCCGTCGTCGTAGTCTCACTCTAATGCCGCCCCCCTGTCTGTCCCTGGGAGAAATGTTTACTTCCCATTTACGACCACTCATCTTTCCTTTTTCCTATCTGCTCATGTTACATGACTTCAAATACATACTTTTGACATGTTATACATTCCACTTCCTTAGTGGTCTTCATTTTTGTTTCATATCCCTCAACATGTCATTATTTGCTTATGTTACAACATATTATCACACCAAAAACTAGAGAATACTCTCTTCCCGTCACTTTTCTTAAGTGACCTTTCCTCTTTACATTTATGACTGTTCTTAACCCTTGTCTTTCGCTCTCACATTCTGCCAACTCTGTATATATCCATACAAAGTTTATTTCCTTTTACTCATCCAGTCACTCCTATTGTCACACACGTAAATTCATAATATTGTATTATTTTCTGTTACCACACACCTGATGTGAATTGTTTGCCCTTTTTCTTCTCTCGTATAGAAACTAAACATGTCTTCTGTCGTGTCTTTCTATATACATAGTTCATGATGACGTGAGCCATTTAACTATCATGGCAACACTGAATTGCCATCCTCCTGTCCACCCTTTTCTAACTAGACCTCTGTCCTTGGTCTACTACGTGAAAATATTTGAAACTTCTTGGGTCTACCTATCTTAAACCGTTTTGTCGCTTTTACCTATTTGCGTGTTTTTCTGCTGCTGACCTGTCACTTGACTTCTTTTTCTACTTACGTCCATTTCTCTTTACACTATTTTTTACATCCACTCATTATCACTTTGTTTCATGGTTTCTCCATATTTCTTCTTTTGTTACTGTTTCTTCAGTACTCCATGTCTGTATCATGTTCCTGTGCCCTCTCACTTCTCTTTTCTTCTTTGTCCCTTTCTTATGGCTTCTCAATGTCCGTCCATTCTCTGGAACCCATCTTTGTGCTACCTCCTTTTCTTTCCTTTTCCACAACACTCTGTTTCCCCGTGTCTGAATTTATGTTGTATATGTTCGTTGAGGGTTACCCTCCATAGACTTTCATTTGTAGTCTGGCAAACACCGCACTTAACATTTTTGTATGTTTTTCGTTCACTCCCTTTAACGTTCTCAACACATTTCTCTTCTCTTCATGTATTACGAAGAAAAAAAAATTCTTTCTCCCCAAGGTCTTCATAAGACTCGGCCACTGCCACAAAAATCTATCTTTGCGTTTTACTCCATGGCTGCTCACCTCTACATTCGTTCCTTCTAGAACTATTGTAAAATGTTGTGGTTATTATGATTGTAGAATGGAGTAGTGTACTCTGATCATCACTGGACGGAAACTCGCAGGAAGTCAATGATGCAGGAACTGGTTTCCTTCTAAGGCTCCAGGAGGAGCAGGCCCTTAACTTGGTCAATTCAACCGACGCAGGATGGTGTAAATATGGAGTGAGAGTGTAGAGTGTTATTAACGCGAATGATGGAATGTTCGTATCTTGACCAATTTAAAGCACTCATTCACTCATGTCTATAAGGCACCAATGCAGACTGCTGGAATCTTTTCATACAGTTTATTCAGACGCACATACTGGGACAGAACGAATAGATCATAAGTACATGTTGACACATCAATCTTCAGGCATGAATAGTAGATCCCATGTCATGGAACATTCAAATATAATGGGTGGTACAAAACAGCATTCAATGTTGTTATACATTATGGCCGCATCCCCTATCTGACTGAACGCGTCAGTAAAGGCGGATCGGTAAACAAATGAAGAGTTCGATGGACGAACCTTCTTTCCCTTGCTAAGTTCTTAGGTTGCTTATATTCAATGTTTATATCATACTGTGAAACCACGATAAGGGGTTTTCATATAAATGAGATCTCCATGCCACTGTCCGAATAGTAAGATACACGACCCGTTCTCTGGACAGTGATCTATAATGATGACAGGAATACAAAAAATGGCCTCCTTCCCTGAGCTTTCGCTCACTCGCCCAGCAGAAGAATAATCATCAGCCAAAGTTGATTCAAAACTTGAATAAGTATAACTTTCCATAGTTACCATACAGTCCCTTTGTCAGAAGGTTACTTCATGAAGACATAAGCGCTGATGGAACCTGTCATCTACAACAATGTATAGTTAAACGACCAACGATGCACGAAAATACGTTGCTTCATCTAGGTCTAACCATAAGGAGATCGTCAAAAGGGTCTGGATTTACCTTGAGTCCGAATAGTACATAATACAGTACATGAGGAGAGTCTCTAACACTATAATCTTGTAGAGACACAATCTCCTACTGAAGAAATCACTTCATAAATCATTTTCCACTCTAGAAAGGACCAACCCTGGAAATGCGTGACCAGCCATTGTAGGCGGCAATATCGGAACTCATCACGACTCGCCAAGACAACCAATACCTCCGCTAGTGCGGCATAAAGAATATAGTCCTGCCTACCCATACAAAATATACAATATAGGACTGAATCTACTTGCACTAATAATATGTAATACATATGAATTCAGGTCATAAACATTCTAAGAACGATCAATCTATTTTCTGGCTATGACAAATGATGAATGCCAAAATATAAGTATTCTTACGCCCGATCAATATCAAGGGAGATTATCCATATAATGAAACGTATAAATCAAACATGGATTATCTGTCATTTTTACAAAAGAAAGCATTTTCGTACCCAATTAAATACAACAATATATTTTCCATATTAAATAGACATATCGACATTTGTAATCTGTGCATTCAAAAATATGTATGCAACAGATTACCCCCCCCCCCCCCCCCCGGGAAAAAAAATGGTATATTTTTTTTTTTAAATACATCCAGGAGCAACATACAATAGGCTCACAACGCACGAATAACAATGCGCAGATGATAAGCATTCCAAACAAATGTAACGCCTAATGTAAGGCAAAGTCGTCATATAGCACGACCAATGAGAATCTGTCTCAGGATTCAGAGACAATTTTTTTCTGAGTATAAATATCTCACGAGAGGTGTCACCAACGCATAACACAATACTGGCAATGCCACAATTTGAACAATAGTTCATCTTAGGTATCTTAACATTATGATAACCAATTAAGAAAAATATCAAAAACCTGCGGTGAATATACATCAATGCACCGCTAAGTAGTGATACAGATAATGTATGATATATTACATATAAGTACATACTTTAACATAGGAAAAACTGTAGTAAAGTCAGACATGTTAGAAATCTCAAGATCTGACAGTTAAGTGGAATCATGTGGGCATCTCGATAAGATATCCGCCATCACATTTTCTGAACCACGGATAGCTCGCACCGAAAAATGAAAAGGCTGAAGAGCAATCGCGTATCGCGTTGATCTCGCGCTCTTCAGATTTTTAGTCTGAATAGCTGTAAGAGCTTTCTGGTCAGTCTCCACAATAAAATGCGCGCCAAGAAGAAATCTTTGAAGTTTAAGGATTGACCAGACCATAGCCAATAATTCACGGTCTAGGACCGAGTAATTTCTCTCTGCGGCATTAAGTTTTCGAGAAATATACATCACTGGATGCAGAGTTCCAGAGTACTCTTGCATTAGTGCCGCTCCAATCCCATTGGATGAAGCGTCACTACGAAGAATAAATGTCTTATCTTTAGTAGGTAACACCAAGATAGGTGAAGAAGAAAACATCGTTTTAACCTTATCCAAAGAGGATTGACATTCTTGAGTCCAATTGACTATATTAGGAGACCCTTTCTTTAACAAAGAAGAAAGAGGTGACATAATTGAGGACAGATTCGGAATGAATCGTCCATAAAATTGTATGAGACCTAAGAGACTTCGCAATTGCTTTTTAGTCTTAGGCATAGAATTGTTAAGTATCTTACTTGTATTATGATCTTCCGTTTTTAGAAACCCATGACCAACACGGTGACCTAAGAAAGATATTTCGCTAAAACCAATACACGCTTTCGATGGTTTCGCTGTCAGGTTATGCTCGCGTAAGATAGACAATAGTTCATTTATCCCATTATAGTGATCGTTCCAAGTATCACTGAAAAGACAGATGTCATCAAGATATGCAATGACATCTGAGCGATGAGATAGGATTCGACGCATCATGCGTACGAATGTCGCTGGGGCATTCATAAGGCCGAAAGGCATGAAATTCCATTGGAATAGACCCCTTGGCGTCGAAAAAGCAGTAAACGGTTTGGCGTGTTCGGATAGTGGAACTTGCCAATATCCCTTAGACAAATCGAGTTTAGTAAAGAAATGAGAATTCGATAGTCTAGTAAGTAGCTCTTCAAGTAAAGGCATAGGTTCAGCATCAAATTTCGTCACTTGGTTCAATTTGCGATAATCAACGCAAAGACGTATGTTGTTGTCTTTTTTTCGCATGATAACCATCGGTGAAGAATATGCTGATGTGGATGGTTCAATTATTTCCAACTCTATCATTTCATCCAACTCTTTTTCTACTTGTGCTTGAAAATGTATCGGGATAGGATACGGTCTGACTCTTATAGGATTATGGTCAGTAAGAATAATGTCGTGTTCAATGACATTAGTTCGACCAGGAATGTCAGTAAGGACATCCTGATATTGTTGTAACATAGCAGAAACTTGTTTCTGTTCTCCTGGAGATAATTCTGGAGAAATCGCAACATCTTTCCATGACTCATTAGAATGAAGCGGAATCATTGGAAAAGGGAGATTCACATCTGACAAACTCGTTTCCTCATCCTGTATTATTGACAGTGATGAGTAATGTCCATGTGGGACTGGTCAATCGTCCGTTGCCTGGAAAACAGGTTGTAAATAATCCGGACGTTCGTGGAATTCCGTGAGCATGTTGATGTGGAAGGTCTTATGCTTCCCATCAGTATCGACAATATAGTCGACATCGGAAACTTTTGATATTACATCGTACGGACCTTTCCAAGAAATAAGGAGTCTGTTTTCTCTACAAGGTAGCAGGACCAATACTTTGTCACCTGGACAGAGTTGTCGCAAACGTCTGGTCTTATTAGCAAATTGCCTTGCCTTCTGTTTCGCAAATTCAGAAGAAGCAGTTGCCAATTTGCATGCTTCAATAATCTTGTGTCTAAGTGCAATGACATATTCATAAGAGGATTTTGTGTCATCGACAATATTATCAGCAGTTATGAGATCATGAAGTAGAGACATAGGACTTCGCGGTTTCGCGACAAAGACAAGTTCAAAGGGAGAAAATCCTGTATGTTCATTGGCAACCTCTCTGTATGCAAAGAGAGCCGCGGGTAAAACCCTGTCCCAATCCTGAGGATGATCCTCAGTTATCTTACCTAATAGGTTTTTCAGAGTTCTATTAAGACGCTCTACCATGCCATTGGACATAGGATGATAAATACTACTCAGAGATCTTTCTATCTTAAGAGTTGACATCACTTGAGACATGGTATCCGATACGAGTTGGGTACCATGGTCTGACAATATTTCTCCTGGAAATCCCAGACGAGAGAATATAAGCCAAAGAGCATCTGCAATATCAGCAGTAGATATGCTCTTCAGAGGGATAGCCTCTGGCCAACGTGTGCACATATCAACACACGTCAAGATATATTTGGTTTCCTCTAGCAGACTTTGTCTTAAATGGACCAATGATGTCTATCGCCATTTTTTGAAATGGTCGAATTGGAATATCTGCAGCCTGAATAGGTGCAGCATGGCGTGGACCTTTGGATTTAACTTCCTGACATACCCTACAGGATCGACAATAGATCTGTATGTCCTTGTTCACAAACGGCCAAAAGAAAGACGCAAGAACTCTAGATTTAGTACGGGAAAAACCCATATGCCCAGCACACTGAGAATCATGAGCGTGCTGTAAGATTTTAACTCTCATATTTTTGGGCACAAGAATTTGAGAATGAATGGACTTAGCGGAGTCTTGTACCATACGTACAAGTACCCCATTCTTCATCGTAATCCAAGATTTACGATTCGTGTCCTTATTCGGATCACCTTCTTTTGCTAGAGTAAAGAATTTCTTTAGAGTAGGATCATCTTCCTGCTGTTTTATAAAGGCATCATGCGAAATCTCCAAGGGATCACCTTGGTTCTGGTCATCATTATCTCCAGAAGGCGAAGATTGCGGCATGTTTAGAGCTTGAGCTCTAGTGACTACAGCATTTGCAGTATGCATATTATCACTTTCCCACTCGGCAATTTGTTGCGGAGTGCATTCTTTCGCACCATGAATGCGACCGACGATAAGATCAGCGATCGGATTCGGCAGAAGACATGCGTGCACATCTCCTGTAAAGAAGGGAGTAGAAATGTTGATAATGGCAGTGGAGTACTTCTCCAATGTGCCACCAAATGTTATGCATTTGATTATTTTGCCAGTGGCTCGAGAAGGATCTATAAGTGGCTGCCTCACCCCAATGATGGTGCACCCGGAATCGAAGAGAATTGAGACCGGAGTACCATCTACTAAACCATTATTTAATTTAAGAGCCCCTCTTCCATCATGCGCGACTCATGCAGGGAGAGCGGGAAGAGGATGACCACAGCTTAAAGTCGAAACTGTGGTTGGCTCGAATAATGTTTTGCATTGGGAACACTGAAATGCTCTGTCAAAATCGAAAGCAGAACATCCCACATTATTAGAGTCTTTCTTATCATTGGTTTGCTTACCGGCTTCATGAAACTCTTGTTGTGCAGAGTTAGCCTGGTAATGAGATTTACCATGTCTTTTGTGTTGTGATCTACCTCGATTATTGTTGCCTCTGTAATTATTATTCCCTCTGTTATAACCCCTGTTTGGGTTTGAGTCATAATGTTCATCATTATAATCATCATGCTCATTATAGTGAGAATCCCTGTAGGATTGATCCCGTTGTGTCCATGAAGGAACACCCTGGTAATTTCTATTATTACTTCCTCTACGGAAATTTCTATAGTTATGGCCACCCCTGTATCGAGGACTGTCAACCCGTTTCCAGAATTTAGAAGAAGAACCCTGATTTGATTGGTTACCTTGGTTTTGATGATTACGCCAATTAACCCTTTTGTCAAATTTATTTTGAGCTCCCTGAAAGTTGTGTGGGTACTTGGGATTGTATTGTGTTGCTGAAGCAACCGGCATACCCTCTTTAATCTTAGTGTTGCTAAGAGTTACGTCCGGGTGAGCCGTAACGTATTGGTCACAATATTCTTGCATTTGTTTTAGTGTTTGTGGCTTACGCTCGTGTAGAAATTCAGGAAATGTTTATTGATAGAAGACATGACCTTGTCTCTGAGCAACAAATCCATAAGAGCATCATATGTTTTCTCTATTTTGGATAATTCAATCCATCGTTGAAATGTAAGACGTATTTTCCCAATGAATTCTGAGAATTCAACCCCCGTCTCAGGTACCATTCTTTTAAACAACATGCGATAACCTTCCTCTGGTAACTGAAACTTCTTAATCAAGGCTGCCCTAATAACATCATAATTATCCTTGTCATCCTCTTCAACCAAACATAGACTAGTGAGAGAATCGCCTGTTAGATTCTCAGATAATTGGTTAACATATTGCGATTTATCAACATTATGAGCCCGACAAGCACGTTCAAACCTCTGAAGCCAGAATGTTATATCATCATTGGCAGAATTGAATGATGGTACCTTAACTTTGTAAGTAAAGGGTTTACTATTACCACCAGGTGCTTGATTAACATTACTCATATTTGTTAATTTTAATTTCTCTAACTCAAATTCATGTTCTCTTATTGCTTTTCTTTCTTCAGCTTCCCTGTCTAATCTTTTCTGTTCAGTTTCTCCGTCTATTCTTTTTTGTTCAGCCTCAAATCTCGTTTCTTCTAGCTGCATCTGCAATTTCTTTTGTTCAGCTTCTAATCTTTTATTTTCAGCAGCAGCTTCAGCTTCTCTGTCTAATCTTTTCTGTTCAGTTTCTCTGTCTATTCTTTTTTGTTCAGCAGCAGCAGCAGCAGCTTCTAATCTTTTTTCTTCTTTTTGAAGCTTTCTCTCCTCTGCAGCAGCTTTTCTTTCCTCAGCAGCAGCTTCTAATCTTTTTTCTTCTATTTGAAGTTTTCTCTCTTCTGCCGCAGCTTTTCTTTCCTCAGCAGCAGCTTCTAATCTTTTTTCTTCTGCCTTCAATACCATAGAGAATTGAGCAGTTGACCATTCTTCTAATTCTTTGCCAGTCTTATCAAGGGATTTCCCTTGTGTAATAAAGTAATCTAATGTAGACATCCTGTCTTATTAAATCAGAAACCTGAAAAAGTAAATAAATTACCTTATTTCACTTTCATGGGAGACAAGTCTATACTATAGACTTAGTCTTAGTGAAAAACTTGTATGGTTATTTTGTTTATAATATAACCAATGATAACTTGAGTACCTGTGGAAAACAATAACTGTATATCCCAAACACTGTAGGAGACAAGCCTTACAAAGGTCTTGTATACTTCCTTAATGTAATCAATGATCACTTGAGTACCTGTGGAAAATAATATTTTCTATCCCAATCACTGTGGGAGACAAACCTTACAAAGGTCTTGTACACTTTCTTAGTGTAATCAATGATCACAAGTACTGGTCTGTACTATAATATAAGTGTATTCAACTATACCTCATATATCATATGTCAACTCAAGACATTACAAAGGACAAACAAGAAAAGACGATATGAAAACATTTGCAGAAATCAAATTAAATTAAATAGGAAAAATCAAAGAAAATGATCACAGAATCTGTGATGATAACTGCAATAGGATAACAAGACAAATAACGCCACAGTGTATAAATATAAATTGTGTATAGAAATCAAAAATAGAAAAGGGTAGACCAACAAATTACAAACAAATCAAAACAAACTAAAGAACAGAGGAATATTACAAAAACAACAATGAGTACAGTCTTCACAGCTAACACTAATAGCAACAGCTGTCGCAGCAAATTTTCAATCAAGAAAATTGCACCTATAGAAACGCACACATCAGACCCTCTATTACGTGGGATACTCTGTTGTGTGACACCGCCCAACCAAAACAACAACCCGCAGAGTACAAACAAATATTACATATAAACATGTAAACATAAATAGCATAAATGCATATAATATTATCAAATAGTATGGCAATGTGATGTGTTGCAGAGAGGGCTTAGCTTTTAATAAAATAGCTTGCAACTTTATTAAATAATAGGTTTGTTTCTAAACTATTACAGTGTTCAATTTTCTTCAAGCACACTAGAAGATCCACCGATGAAATCTATGCGCCTTTATGTCAACAATACTGTAATTCTTCTTGAGCAGGCCAAACAATCATTTCTTTGTAACCCTGACTGTACGCTGAAGAATGTCAACAAGCACTGACCCAGATACTGTATACGTTTGAACAGAACAGGTCAAGCTGACATCGACTGTATAGCTGTCCTACTGGTGTTGATGTGGTCAAACAAACGTTCTTGTAACTGTAAATGACTCTCAATAAAAAGACTGCGAAGGCTGGACCCAGGAATCTGGCTCACCACTGTAAAATGTTGTGGTTATTATGATTGTAGAATGGAGTAGTGTACTCTGATCATCACTGGACGGAAACTCGCAGGAAGTCAATGATGCAGGAACTGGTTTCCTTCTAAGGCTCCAGGAGGAGCAGGCCCTTAACTTGGTCAATTCAACCGACGCAGGATGGTGTAAATATGAAGTAAGAGTGTAGAGTGTTATTAACGCGAATGATGGAATGTTCGTATCTTGACCAATTTAAAGCACTCATTCACTCATGTCTATAAGGCACCAATGCAGACTGCTGGAATCTTTTCATACAGTTTATTCAGACACACATACTGGGACAGAACGAATAGATCATAAGTACATGTTGACATATCAATCTTCAGGCATGAATAGTAGATCCCATGTCATGGAACATTCAAATATAATGGGTGGTACAAAACAGCATTCAATGTTGTTATACATTATGGCCGCATCCCCTATCTGACTGAACGCGTCAGTAAAGGCGGATCGGTAAACAAATGAAGAGTTCGATGGACGAACCTTCTTTCCCTTGCTAAGTTCTTAGGTTGCTTATATTCAATGTTTATATCATACTGTGAAACCACGATAAGGGGTTTTCATATAAATGAGATCTCCATGCCACTGTCCGAATAGTAAGATACACGACCCGTTCTCTGGACAGTGATTTATAATGATGACAGGAATACAAAAAATGGCCTCCTTCCCTGAGCTTTCGCTCACTCGCCCAGCAGAAGAATAATCATCAGCCAAAGTTGATTCATAACTTGAATAAGTATAACTTTCCATAGTTACCATACAGTCCCTTTGTCAGAAGGTTACTTCATGAAGACATAAGCGCTGATGGAACCTGTCATCTACAACAATGTCTAGTTAAACGACCAACGATGCACGAAAATACGTTGCTTCATCTAGGTCTAACCATAAGGAGATCGTGAAAAGGGTCTGGATTTACCTTGAGTCCGAATAGTACATAATACAGTACATGAGGAGAGTCTCTAACACTATAATCTTGTAGAGACACAATCTCCTACTGAAGAAATCACTTCATAAATCATTTTCCACTCTAGAAAGGACCAACCCTGGAAATGCGTGACCAGCCATTGTAGGCGGCAATATCGGAACTCATCACGACTCGCCAAGACAACCAATACCTCCGCTAGTGCGGCATAAAGAATATAGTCCTGCCTACCCATACAAAATATACAATATAGGACTGAATCTACTTGCACTAATAATATGTAATACATATGAATTCAGGTCATAAACATTCTAAGAACGATCAATCTATTTTCTGGCTATGACAAATGATGAATGCCAAAATATAAGTATTCTTACGCCCGATCAATATCAAGGGAGATTATCCATATAATGAAACGTATAAATCAAACATGGATTATCTGTCATTTTTACAAAAGAAAGCATTTTCGTACCCAATTAAATACAACAATATATTTTCCATATTAAATAGACATATCGACATTTGTAATCTGTGCATTCAAAAATATGTATGCAACAACTATCTCTTCTGTATGTCTGGGCCATCCTTCCTGTGGCTTCTCAATACTCCCGTCACTTCTCCATGACTCTCATCTCTTATCCATTTCCCCATCGTTTCTGTTATGTTCGGTGGAGAATGACTTCACTAAAAGTCTCCTCCAGAATTAGCTAACGCCGCCATTTTTATATCTCTCTTTCCATCGTTTATCCGCTTCTGACAATTCCCTCCATCTAGTCTGCCTGATTGTCTCTGCATATCGTCTCCACGTTTCTGCCCTGTCCACTAGTATTTTATCCAGATTGTATACTGGGTACTCCCGTTCTCTACTCCTACTTCTATGTTTTCTCCCTTCTTCCTTAATTCTTTTATTATTCTCTTCTCTTATATAAGTCATTTTGTGTCTGTGACTACCGTCACTCTCCTCAGACACTACACTGTCTGAGTCAGTCGACACCGATTCTGATGACCACCTCCGTCTACTGCTATGTTCCGCTTTATTAACTGCCTGTCGACTTTTTCTCCTTGTCGATCTATCCTCTTCTTTGTAGTCCTCATTCTCTGTGTCCTCCACATCTGTTTCTTCATCCATCATTTCGATCACAAGGTTGTGAACTTCTCTTTGCCTTTTTGATAAGTCTGTATCAAACTTTCCTTCCAGAAATTTCCGCACCTTCCTTGTTGTCAAGGTGTTAAGATCGGCTCCTCTTAGGGTACTTTTTATTGCCTTCTCTATCTCATTTACACTTGGTTCAGCCATTTTGCTAATTTTTTTCGTCTTTATCTGATTTATGCATCCATGATCACTATTCTCATTTTTCGGCAAATAAATTATATTGCCTTCGTCGTCCGTTATATGATCAAGCTGGTCCGACCTGTAGCCTTGGGTATATTCGTCGAAGTCCATAACTCTATCTTCCTCACTTGACGCATCGGATTCTGATTCTATGTCAAGCTGGTACTTTTCATGCACTATATATACTTCTTCCTGTCTTGTCTTCCGTACTGCTCTTGTACGCCTATAAGATGTGTCCATGTCCTGTACTTCTTGTGGACCAGTTTTCTTAGGATTCCTTCTTACTGCTGTTCTTATATGCCTGTTCGATGCGTCAGTGTCCTGCGTTTCTTCTATCCTATCTTTTCTATTGTCCGCCTTCACTGATCTTTCTTTCTCTTGCAGTAATATCTTCATCGGTTCATCCCTCTTATTCTTTACCTCGGTGTTATCCCTATGCTGTGGTACTACTACTTCTTTAGCCGTTTGTCGGTTCGTCCCTTTTACACTGATTGGTATCTTAGATTTTCTTTATTGACTAATACACGTGACCATGTTTCTTTTTCTCTCATGACGTCTTTCTCCTTTTGTGCTGGACCTAAGTGTGACGCCACAGTATCTATCTCCCTTTGTATAACGGCACTAATCATCTTCATATGCTTTCGCTCTGGTTTTTCTATCTGTCTGGGTTGCATGTTATTCCCAAGGGTGTGCTGTATCCTATCCGTATTCACTAAATTTACTTCTTGGTATCTGTTATCTTTCTTTCCTGATCTTATTGGACCTATGTGTGACCTCCATCCATCTTCTGTTGTTATGAGACAATTTGTCCGTTTTCTAATGCCACGTTGTTTATCTCCCATATCTTTCTGTTTTTGATCTCGGCAATAAAATTCCTTACTGCCATTCTATGTCTCCTATTATTAAGTGTGTTCCAGTGCTCCCGTCCAGCAGCTGTTTCTAGGATTTTGTTTTTGTCATTATTTTCTCTATCACAAGTGGGACAATGTTCTTTCCCTTTCGTATCGCATGATTTAGACTCTGATTGAAGATCTCTTTCATTGAGTAATGTGTCTAATCGCCTTCTGATAAAATCTGTGATTTGACCAGCAGATGAAAAATTCGCAATTTTCACTTTCTCTGCGTTTATTGACATTGCATATTTGTCAATGCCTGTAAGCCACTTACGGCTTGCGTGTGCGTCACCTGAAAACAAGTCTACATTACCTTTCATGTTTGCGTATTTAGAACTGTTGTCTACCTTAGCTAATGTGTCGGTAATCGTCTTTGCGAGGGCTACCGTCTGACTCTCTTGCATGTTATACTGTGTCTGTTCGGCCTGTGCCATCATACAATCTGAAAAATAGTTACTTATTTCTACAGTTAACCTACACTAACTTGTACCTGAAAATGAACGGACATTTTTTTATTAGTCTTGGGTTTCCTGGGGAAAAAAAATAATGTTACGGTTTTAAAAAAAATTATGCATACACTGTTACAATTCAATATTATTGACACTACAATGATAAGAAAAGTAATTAAACAATAATAACAATATCAATAACAATAATATTACTATAATGTCTAATTAACCTAATTAATTAAGACGTCTGCGTTGGAGTACTCGTTTGTTGTGCGTGCGACAGACTTTTCTTTATAACAAATACTGTTGTTATATTTTTATACCATCTGGACTACACACCGTTTTCTTTGCTACACACCAGCCTCTGTCCGTGAATCACTTACTGTAATGCACTCTATGACCTGTCGTACCGTAATTGTTGGACGATGTATGTCAACCTTGCGTTTGTTGTGATGAGTCGTTCCCGCCTTGAAGGAAACAATTTTCAATTTTGTTTCCGAGTTGGCTTTGCCAGACAGCGAATGTCAACCTTGCATGGTTGTGGCGACTTATTCTCGTGCAAGTCGGTTTGAAAGAAGGAAATTCCGACTTGGTTTCCGAGGTGGCGTTTTCGATTGGCTGGTTCCGATACTGTTAACTTTGTTCTCTGTTTACAAATTTTCACTGTTGTCACTCTGCTTTTTTCATATGTTATCGAAATGTAAATATGAATTTTGTCTGAGTTATACTCTGCCGTCTGTAGTTAGTTTGGTCTGTCACAGATCCGAAAACATATAATGGTGTCTTCTGTCTGTGTTATTCTGTACTTTTATGGCTATCTGTCGTCCGTGGTTGTTGAAAATCTGTCCCAGCGTCAAAACGTATCAATGTCTTCTGCCTGAAGCGAGGAGAGATGACAGCATAAAGCATAGTTACTAAACTATTGTTTAGAAACAATGTGTGTGTGTGCTGCTAGAGGTTGGTTACGGCGCCAAAATCATAATATGTGGCAGCGGTGGTAGCTGTATCAAGAATCATATTATGTGGCCTCTTGTCTGCCTAGGTTCTTTTCCTCTTTGGTTAGCATTGACATGCTGCATAATTATAACAGTCACACACACACACACACATACCAAGCGATGCGATAACGATATAGTAATTGAAATACTGTTTATTGACACGTGAGTGGACCATTGATGTCTTCTTTGACCTCAAAATCATGGTCCATCATAGAATATACAATGTGTAAGTTCTTCCTCTATATTTATTCCGTCCCTCTCTCTCTCTCTCTCTCTCTCTCTCTCTCTCTCTCTCTCTCTCTCTCTCTCTCTCTCTCTCTCGTTCAGTATCGAAGCTACACCGTATGACCTTTAACAATAGATGATCACTCAGGTGCTTTAGTCTCTACTTCTGTTATTTTTTCCTTAATTTCTTAGTCTATTGTTATACTCGTATATCATATCAGTGTTCAGGTTATCTATTGATGGAACCTGGTCTCTCCGTGGTTATTCATTTGCCTTTTATCACTGAAGAGTAGGACTACTGTATATAAGAATTAGATTTCACTCTACATATCTTTTCCCTTTTCTGAATAGAATTCTAACTCACACCGTTCTTCCTTCTATACAAAGAATTCTCACTATTCAATATGTTGGCTTCATCATCACCCAAACTTATCTCTTTTCCGCGAATTATTCATCACACAGTGTAACTTAGTACTGCCTTCAACATGGCTACTAGCGTACATGTGCGACTTGCACTAACTAACTCACGCCTCTGACTCTGCTGGAAAGCGTGCCTCACTGGATTTCCGTTCACCTATTTTCTCATGCACATTCTTATTCGCGCATCCCCTTTTTGTACTCTATCTGAACCTTCCTATTTCTAATTCTGCTTATTCGTTCTCTTTGCCCGTCAGTCGTTCCCTTTATCTGCCACATCTAACACGTATTTAATGCAATCCTATGCATATACCATGTGGTATGACTGAAGAACTATTTTATTATCAGTATAAGAATGTTATCTTCTACAGGAACCAGGACTTTAATAATGCTTACAATTAGTTAGCTATTTAATGAATTTACCGCTTGACTGACAAAATGTAAGTAGGCGGTTCTCAAGCCCTTGAGACCATGACTACTCTCCAAATGATTTACTGCTCGAGTAGAGGAATGTAAATCACTGGTTCTCAGACCTTGGTAGCAATGACACCCAAAATTGTTACAACTGCATAGGAAACTATTACCCGGTGGTTCTCAAACCATTGTTGACAGTAACCCCAAAATTAAAATACTGCTCTATGGGCACTAGGTTAACCAGTGGTTCTCAACCATTTGATGACCCCAGCTCTATACCTCACAGTTTGTGAAACTCATTGCCCACATGGAGAAGACCACTGCTGTAAATAAGCAGACAGCCAAATAGAGGCTGAGAACTTAAGATACGCTATAATGTCAGTTAAAAAGGAGTATTTCAAAGATAATAGATCACACACTGTTACTGAATGGTAGTTAGCATTGTGTTAATTTAATTTCTGATGGACGCTTACCGGCCATCAGACCTAGGAGATGATTGCTCTTGAAACCACTAATGGGACTTCAGTTGTTTCCAGTCCACCCAGGTTGCAGTTACAAGGTACTAAACCAGGTTACGGGTACAAGGTACAAACCAGGTATGAGTCCACGGTACCTAAGATTACCCCTACCCACCATACTCTACAAACCAGGTTACCATACCAAACCATATCCTGTCACTCAGTAGCCCATTACATACCACACATCCCATAAGCAGAAGAGGTATTCAGCAGAGGTGATTTACCCCATCCTTATCTGTGATGTGCACTGAGTCCAGGAAAGCAAACTCTGACACCCTCTGAACCCACTGAACTGTTATGAGACCAAAGTACTGGGACAGACCAAACCAAGAGAGACCGAAACAAATCATCTCCGCAGTTACTACAGGCCTTATGAGAGATGAGTATAACACCCACCAGCATGTACAGCAATAGAAGAGATCTAGTATACCATATGATGACATACTAGTTGTTCTTTTTCAAACAATAGAGCTAACACTCCTTTTTCATATTTATATGTATACTCAGATATGTCAGAATCTATACCCTTTTATTCAATTTAACTTAACAGCGTCTGTTGTTATTTTTCTTGTTAACTTTATTTGGGTTGTATTTTGTTTTAAATATAAATCTACACCCTGGGTGCTCAGCAATAATTCAATTAACTTCTATTGGGTCGGGATATTTTAAAGGTGGCTGGACACCAAATCTCTTTCTCAACCTTATGTGCTTTACACAGTCCATTTTTAAGATTCCTGAGGAAGAATTTGTCCTCCAGAAAATATCCTGTTTAGGTGCCAGAATGATATTTTAAGTAAATTTCTAGTATACTAATTCCCAAGGAGAGGCAGTTCCATTACGAACTCATAAACTATCAATAAGACAGTATTATCTTTATTCTTCCACTCCATCCAAGCTGTCCTTCTCCTCAAAACCACTCCACGATATTTATACAGCTTTGTTTTCAGATTTGAACAGCTGTACATACTTTCTGTACATGTTTTTTGTTTTCAGTTTGTACAGCTGTACATACTTTATGTACATATTTTTCTTTTCAGATTTGTACAGCTGTAATACTTTTTGAAATTTTTTTTTTTGGTTTTCAGATTTGTACAGCTGTACATACTTTCTGTACATATTTTTTGCCAAATTATACATAAATATATATATATATATATACATAAATATATATTATATATATATATATATATATATATATATATATATTTATGTATATATATGTCAAAGAACACTTATCGTGTATAACACTCCACTGTGTTGCACCACTGCAATTTGGATTTATAACTAACAATAATAGGCTCGCTCCTCTAGGAGACAAGCAGAAGAGAGGAGAAAACGTCGAAAGGAACACCAGGAAAAAACCAAAAGGGTGCTGTCACCTAAGGGGCGCAATCCCAAAGTTAGTTATGACTGAAAGTGTTGTTACTGTTATTACTATTGGGATGTATAGGAGTTCGTGTTGCGCTCGAGTCAATTCTAGGGTTAGAAATCGATTATCCATGCCAGTGTGGCATACAATAGTAATTCCATCTGTGGTTAAACATTTTGTGAAAATACTTATTTACTGTTTACATGCCTCGGGTGTCCCTTCCTTATGTGTTATAAATGTTTATACAATACCAAAACCTACCCTCTGTCCTGTACTTACTGTTCTTAGTCTTCTGTCATTTACTAGACACAGTATTAAGGTCTTTGTCTTGTGTAGTCTGACCTACCCACGTGGTAGACTTTCCTTTCTGGTATATTACTTAGTGTAAATGGCGCCACGTCTTGAAAAGGACATTAAATTTTGTTTGTTTATCTGTTTGCTTGTTTAAATCACTTTAGCAGAATTAGATTTAAACAGTCAGCTACCACGTCTACGTGAAATTAACTCTATACACAGACCTATCACCTCTCGCCCCATTCCATTATGTCTTTAATTGTCATTATTTGTCACTTAACACTTCCCTGGTCTTTGTTTTGAGCTATTGTGAACACTTAAATATATTGTCATCGTAAACATTGTATAGACCTTTGGATTAGTGTGTTCCAAGCTAGTCTCTGACAGGACCAATAGATTAGTGATTACTACCTTCTTCTTATGTGAAGATTTTTACTGACTGAAAATGTTACAAAGCCAAAGTGTAGTACTAGTAATGAAGATGGATATCGGCCTCTATTGTAGTTTTTACAAAATTATAGTTTCATTTTTATGCACTTATTATTGCTTTGTTTTGAAACATTATGGTTTCGTTGTAACCTGTCATTTGCATTCGAGTAACGCTTGTTTCATCCACTCTTCAATTCTCTCTATCCTATTGTTTTCATTCCCGTTTTCCTTGCCTGCCATTCTTCGTTTGGAAATTGTGCAACAGTCTGAACAAGTTTGAGAAACTATGCTCTATCGCGATGTATAATTTAAAAAAAAAAACAATTTGCCTTCTTTTGATGATGGGCGTCCCGTTCAACATAGCCGGTTATATTAGGGCGCATGTCCAAATATAAAAGACCTGTATGTCTAGAGAATTAGTTATGTGTTAGTTATGTGATGTATAAAGAAAGATTTACTTCCGTTGGTTATATCATCATGGCTGTTATTACATACTACTCTATCGTGATGTATAAAGAAAGATTTACTATGGGGTTTTTAATATAATCATTGTTTTTATTACATACTAGTATATCGTGATGTGTAAAGAGAGATTTACTCCCATTGGTTATTGTGATCGAACGGGACGGCCCCTTTCGATTTTTGTTTCACTCCGGGAGTATCGGTACATTTGTAGTACTGATTTTATTGTGCGTTTTCATTTGTCGCACTTTATTTCTTTCTTTTTCATCTCTGTGAAGCAAATATTATGTATTTTCCTTCCTACACCCTTCTCATGGATAAGTAGACATGTCTGGTTGTTATCCATTTCTTCCTACGTTAAAAGTGTTGGCTATCATAGGCGCAGCGATATCAGTATACAAATTAACACCGTGTCTACTTTAAATGAATAAATTCGCACTTGTATCTTTCGGATATTCCTGTTACAAAGGTCAGAACAAGGGGCAACAACTGCCATTACTGTCAAACGTTTTAATTGAGGTTTTATTTCGAGAAGCAAAATAAAATAAAAACACAATATATAAAGATGTGTTGAGTGTGTATGTTATCATCATTAATTATTTTGCTCATGTGTTACTGGTCGTACCGTAACATTAGAAAGGTGTCTACTAAAGTCATATGTCATTAATGTTGCTAAGATAGTGCTTCTACTTGTAATAACTGTCATGTATTCAGTGGAAAATATTTTTCGAAAAACTTTAATAAGCCTAGTTATGTGACAATTTTAAAAATAAAATTAATTATTTACCAAAGTCCAGATACACGGTCTTACACTGGTATTTTATGGGAAGCTGTTTTATATGATGAGGTTACCTGTCCTTTGTCTTACTTTGGTAGTTTATGTGAGAATCGTACTTACTTGTGTACCACAAAGCAAGAAAATCTGTTTCATACATATTTTTCTTTAAACTGAAGAAAATACATTCTTGCGTTTGCAAATAATTGAAGAGTAAGGAAATACACTGAGGTTCTTGTTGAATATCTCAGCGGAGGAGCCAGGACTTATGTGACAGACCGGGGGTGGCGCCAAATAACTTCCTCGCACAGTTAAAATCACGTCCTATGTGCAAGGCTCTGATTTTACAACTGACTACCAGACAAATATTTCTTGGCGTCCTTTGGTAGTGCGCGATTCTAGCTACCGTTTCATTCGATAAACTATTACTTTATTACTTTATTTACTGGTCATTCTATCAAGCGATCTTACAGGGAGTAATGCTATTCCCATTTACGTCACTATTTGCTAAGGCAAATTCCGCCGAAAGGAGCGTTAGTATGCCAAGCTTGACATAGATTCAGTTTCGTTTTATGTCATTGTTACGGTGTATGATATTAACGCCGTCTGCTAAAGGTTATCGGACGTGCAAATGTAAAGGTTAAGACATTTAATATATTGCGATAGATGTTTCAATTATTGAACGCTCCATACACGATCGATTATGACGTGTCTAGCGTTGTTTGGGTCACAGTCGGTAACTAGGAGACGCGAACCCTTTGTTACTTGACCGCCAAGCTGAATAGCTGCGTTTTGTTAACCTTCCAATTCAATGGCATGATATAGCCATTTATATGTGTATTATGATGGACCAGGGTCAGTCCTAGAACTCTACATGAGAGGAAACTTATGGAGGTTAGTGATTAACTAAATCCTTGGAAGGAGAAAGATAATCGTCTACTTTGTACGAAGTAATTAGACTCACAGTCTCACTGTCGGCAGGTAACCATTCTATCTGCGCGTGCATATAGCTGTGATGTTCTGACGACAATTACTGCATTGTATCCTTAAACGGACATTGACACGTAAAACAGCAGTCTACGCTATTGATTGATTGATGCATGTACCTCATGTGTGAATTGAACTGTTTATGTATGTGTGTAATCCATATTAAATTGTGAAGGACTCGAACCGGAGGCATTATTGATTGAATCACGTTACACCATTCAATCTTACGAATTATGTATTTTATATCAAGTTGCTGAGTTAATAAGATGAACAGTTTGTTTACATCTTGATGCCAAGTTCAGGCATTACGACAAACCAAAGGTGAGGTTCACCCCATTCGCGTACGAATATTAGCACGATCAGAATTCAAGCAACACAACCAGTAACCACACACGAAAGTCCTTCAACAAAAGTGGCGGCCGAATGCGGGGAACGACAGAAAAAAGAAACAAATTTCTGTTCCTTACGCACATGTTAACCACAAATATTTACGTTTGAATGAAAATCACATGATCATTACGAAGCTGACGTGACGCACGTGATCATGAATAGCAACATGACGTCACTGTTGCATTGTTGCCGTGAAGAAGACATCTTTTCAACGCCTTTCTAGTTCGCTTCAAATTTATCAAGATGCACAAGATGGACTACCGTTGCCTGCCCATCAGGAGCAGACAGTCAAAGGCACAGGCCTAGCCGTCGACGACAACGAGCATCAAGTGAAGCAGCAAATAAAGATAAGTTTAGCTCAATAACTATTGTCGTTAACGTGACAGTGCTAACTGAGTCCATGCCCTCTGCCTACATCGGCATGTTTTTACCTATGTTTAATGTACTTTTTGTTGTCTTAATGTGTTGTTAATTAGTGGGCGGTAGGGAGGATGAACCGAAATTAGATTCTGTGGCTCTCACGATGCCTGAATTGATTTCGGTCGTTTCTTAGGGCAGTTAAACGATTGCACTTTTGGAAGCCCCATTGAGGTTTGCCATTGGACTGTCTGTCCAAATCTGCTGTCGTTTGACGATTTGTGTTAGCTGTACCGTTCCGTAGATAACTGGTGTATTTTATTCGTACTCAGTTCACAATTTTATTCAGTTTTGTATCATGTTCGTTAACTATTTCGTCCAGTCTACTCTTACTATCAATTTATTTTATGATTGTTAAATGTTCGTCCGTTATGAGTCCTGTGATGTCATCATTTTTTGCAGTCATTTTTTTTGTGTACTTTGCATATTAAGTTGACCTCGGGTCAGACCTTGACCCTTCATTTGGCTTGTGACACTTCCGCTTGTTTTATTTAGTTCATAAATTCATTTTTAATTGTGAAAATGTCTTGTTTGCGTCTTGACATTGTTTGTACCCTTTAGTTGCATCATTGTTTTGTTTGTACTCATGATATATATTAAATACTACATTAATAATATAACATTATATTCAATAATACACTTGTAATTTAATTTAATTAATTTTTTCTGACATTTAAGGTTAATATGGGACATTGCATAATTATGCAGTGATAGTCCAAGAAATTAGCACTACAATTTATAAGAGATGCCTAGGGCATAATAATATAATATATATATTGACCAAATAAAATAATCTTATAGTCTACCTTTGAGGTAATAGACCCATTGTATATTATTTAATATACTTTTCTGGTACTAAGAGAGTGACTTAGTACATTGAACAATATAATTACTAGGAATCATACCCAACATTATTGGATATTGAGATTAATTGTGTGATGTAATTACATTATAGTTAACAGATATCATAACTATTTATGATATAGTTATTATTTAGATACAATATTGTTACAAAATATTGTCTATTAGTTGAACTTAGACATAAGAGTTCAGTACTATTGTGATTATTTATATTGAATATTCCTAAGTTGAGTAAGTATAATAATTACTCTGAAGCTACTATTGACTATTTTAATCAGTAATTATCAATAATTACTTACCAGATAAAAGTCAAAATGCTTACTATAGACCATTTCGTTAAAATTGGTAAGGAATATGGTTATAAATCTCAAGAACTTCGTCAGTTTGCTGAGGCAGAACTGGAAAAACATAAAGCAGAAATAGAGGAACAAAAGGCTGCATTAAAGAAAGAGGAGGAGGAACGTGAGATGAAGCAAATTGCCAAGGAAAATAGATTAAGAGAGATTGCTCAACGTGAAAGAGAAGAGCAAAGAGCAATTGCCAGACAGGAAGAAGAGAATAAATTGAAACGAGAGGAAATTATTTTACAACAAGAAATGGAATTGGCGCGTATTAAATTGGAGACAGCAAGATTACAAGCACAAAGTGCTGATGCAAACCAGAATAATAACGCACAAAATGGATCGTCATCCAGCCAAACTAAACATTTCTACAACTTTAAATTACCCACTCTCAACTTAAACGTGGACGACCTTTCATCGTTCCTGTCACGTTTTGAACAGACTTGCAAAACAAATCATTTGCCTGAAGAGTCATGGGTACTCAAGTTAAATGAATTCTTGGTTGGAGAACCATTGACGGCTTCTCAAAATGCTGACCCATCAATAGCAAATAACTACGGTGCTATTAAGTCCTTGCTTTTACGAAGGTTTCACCTGGACGAGGAACACTGTAGGTTGAAATTTAAGGGAATTTTACCTGAATCTCCAAAAGATTTTGCAGGATTCATTGCGAACATACGCAATACATTTAATAGATGGGTTGAACTGGCAGAAGTCAACAAATCATACGACAAATTAGTTGATTTACTACTACGGGATAAGGTATTATCTTCGGTTAGCCAGCCATTTTTTGCATATTTGCAGGAGCGTAAACCAGGTACTATCGACGAGTTAGAAAAAATTTCTTTAAACTACTGTTCGGCACATCCGAATGCAACCATTTCTAACTCCTCATTAAGAGAACCTCTACCTGTGGCGTCTAATATGGCCTACAATCATAATAACAAACAAAGACATCACAGTGTAGACAGAAGTAGGTTCCAAAGAAATCACAATGTTAACTTTCAGAAGGGACATAATAATGATTTCAACAATAAAAATGAGTTCAACAGAGGTAGATCACGAGATAGAAATTATTCACCTCAAACAAACTACCACAATGGTCAACATAACACTAATTATAATCGATCACATACTCCCAATAATAATAATAACTGGAATGGTAATAATCATGGCTCGAGACATCGAGATAATAGTTACTATAGAGGACGACGAGATAATTCTAACAATTATACTCGGAATCGATCTCATTCTCGGGGATCATCTCATTACAACCATAATACAGGGGCGGCAGTTACAAATAATACTACCCCTATAGCTCAGGTCCCACTTGACAATAATACAACACAGTCTTCTGCTGCATGTTTTGCTATTAATTATAATGTGGCAAATAGTTGCCAACAATGCAATCTTATTTTTCAGAAGGCGAAAGAAACAGTGCTTAACTGCGGACATATTACACCAGAGGTAGGTCTTGCAGTCAACGATGGAACAGGCTTACTAATTTTTAACAGGGGATTAGTTAATGGATCCGTCGTCTCAGTGCTGAGGGATTCAGGATCCACAACGATTGGTGTACGTCAGTCGCTGGTACATCCTAGCTGTGCGACAGGAGAATATGTACGCTGCATGACATTTGGTGGAACTATTGAGTTTTACCCCACAGCTATTGTTCATATTAGAACACCCTTTTTCACAGGGAATGTAAAAGTATGTATGCTAAAAAAGCCTATAGCTGATCTGATGGTTGGTCGTATACACGGCAGTAAAGATTGTACTCCAGATGAGATCATAGAATGGGAGAAACATAACCTATGCACTGGAAACGCCGTGACGACTAGAGCGCAGACTCAACTCATGGAGAAATTTAGTGATAATAAAATGGATGCAGACAACCAAGAGGAGTTTGTAGTCAATTCACCTATTGACAGGGAAACATTTGCAACCAAACAAAAAGAGGATAAATCTTTAAAAAAAATTTTTAAGCTGGTTGATAAAGTTGACAATCTATCCTCAGGTAATAATAACAAACATTGGTTTGTTATTAAAAATGACATATTGATTAGATGTTTTAATGACAAATCACAAATGAAACAACAAGTTATGGTCCCGTATACTTTTAGACGGTACATTCTTCAACATGCACATGACTCACATTGTGCTGGACATATGGGATATACTCGAACACGATCTCGAGTACTGTCTTCATTCTTTTGGCCAGGAGTGTCAAGAGATATTTCGCAGTATGTACGTTCCTGTACTACATGCCAAGAAGTGAAAGCACGTGGAGCTTTTCACACGGCGCCTATTCAGGCTTGCGATATCTCAGTAAGACCGTTTGACAAGATGGCCATAGATATTATTGGTCCATTGCTACCATCGGCCAGAGGACATAGATTCGTCCTTACGTGCATTGATTTGTGCACACGATGGCCAGAAGCTATCCCATTAAAGACCACCACTACCACAGATGTAGCTGATGCACTACATCTCATCTTTTCTAGAATAGGGTTTCCTAGAAAACTTTTATCAGACCATGGGTCACAGTTCATATCTGACACCATGAAGGAAGTCATGAAAACTTGGAACATTGATAGGAATTTAAGTAGTATTTATCATCCTATGAGTAATGGTGCGGTTGAAAGACTTAACCGTACACTTAAACAACTACTACATAAGGTTACTGCTAAGCACCCTCATGACTGGGACAGAGCACTCCCAGCTGTTCTATTTGCTTATCGGGAGGTACCGCATGAACAAACTGGCTTCTCTCCCTTTGAATTAGTTTTTGGTGCTCCCCAAGAGGTCCTATGGGACTAATAAAAGACTTATTAATTGACGAGGAGATGACTCAGGACACTCAGTCATCTTACGAGTATGTGATTAATCTTCGGAAGAACATTATTGAGTCTTGCCAGTTGGCAACAGCTTCTTCTGAGGCTGCAAAAGCTAAGGCTCGATCTCTACAAAATAGGTCTCGACGATTACGCCAATTATTCCCAGGCGACGAGGCTTATGTGTTACTTCCTCACAATAACAATAAATTATTGATATCTTGGAATGGTCCTTACAAAGTCATTGATAAAATTTCCGACGTTGATTACGTCTTAGATATCAAGGGACACAAAAAGATATTTCATATTAACATGCTCAAGCAATTTCATACACGTCCTGAACACTTACAGTCAATTTTTCATGAACTAGATGACAACACAGTATCTACTTGTTATTATTCTAACTTATCTGTCATCCAGGAAGAAGAATCTTCTTTTCCTGAGGTACAGTTACCGTTACCGGTACCAGTAGTTCAACCTACTGAATCTTGGCGGGATGTAACCATCTCTTCAACGGTTACACCGCAACAGCGTCTACAGATTGCTAATCTATTACAATCTTATCCAGATGTGTTGACCGACGTCCCGGGTCGCACATCGGCTATCAGTCATGACATTACTCTCAATGATGATACACCTATTCGTGTACATCCCTATTCTGTTCCTTTACATTTCCTTGCTAAAACTACTAAGGAACTTGAACAGATGTTGTCTCTGGGAATCATTGAGACTAGTAATTCGCCATTCTCTTCTCCATTAGTGATTGTCCGGAAGAAGGACAATAACATCAGACTATGTGTTGATTATAGAAAATTAAATGCTAAGACTATAGTTGACAGCGAACCACATCCACTTATCGACGACTTACTGCCACGTCTATCCAACGCAACTATATTTAGTAAGATAGACTTAACTAAAGGTTATTGGCAGATACCACTGACCGAAAAGGCTAAGTACTACACCGCATTTTCCACTCCACAAGGTCTATACCAGTGGAATGTGATGCCTTTTGGGCTTGTTAATGCGCCAGCTACCTTCATTCGCCTGATGCGACAAATTTTATCAGGTAGACCAGACGTTATTACATATATTGACGACATATGCTTGTTTAGTTCGTCGTTTGAGGAACATGTTTCGGGACTTAGATATGTTTTCGACACTCTAAGGAATTATCATCTAACTGCTAAACCTACAAAGGTGCAAATCGCGTGTAATGAGATAACCTTTTTGGGACATATCATTGGATCGGGATATATCCGAACGTTACCTAGTACAGTCTCCAAAATTCTAAACATAGCAGTTCCTCAGACGAAGAAACAGGTCAGGAGTTTGTTAGGACTTGTTCAATATTACAGTAGATTCATACCAAACTTGTCATCCATCACGGCTGTATTGTCTTCATTGTTAAAAAAAGACATGCCGGTGAAGGTGACATGGACTGGTACATGCAATGAAACTTTCAACAAAATTATAAATTTGTTCTCGCATGAACCAATTTTAAGACTTCCCGATGCTTCCAAAAGATTTTTCTTACGAACAGATGCTAGTAACTACGGCATTGGTGCATGCCTGCTCCAGAACCATGATGGCGTTCTACATCCTACCTTATATATTTCAAGAAAGCTAAAGCCGGCAGAAACAAAGTATTCCACAGTGGACAAGGAACTTTTATCAGTTATATGGGCAATAACTAAACTTGAAAAGTTTTTGCTTGGTGCTCCATTCACCATACAGACGGACCAACGTGCTGTAGCATCTTTGCGTCGATCTAACCACAAGAGCCAAAAACTCGCCAGATATGCAATCATCCTACAGCCATTTGAATTCTCCATTGAACATATTCCTGGCACTGAAAATATTGTGGCGGATGCGTTGTCACGTAATCCTATTGACGACGAATAATCAACATTGACATTCCTAAAACACGTCAATCATCACTACATTGGATATAACGAAGTATCAACTATAAGGGAACTAACCTTGCCTTCAATTTAATATTTATAAACACTATATGCATCACAGAATTGAACTAAAGACAATCAAGGTATACATATTGACATTGAAACTTCGTCTAACGTCCATACACAATATATGAATATTCGTTGAACAATCATGGAACAATATCTGACGACAAGTCGAACTTATTATCCTATGTGCACTTAATTCTTGGATGCTGGGATAAATGACATTTCTTTCCAACGTAAACGTTTGAACATTTTTGCCTAAAAGAATTCATCAGGATCAAGACTACGGATGGATCATCATATCCTATACTAATTAATTAGTTAACTTAACTTCTTAATTGAATTATTATCAATAAAATGAAATGTGAGAAAAAAATGAAATGAAAGAACAAAAAAAAGAGAACGAAATATAAAAAGAAGAAATTATGAAAAGAGAAAATAAATCTCACACAAGTATTAGATTAATATTTTTTTTAATGTACCTATACGTTATTTAGTTAGTTAAATTAGATAGTTATTATTCACTAACACTTAACACACACAATTAAGTTAAACTTATATTCGAATTTCTTTCTATTTCTTCTCACTTATTTTGTCTTTTCTTCTCTCATAACATCGCGTTACATTAGAACCTTAATAATTTAACTCTTAGTTTAATTAATTAATTTAATTTTAATTAGTCAAATTAATTCCTATATGACATACTAATACGACAGACCTTACTTTAATTTAATTCTATCATTCACTATTAACATTGGACATTTTATTTAGTTGATATAATAATATGTATAATATTGATATATAATGTGATTAATGTTAGATGACTATGACAAATAGTTAGTTGACATGACCGCGACACGGTTCTACTCAGAACATCGTCGGCCATATGTCACGATTGTGTTAAATTTTTTTTTTGAAAAATTGTTAAGTCGGATAGATCTTGAAAAAAAATCTATCGATTTTTTTTCCCCGGTGTACAGGGAATTGTTACGGTATATGATATTAACGCCGTCTGCTAAAGGTTATCGGACGTGCAAATGTAAAGGTTAAGACATTTAATATATTGCGATAGATGTTTCAATTATTGAACGCTCCATACACGATCGATTATGACGTGTCTAGCGTTGTTTGGGTCACAGTCGGTAACTAGGAGACGCTACCCTTTGTTACTTGACCGCCAAGCTGAATAGCTGCGTTTTGTTAACCTTCCAATTCAATGGCATGATATAGCCATTTATATGTGTATTATGATGGACCAGGGTCAGTCCTAGAACTCTACATGAGAGGAAACTTATGGAGGTTAGTGATTAACTAAATCCTTGGAAGGAGAAAGATAATCGTCTACTTTATACGAAGTAATTAGACTCACAGTCTCACTGTCGGCAGGTAGCCATTCTATCTGCGCGTGCATATAGCTGTGATGTTCTGACGACAATTACTGCATTGTATCCTTAAACGGACATTGACACGTAAAACAGCAGTCTACGCTATTGATTGATTGATGCATGTACCTCATGTGTGAATTGAACTGTTTATGTATGTGTGTAATCCATATTAAATTGTGAAGGACTCGAACCGGAGGCATTATTGATTGAATCACGTTACACCATTCAATCTTACGAATTATGTATTTTATATCAAGTTGCTGAGTTAATAAGATGAACAGTTTGTTTACATCTTGATGCCAAGTTCAGGCATTACGACAAACCAAAGGTGAGGTTCACCCCATTCGCGTACGAATATTAGCACGATCAGAATTCAAGCAACACAACCAGTAACCACACACGAAAGTCCTTCAACAGTCATCCTATACGCAATGTATCTCATGTTTTGATTAACTATGAAATGTCGTAACTGCACTGTTTACTGTATATAGTAGTTAATAGTAATTTCTTATAATTTATAATAATTAGTTACTAGCAGGAATAAATGCTATGGTAGTAGGTCATGCGGCCACATAATGTGGGTATTTGTTTTATATGATGAGGTTACCTGTCCCATGTATCACTGACGATGCAGTAGACATATTCTATCTTGTTGTCATCAGAGACACCCGTGTATAATGTTGTCATCAGAGACCCCCGTGTACAATGTTGTCATCAGAGACTTCCGTGTACACTGTTGTCATCAGAGATCCCCGTGTACAATGTTGTCATCAGAGACCCCCGTGTACAATGTTGTCACCAGAGACCCCGTGTACAATGTTGTCATCAGAGACCCCTGTGTACAATGTTGTCATCAGAGACACCCGTGTAGACTGTTGTCATCAGAGACACCCGTGTACAATGTTTTCATCAGAGACATCCGTGTACAATGTTGTCATCAAAGACCCCCGTGTACAATGTTTGTGATAAATATATATATAATGACTGACACTTCTGAGCTGCCCCTATGAAGCGTGCTTCTCTCGTATATATCGACTGAGCTTCGATTCCTCTAAATGGGACATACTGTGCACAACTCACTGCGCATCACTTTTACTGTTCCTTTAACCTTTACCCTTTATGTGTTTACAATACCTGGCAGACTTAACTACTGAAACTTCTAACTCAGTTTCTTCCCTTAGGTCACTAAACTGTCACAATGACCAAGTAATCTACCTATCAGTTCTGTGAAGTTATTTTCACGTAGATACGATAGCTGATTGTTCAAATCTAATATAACTAAAATGATTTTAAAAAATAAACAAACTCAATTGAATGTCCTTGTCAGGGGGGGGGGGGGGGGGGGGGGGGGGGGGGGAGGTAACTGAAAATATAACATTCAAAACTCGGAGTGGGATAAGACGTGACGGATACAATACTGACTGTCGTTTTCTGGTAAATGGAGAACTTTCTTGTCTTGTAGCTTTGGTTATCAAATCAGGCCATTCTATTAGATTATTTTATTGTTGTTTGTTATTTTATTTTCTTCGTCAGTCATTTTATTCTTTTGTTAGTTTCCTTGGGTTGGTTTTTCTTTCTTTCTTATTCTATAATTTTACTTGCTTAGTGTTGCGTCCTTTATGAGTCCTTAACATTCACAAGTAGTCATCAGGTCCTACTTTTGTTAAGAGAGTACACACCAACTAAGGTGTTAGTAATAGGCTTTGTATATTTTATTTATCGCGCACGTAAACGCACAATTTTGTGTATGGGAATCTTTGGGCGCGCTTGTTGCCAAACAAATCAGATGACGTGGCAGCTTGAATGGAACAAGCCATCATCTGTGTGAGACCTAAGGTCTATTGTGATTTAGTCCCAGTTGTTGGGCAAGTATGATTAGGCAACATGACTTATTGATAAAAGTCATTGTCAGCTGTTACAGACATAAGTCGTATTCCAGTTAATTTAAGAAAATTGGAATTTATTATATATTATTTCGTGAAGTGTCACCCAAATGACATCTAGCTAGAACCTACGCTCTATGGTACTAGAATGGAGGAACTTGGGGAGTCTACTCACGGAAAGCTTACATGTATCCTAAAGGAATCATTATATTAATGTGTATGTTATTGCGATGAATCATTGGACTGCCGTCAAGCAAGTCACGGCTACAAAGAGAGGTTAATCAAGTATAGTACTTAACCTTATTCTTATATGCGCAAAGGATGCCTGGATTATAAATGTTCAAAGGCTCCAATCTAATTATTTACGAGGCCATTTAAGGAGGACAGATTTTGATATGTATCTCGAAATAACGTGATGGATAACAATGAGGATCTCTGTCCTTGACACAAGGTCGACCGTTAGCGGATTCCATAATGTATGATTCAAACTGCTTGATTACTTATGCACATTAACTTTATGAATTCGAATACCAAGCTATCAATTGTTTTTTAAGGATTTTGTCTGGAACTGTCAAACGATGTTGAATATTTTGTCTCGTCCAAGTATCTTGTAAAAATAAATCATGTATCAATTTTTATCACCGAGTTCTCCTATGATCGTCTTGGTACTGGGTGATGTATCCTGTTCGCATATATGTTGACTATTTAACATCTTATAAAAGGAAAAAAAAGGAACTTCGCGTAATCAGCACACCCTAGTAGTCGACTGTATCTACCTCCAGAAAACAGCGACTACACTTAGTGTTACTTTTACCTCGTGTTGCACGGCTTCTACGTTTTCGTCTTTCCGTATCTCTCATCTTATCTTTAGTTTCATCAATGTTGTCCACGTTGTTGCCGTGTTTTTGTCTTATTCTCTTTATTTATCATCAGCATTACCCTTTATCTCTGTCACATAATTATTTTGGGTCTCTGCCCTGTGTCTGTGTGTGTGGTTTGGATGTGACGTAAACGTTACGTCATACAGTTTGATGTTGTTTGTTGTGTTAGCCCAAAGCGAAAAGTCCGCTTTGTTCTTTCATTTGCCTATGCCCATTATTGTTAATTTTTAGCACGTTTATTTTTAGGTGTGCTACTTTTACTTAAGTCTGTGAATGTAGTAATAATAATAATAATACGCATAGCCCCTTCAGTCCTAACTGACTATGCGAATGTCCTTTCCATTGCGCAAGATCACAGTTAAATGGAGATCAAGCTGTTGCCCATGCAGCATTTTCCCCGTCTCCACGCAGCCAGTAGATCCAAAGGAATGGCAGTAGCCGGTATAGTTTGGTGCCAGCCACGTCGCAGGAGTTGCCAGAATAATGTCGAATCAACATTAGACTGTCTTAAGGACTCAGACTTCGGATTTATCATCAGGGTTTACTCCCGAAGCCTTTCCCGTAAACGGATTGTGACCGAGTGGCCAGAAAGGTGTAACTTTTGACTGAATAATAGTTGTCGATCTTGTCTACGGTGTATATTTGCGCTCATGTGGCATTCTCACACGGGAATGGGCGATCTAAACGAAACACACCTTTGCCATCCGTGAAGAAGACAGACGTGTGAGACATGAGAGACAGCGCTCGGTTGTTAGACATCTCGGCGCTGTCTGACACAAGAAGAAAACACCTTTTTGAGCACGAAACTGTAAGAAGTGTGAGCAGGGCAACGAATATCGTGGGATGTAACAGCCCATTAGTGGGCGGACTTTGAGTTGTGTCGATTAGGGAGATACTTGATTAAGATGTGATCTCATGTCATCCATACTGAGCATAGGACTCCTGATTTGCTCCCTAGAGGGATGGGTGGAGCTTTCCCTGACATTTTGACGTGGCGGCTATCATGTGGTACAGGGATGGAGACGAAGATTTAAACTGAAACAGTGAGAGGCTTTAGTCAGAGAGCTGAGAAGTAGCCAGATCGTTCTTGTGCAAAACGCGCCTCGTACGATAACCAACTGAGGTTTTAGGCTTTTGCATAGTTGCGTCTGTGCTAAGAGAACTAACGACATAGAAGTATGCTTGCATATAAGTGCATTTTTATAATACTTTAGATTTAGTAATATTAGGCTTTCATGCTTGGAAGTTAAAGCTTTGTAGCGTTTGTCTATCTATAGCTTGATAGAAGCTGACTGGCGATGTATGTGTACTTAAGTGTAATATGACGTATATCTCATTGCTATTTTCAAATGTGAGACTGTGTTAAATGTGTAAAGTATCTAAGTACATTTATAAGAGGAATTCTAGTGTCGCATTGCGCTGTATACAAATGTGTACTTATTGCCATTATTATTATGATTTGTGTAGTGTTAAGTAATGGTTATATTGCATTCTTGTGAGCCGTAAGTGTGGTTAATTTTACATCAGTGATTATTGTGAGAGAAAGATTAGCGTACCCTCTGACTCCGTAAGTAGCGTATGCCTATTACGTTTAGTATAGAGCTGGAAGAATAGAGTATATATATATTTATTTCTGCTTGTTCTTTAGAGCAGCTAGGCCGCTAAGATACTGATCAAATGTGGTCATTTATACCAGTGAGTTGTGTATAATATTTCATCATGGATAGAAGTGTGTCATTTACGTTTTCTCTCGCGTGATGATGTAGTTAGTATCTAGTAGGAGTATGAAGGGATTATTGTTGACTGAGATATGTTTATTGTATGATTACACATATACGCAGACCTGCGTGAACACTCACACACACACGCATCTATTGGCATATTTTCACACATGTGTAACACTACACACAACACACACATGGACATATAAGCGCATGTAATTGCATATTTTCACACATATGTATGTATTATTACGTTGATGATGTTTGTCCATTAGTACGATGCTAGTTTATTTTGTTTCATTTTATTTCAGAGTCCAGCAGTCTGTGCTGGGTTATTATATGGTGTTACGTAGAGAACACCTACATAGCTTGGTTAAATGGTGTTGTATAGGAATTACCTTCAAAAAGTAAACTTGTGGACAACATTGTTTTCTGCATGATTCATGTGCTACCTGATTGGGTTTCATTAATAAAAGTGGGACCCCTGTCATCAAGAGAGTTTTTCTGTGACTGCGGAACGTGTGTGAAAGTAGGCCAGAGAGAGTGACGACAACATCACACGCAAATCCTTATTCTTCTTCACACATCGTCTTAGCACCGACACATGATATTCCCGCAGCGGTGGTTTGAATTAAGAGTTTTGTCTTCTCTCAGATACGCTACCAAACAAGGATCACGAGCCCTATTTGCCTGAAAGCTGCTAGGTTTAAGGCGCCAGTGACTCGCCTTCGCCCCTTCTCCCGTCAGTGGAAACAGTTCAAATTGAGCCACACGTGAAGGCCGTAAGCTGGGCTTGGTTCTCAGGGGCTGTTTGTGACTATTGCCATAGAAGCATTTATCTGAAAGGAGGAATGTGGTCAGGATGTTTTCTATACATTTATCGTTTGATGGGAAAAAGCTGGTGTCGTATTCATAGTCAAGCAACGTCTGTTCATCTTTCCCTTGTATGACAGTGACCTTAATCAAGTTATCTTGTTTCTAAGGTTCTCTAATAATGGTTCTACTACAAGAACATAAAGTAAAGGGGAGAGAGGACTCTCTAGTCTGACAGATCCTGTTAACCTGCAGGAGTTAGTAAATGTACGAATTACCAAGACCTTTATCTCAGGCTTCATGTAGAGAATTGTAATTCATTTACTATATTAGTATTCTCCTATGTTACAATGTAATAACATTGTGTGAAGGTATGACAGTGATACTTTACCGAAACCCTTTTATCTTGGTCAATGGAAATGATTGACGACTGACAACTCTTCTGGTGTATGTAGTTAATTATGTCCCCTATGAAATGAGTGCGCTAATTGATGTGTCTGTTCTGGACGCTAGACTGCTTGTCTTCGTGTATAAGAGTCGCCTTGAATGAGTTAAGTTTAGTTACAGCTTTTGTTAAAATGTTATAGTCAACGTTCAAGAGCGATATTGGTCGGTAGTTTATGTTCTGTGTTTTCTCAGAGTTTTTTTTAGGTATTAGAGTGATGTATGATATGTTTAAGCTTGGTGAGAGTTCTCAAAGGCTTCTGTGTATAAGTTTAGTAGAAAGGAAAAGGGGGAGGCGCTAAAATAGGAGAGAAATGTCAGTAGAGTTCTGCTGTGTGTTCATCTGGCCTTACGGCAAATTAATTAATCAAAGTTTAAGTTTTCTTTCTGTCAACGCAGTCTGTGGCCATCACTCCTGCTGGTGTCTTGTATGGCAGCAATAAACTACTTCCACTTTGTTCGGTCGGTGGTCATCCTTCGAACAGTGACCCAGCTCTGGTTCATTTCTTGTATCTCGGCAGATCAGATATTATATATAAGTCAGTGCAGCAAGAGTTAACGCGTTTTTATAAATTATTCATGGCTGCTTAAATAGTCTTGTAAAGAAAACTTTAATTTTCTAGTCAATTCGCACATATAGTTATAAACAAAGCAAAAGGTAGTTGTTATGAGTTAAATTCATAACATGTATGTCGATAGCAATACGGCTCGACTAGTTGACATCCTTGTTGATGACCGGTGCCCTTGGTTACAGGAAGTACGTCATTGCCTTTTGGGCCTAATAGCAAAAGTCTACGGTTGCTGTCAGCAGACGTCAGCGATCGTTATGGGTCTTCTGTGTGTGTCTTTCGTGGCAGATGGATGTGTGTTTATGAGCTCCTGAATATTATACTGTTCCAAGACCTATTCCTTCTATGTACTATCACTAGTTCGCCCATACAACGCCGTGAGACGAGGCTAGTTTATTTGCGAAAGGAATGATACTTTATCTGCATACCGTGAGTATACTTTTAATAAAATGCACGAAAATGTCTCTGGCATGGTTCTGCTAGCAGACGTTACAGATCGATACTAAAGACTGTAAAGTTGACGGCATAAACTACTGTATATGCATTGCACGAATGGATCTATGGAGCTTTATCTCTGTGAATAAATATTTGAACTTGTCCAGGCTGCCTTTACGTTAATATGAAGATGTGGAGTGGTTTTACTGTGTACGTGGTCTGCTAGACATCCCCTAGGTGACTTTGGCCAGAGTAATACTAAACTTACTCCAACTATTATTATTCTACAAAAGATCCGCAAAAGCTAAAAATGGTAGTCTCAAGCTGGGATCTCCGGAATTTAATATCTTGAACATATCAAGAAATATATTGCAAGTCGTTGAACTTTATTTCGTGAAATATGCTCAAATTTTATAGATGGTGGTGCATATCGTCTGCTAACCTGGTTGAGGTTATATGCACAAGTATTTGCAGTGCTAAGTCTCCAATTCACTGCACAAGTTGAACTTTTTCAAGATAAAAGTATTTACTACAGACTTTTACTATTGTAAATTCATGTTTTCTGCCCGATGATGGCGTGTTTGCAAGTATCGATCGGAGAAATTTGTAAAGAGATCAACGTACGAAATGGCGTTCCTGCTTGGTCGTGAGAAATGGTGGAAATCTAAGTCCAACCATCTTCGCTGCACTGCTTCTGATTCGTTTGTCGTCTGGCGCAGAAATTGCTGCCAGGAGGAGTTTTCTTTTTTTCATAGCAAATGAGTGTATTTATTGTTACTTGCATCGTGAGTCTTGATAAATCTAGTTTGACAGGGTTCTTTTTTACATGTTATATGTATTTTTGTGCATATATGTTTCTGTAAATAGTGGGAGGTTGGTGGGACTCATGAATTTCTTTTTAAAACCTCATCATCTATGGTCGAGAAAGATTCATGGACGTTCTGTAAGGTTTGGCTCATGATTTTCTCAAATAGCGGGGCCGGCATTACAAAGCTGTGAGTAATCTGCTGCTATTGAGATTACCATTACCACTGTTTGTTTGTTGTGCAGTTTTGTTCATTGGTAAATTTGTTTTTGTGGTTAAGTTACATGTAATTTTTTATTTAGTTGTTCTACATTATTGTTGATCTAACCTTGCTATCCCTAATTTATTAGATGTCATACATGTTGTAAACTCGTGCTTGTCTTGTCATATGTGTGATAGAGCTACATTTTGTTCATTTGTTCTATAGTTCTTACATTTCTGCCTTGGCTGACTCGTTGCATTATCTTACTTTAGCTCTTGTCACTGTATTTAGTCATCTTGTTTGTATCTCTGTTCTTTTATTGCTCCTAGTACAACATCTAGTATAATATCTATTATTACATGCTGTTGGTTGATTTTGAAGTGATGAATTAATTGGTTAAAATATTGCTCACATATTCAATAATATTTGCATTATTGTTTAGCTATTGGAAAGCACAATAATTGTGAATCATGGCTACTTTGGAATCATTTATTAAATCTGGAAAGGATTGTGGATTGGAGGATTAAAAGATTTTTTATTATAGAAGCTAGAGAAAAAGGAACTCAGAGATCAAAGACACTTAGACAGAGAGAGGAGAAGAAGGCAGCTGAAGAATTAGCTGAAAAAAAATGAGACAAGAAGAACTGCAATTAGCTGAAAAAGGAGAGAAGAAGAATTAGCTGAAAAAGGAGAGAAGAAGAATTAGCTGAAAGGAGGAGACAAAATGAAATAGCTCTTAAAGAGAAAAAATTGTCCTATGCTCATTCTGAATTAAAAACACAACAAGCTCAAGCTGAGATAAAAGCTCAACAAGAGCTTAGAATGGCAGAATTTGAGTTATAGAAATTGAGACTGCAACAACCACAGGTTAATGTAATGAATGGTGAAGCTGGAAAAAAGACCATACTTCCCCTTTTAAGCTCAATTTGCCAAAATTTATCTCAAATATCGACGATATTTCATTTTTTCTAAGTAGATATGAGACCTATTGCCGAGAGTTTAAAATTGATAGAGCTACTTGGTCTAGTAGGCTCATGAAAATATTAGTGGGTGAGGCACTTACTGCAGTTTGTACAATGGATGATCAGACTAGAAAGGACTATAAGGCTGTAAAGGCATTGTTACTGAAGAAGTATCAATTGGATGAAAATGGCTACAGGTTGAAGATTAAGTCATTATTACCAGATTCAGCAAAGTATTTTACTGAATTTATCTCATCTATTAAACTGTACGTTTCTAGATGGGTTGATTTGTCCAAGATTGAAAAATCATTTGAGGGGTTTTGTGACGCTACACTGTAATTCTGACTTTTAACAGGCCCGATTCTGTGGTTCTATTTTGAATTTTCACCAGTTTTATTTTCTTCTGATCACGCGATTTTCCGTTGTTTACGGAAACCGCTATTTTCGGGCACGCTTTTTCACCATTTTATTTCTTCTCATTTGAATATATATCGTGTTTGGTATTTTTTTTGAGTAGATAAATTAAATGGGTTCGTTTATGATGGTAGGTTTATTTTATTCTAGCATCAGTTTTACTTTCTTCTGATTTTTCGCGATTCCCGTAAATTTCGTTGTTTACGAAAATAATCGCCTTTTCCGGCACGCGATATGACGAGGCCGGAAGCACGCGGCCGGAAGCACGCGGGGTTTGCGTGGGTTGATAGTATTGATTTTTCTAGCGCTCCCATTGGTCCGGGATTTGCGTAGGAAGGGAAATCCGCGTGGGCGGTTTCTCTTGTATATATTGAGACAGAAAACGGGGATTCGGTCTCTATGAAAAATTATTGCCTGGCCGTAGGACGTCGTAATTATCGTTCTCCACCGTGGAAAAAAACAAACGATAATCGCGAGTCTTGGCGAAACAGTGGGGAGCATAATTTTGTCAAATAAAATTATCCACGGCAAAAGACATATCTCAGGGTCAGAGTACTCGAGTATCGTCAGGAGCAAAAGAAAATTTCCCTATGGTCTCTGGCAGGGAAGTCCCTATGCTTCAGCTGGACCGAGGTTTATTTATCATACAGCCAAGAGCATCGCTATTATAGTCTCTAGCAACGGCAGGTGGCCGGGAGACTGGTTTCATTTTTGTACAGCCTGAAATCAAGGCTGTGGTTTTTTCCTCTAACTCCGGAGCGGGTTAAAAGAGGGAAGCTATTCAACAGCAGAGAAGATTTGTCTACAGTTAATCAAGTCCCTCATGCTTGATATCCGAACATCGTCATCACCAGAATCAGGAACAGGTGACAGGGTTACCATACCTAGGTCCTGATAGAAATCAAGAGAAGAGAGTAACGGAGACGCCGCATCATCAGCCTTCGAGTGTTAGAGAGACACTGAGATCAAGAGAGAAAGACAGAGAAGGAGGGAGAAAATAGACAGGACCATTAGGGTCTGTTCAGTATCCATTTGACGGATAGACACTGAGTCTGCGTTCGAAAAACCAAGTCTATTATTTTTAGCATTTCTTGTGGTGTAGTTATAGGCGCCTATTGCCTAACTAGTAGAAAGCTGTGTAGCCGTTCGTTGAGGAAGAAGTCACCAGGACTAAGACAGTAGAAATTTATTAGTGTTAGAGAGTGGAGGCTAAAAGTTGACAGCCCCACCAAATTAGAATTGGTTTAAATCACTAACCATTTTTATTGTTCCTCAGCAGGGTGACAGAAAGAGTGACTGTGATTTGGGGTTTTTCTTGTCTCTCGTGTCTCTCAATTTAATTGTTACTTGTTTTCCAGGCCGTGCAACAGTGCACGCTATCGACTGACTTGATGACGTAATATGCCATTGTATGTTTTTTTCTTGTATGTAAATAAATATATACATATATTATTTACTGGATCAGCTTCTATTCTTTACTATACTTACTCTATGTTGTCTGTATAGTGGTGTTTGTGGTCGTAATTATACACCTTATCTCCTTGTGTTTCAAGGCAGTCAGAGGTGGGGAGACTATAGCCATTTTTTTTAGTCACGAAGCGGCAGGGGGAGATTCAAATCCTGGGTCTATCTCTTGAGCCAATAGTCTCACCTGTCCACAGGCATGTCATTTTCAATCTAAATTCTATCTTCTCAGACTTTCTCATACTAGGGTCTTGCTTTCGTTCAGGCACACTCTATAAAATTAAAACCACTTCGTGACAGGTTTGTTGTTTTGATTCTGAGAGACAAGGTTTTGTCTTCAATTAGTGGCGACATTTTGTCATTTCTGCAGGAAATAAAACCTGAGACTTTACCTATCCTTGAAATTCTTGGTCGCCAATATCAAATCGCACATCCGGGTAGGAACCTTAATAAGAATAACATTAACGATTCCTTGCCAGTGGCATCTGCTAAGACTGTAAACTATAATCCACCTAGGCAGAAATCAAACAGCATAGACAAAAACTATCGAGTTAATCAAAATCATAACTATGGCAACAATAGAGGGAGACATAATTTTAACAAAAAATTCCAACAACCTCAAAGAAATTATAACTATTATGATGATGGCTATTTTAATCAACAATCATCATTTAGGCCTAATGATTATCAAAACAGAGGAGGTTATAATGCCAGATCAGGCAGGGGACAAAGGTCATGGTTTAGAAATAATGGCAATTCTTTTTATAACAGAGGTTCTAAACAGAACAATAACTTCAGACAGTCAAGGAAGGCTGAACGTTCAAATGTTGTTGTACATGTTAGTGACAATAATTCAGTTCAGACTAATAGTGGTTTAGCTCATGCTAATGCAGGTAGTGTTGATTTATCCAACAGTAAAAATTGTTATGAATGTAACTGTTAGTTTTTTCTTCTTCCTCCTCGTTCGCCCTGAAAAGGACGGTGGTTTCGTTGTGTCTGTTTACGCCGTAGCTGTGATATCTGCACCTTTCGGTCGACACATCCGACTTCAGCACGGCATTTTTAGGGACCGGGTTTGCCTTCCCATTGCGAACCGTACTCACTCAGCCAGACTGCACTGCTGCAGACTGTTTCCAGGACCACCACGTGGAGGTGGAGTAGGGTCTTAGTCAGCTCTGGTTCGCTGACTCTGATGCAAGCAGTCAAGCTATGGGTCGCTGACTGCATTCTCTATTGCTGCATCTTTTGGTCCCACATTTTGTTTCAGCTAGAGGGAATCCCTAGACTCTTATGTGGACATCGGTTATCCGTCATGTCCTCATATGATGGAACAGGTTCACTGGTATTTAATAAGGGTTTTGTGAACAACCAACTTGTGTCACTTCTCAGGGACACAGAATGCACAACGATTGGTGTGCGCAGGTTGTTTGTGGATCAGTCAGATTATACAGGAAAAGAGGTGAAATGCATTACATTTGGTGGTACAGTGGAATACTATCCAACTGCGGAAGTATTTTTGGATACTCCGTACTTTACAGAGAGAACTCTTGTGTGCCTGTTGAATAGTCCCATCGCAGGAATAACATTAGGACATATTCCTGGTCTTCGTGAATGCATAAAGAATGATAGTGGGAAATGGGAACAACAGCATCTGATAAGTGCAAATGCTGTTATTACCAGATCTCAGGCTCGTGCTGAATTGGATAATCACAACCAAAATGAGAAAGAGACAGAGGAGGTGGTGAATGATGAAGAGCATAATAATGATAATGAGAATAATGATTAGGACGAAAATAATGATGAGGAGGAGGAAAGTGATGAAGATTTCCAGGTGGAATTTATTGATAAGAAGTCTTTCATTCAGAAACACAATGATGATGATTCATTGAAGACAATTTTTCAGGTTCCAAAATCAGATGATGTGATGTTTAATGATAATGCTAAACACTGGTACACTTTGAGGAATGGTATTTTGATTAGAAATTTTCAAGATTCTACAGCTGTAAAAAAGCAGATTATGGTGCCAGCTTTTTTTCGACCATTTGTTTTACGACATGCATACGACATTTATTGCGCAGGTCATTTTGGTATTGCAAGAACAAAACAGAGAGTTTTGTCGCATTTATTTTGGCCTGGTGTGTCTAAAGATGTTAAGGCTTTTTGTCGCACATGCATGTTTTAGGTGTGGCAACTAAAAGACCTAAGCAAATGCGCCTATCCAGGCTTCCGATAATTTTTTTGCGTCCATTCGCAAAGATGGCTATTGACCTTATTGGTCAATTAAAGGTCACATCAGCTAGAGGTCACAAATATGTGCTGACATGCATTGATAATTGCACACGCTAACCAGAAGCGATATCTCTTAAAACTATAACAACTGTGGACGTTGCGGATGCGCTTTTTAAATTTTCAGCAGATTGGGTTCTCCCGAAAACATTCTATCTGACCAGGGAACTCAATTAGTCTCTAACTTCATGAAACAGGTGATGATAGAGTTCGATGTTGATCGCTCTCTTAGCTCAATATATCACGCAGCATCGAAATGTAAAATTGAGAGGCTCATCATGAGTTTGAAGCAGATGTTGGGTAAAGTTACCCCTAAATATCCACAGGATTGGGACAGGGTCTTGCCCGCATTTTAATTCGCTTACAAAGAAATTCCCAACGTACACACCAGGTTCGCGCCATTTGAGTTAGTCTTTGGTGCTAAACCTAGAGGACCTATGTCCATTTTAAAACAATTATTGGTGGAAGCTGACATGAGTGAAGATGTTCAAACGTCTTACCAATATGTTGTCAATTTGAGAAAAAAGATTATTGATGCATGCCAAATAGCAGTCGAGGCGTAAGAAAAGGCAAAATTAAAGGCTCGTTTGTTAGCTAATAAAAACAAGAAACTACGCCAATTATGGCCAGGGGATAAAGCCTATGTATTACTACGTAATAAAGAAAATAAATTACTTGTGTCATGGAGAGGACCTTATACAATTATTGATAAATCGTCAGATGGTGACTATATTTTATCTATTAATGGGAAGGAAAAAACTGTTCATATCAATATGTTACAGCAATTTCATGCTCGTCTTCCGCATCTTAAACCAGTCTTTGAAGCTATTGACAAATCTGTTGATCGTCGCTCTTCCTTGGCGGTAATACAGGAGGAGGGGTCTGACTTATCTGATGGTACTGAACCACTTTTATCATTACAAATTTTACATCTTTTAGCTACTGAAAGTTGGAAATATGTTTCTATTGCACCAACTATTGCTTCTTATCAGAAGAGGCAGATTTCTCAATTACTGCAATAGTTTTCTGATGTGCTCACGGATGTTCCTGGGCATACAGATATCATTCAACATGATATCGTGCTAACAGATTTCAGACCTATCAAACTGAAAACATATCCTATACCTATTCATTTACAATCACACGTACAGGAAAAATAAAAGAAATGATCAAGTTAAATATCATTACCCCGTCACATTCACCTTACAGTTTTCCTAATGTCTTGATTGGAAAAAAAATATAAATCTATTCGTATTTGCATATATTTTCGGCGCTTAAATGCCCTGACTATTCCAGGCGCGGAACCATTACCATTTTTGGATTCTCTTCTGGACAAATTAGCTACTGCTACATTCTTTACAAAATTTGACTTATCAAAAGGCTATTGGCAAGTGCCATTATCAGACAGATCTAAGCCTTACACAGCTGTCGCTACACCTCTAGGATTGTTTCAATTCAATTTTATGTCGTTCGGTCTTGTTAACGTTCCTGCTACCTTTGTTTGCATGATGCGAAAATTTATTCTGACCGAGAGAATTTAATCACTTATATTGATGATATCTGTTTATTTCATCATACTTGGGAAGAACATGTTATCGAAATTCATTCTTTGTTGAATACCTTGCGTCTTCATAATCTTACTGCTAGAACTTCTAAGACGAGAATAGGATTCACTGAAATTTCTGTTCTTGGTCATAAAGTGGGAGGTGGGTTTCTTAAACCTGAGGATTCTACTATCTCGAAAATCTTAAATCTTGAAATTCCTTGAACTAAGAAACACGATCGCAATCTGTTAGGCTTGGTAAATTTCTATCAAAAATTCTTAGCTAATTTTTCAAATATTACCTCAGTTCTGTCCTCGGTGGTAAAGAAGAACTCGCCAAATAAGATCATCTGGTCGCATGCTTGTACTGTGTCTTTAAATTTACTTAAATGTTCTTTCTCTACATTACCAATTCTGAGATTACCTGAAGATCGATTTTCTTTTACGCCCAGAGTAGAAGCCTCTGCTACAGCAAGCGGTGGAACGTGGATGCAAGAGTTTGAAGGCTACATGCAACCAACGATGTATGTCAGCCGTAAATTATCGCCAACAGAGCAGCGGTATCCCATTGTGGATAGGGAGCTGCTGGCGATCGTTTTCTGTTTTACCAAGTTGCAACGGTACCTGATGGGAGCACGAATCACCTTGGAGACAGAACAGAAGGCGTTGTCATATCTCAAAACAGAGAGACTCCGCAACGATAGGGCCGCTGGAGCCTCGCTCGCGCTTCAACCCAACGACTACGACATAAAGGCAATTAAGGGAAGCCAAAATGTCTTGCCTGATGTGTTGTAAAGGTGTATAAAACACCCTATATCACCTATCAACTCTAAGAATACAGGTGACTCACTGAATTTCAACTAACCTATATACATACTTCATGATGTCCTGATCAAGAAACTATTACGTGTATGATGCCGTGTTCGTATGCCACTACGACATTGGCACAGCAACTATGGTGATGAAAAATATTATAACATCTTGAACGCTAACTATGCTGAAAATTAATCTACATGGTTGCATTTTCAAAGAAAGAAACATTGCTGATATGAATGAGCGGTCCACACAGCAACATGTTGATGAGGAATTCTCAAATGCTCAAAATGGTGTGATACCTTGTTGAACTCAGCGCATTGCTTACGGATATTGTGGCTGAATGACAGTGCTTATATTTACATTACAGACTTACAAACATAACGTTTGTACAATGTTGCAAATGATGTCATTTCAAGAGATTTTCGAGCGCACTTCTCTTGTCAATTATAATTAGAATAACTAACGTCGCCATAGTAAAGGACATTACTCTGAGATGACTGACACGAAGTTTCAAGGCAACATAACAATAAAATTGCATATCTGACTATTTTTCGATTAAAAAATGCCGTGGAAATAAACAGTTGGATTCGTACGGACATTCTATTGCATGGAGAAGTCATGGACAATGACAATGATATAATTCTACATTCCTCTAGGAACGGTGTATGAACATTTATTAATTAGCGGAAGGACTTTGCACTATGGTCTTGAACTGTTATGGGTAATATCAAGTAGTAATTAATGTGAATTCACTAGAAATTGTTGGGATTTGACACAAATATATGTCACACTCACACCGGACTTTACAGCATTAATTGGGTAATACGCCATTCTATTATATATTGGTACAACACATAAGCATAGTCTTATCTATTGTTCACACAAATGTGTCATTTACAAGATTACCTTGCTTCTCTTACCATTAATATGTTATATTATGGACATACAATTTTGAGGCACACATAATTTTTATCAATTCACAAAAATATTGCATTCACTCAATTCATTGGTTGATTGTCTGCCTCATGTCATCTATTGACTCTATTACATAATTGTATTAATTTTAATGCTTTGCATTATGAGACTAAGTGATTAATGTTACCTGACGGGACAGTTAGGTGTTTTGGACGGTGTGCGGTATGAGAGTGCCTGGACTGATATCATCATTTTTTTTACATGCTGGCTGATCTTGCTATGGTTACCTCACGTTGTTGTTAAATGATTTATGTCCTCTGTAGTCGATGATGTTAGTAATTGTTGCTAAAGTCCACACATTGCGTGTTTAATTGCCTTCTCTGGAGCACAAACTTGGGTGCTATACTATTTTATACTAACAGTGAAATTTGATAATACTATCTTTTCACTCCATTGATGATTAAACTCACACAACATAAATAATGAAAACATCGTTTCCATTATTTGACAGGTGGCGGGTGGGGGGGGGGGGGGGATGGGGGGGGATAAATGTTATGAATTAAATTCATAACATGTATGTCGATACCAATACGGATCGACTAGTTGACATCCTTGTTGATGACCGGTGCCCTTGGTTACAGGAAGTACGTCATTGCCTTTTGGGTCTAATAGCAAAAGTCTACGGTTACTGTCAGTAGAAGTCAGCGATCGTTCTGGGTCTTCTGTGTATGTCTTTTGTGGCAGATGGAAGTGTGTTTATGAGCTCCTGAATATTATAATGTTCCAAGACCTATTCCTTCACTAGCTCGCCCATACAACGCCGTGAGGCGAGGCTAGATTATTTGTGAAAGGAATGATGCTTTATCTGCATACCGTGAGTGTTTGACTTTTAATAAAATGCATGAAAATGTCTCCGACACGGATCTACTAGCAGACGTTACAGATCGATACTAAAGACTGTAGAGTTGACGGCAAAAATTACTGTATATGCATTGCACGAATGGATCTACGGAACTTCGTCTGTGAATAAATATTTGAACTTGTCCAGGCTGCCTTTACGTTAATATAAGATGTGGAGTGGTTTTACTGTGTGCGTGGTCTGCTAGACATTCTCTAGGTGCCTTTGGCCAGAGTAATACTAAATTTACTCCAACTATTATTATTCTACAAAAGACCCGCAACAGTAGTAAACAAATTATAAGAGTGACGTGTAAAAGCACTGTCAAGGAACTGTTTGCAAAATAATTTTGATTAATAATAAATTTTAAGAAAGTAGAAACTTTTGTTTAATAATGTTGTTTCCCCGGGTACATGAACAAAAATTACTTCCCTTAAGTATACTTGTGATGGTGATTTCTAGTTGACGAGTTATTTCCCATACTTATCCATCTTCACTGACATCTCTCATACATCTGGGAATGATGCCTAAGTGATTAGTCAGTTTTAATATAATAATAAAGAATAATTCAATAACAACTGTTAGTGATCTTTTGAGTAGAGAATAATTTTTTTTATGTGGATCATTTTTATTTTGGCCAATTCACTAGTCTACTTTTGTTTGTTTGTGTGTGCGTTTGCCCCTCCACACCAGCGATATCAACTCTAATGTAAGTCTGTAGAAGAACCTTGACTATTTCTTTTTTTTATAATTTTAAATTGCATACTTAATTTTTTTGTTAACACCTCATCCAAATAGGCCTAATAGTCTGATCACAAATTTCTTCTCTACAAGATGATAACAAAATGTGGCATGTACACGAATGAACACGGTGCTATAGCGCACTGCCACACGTGGCTGCTCGGTCACTGCCCACCACTGCGAGCGACAACATCGCTAGGTGCACAAAGTTCATTGAAGTACGACGTTTATATTTTTGTTCAATCACAATTTCTCGCGTAACCCCTAGTGACTTCTCGCGTGTTTCCACGGGTTCCACGGAACCCAACTGAAAAACCCTGTGTTATAGTGATATATTTTGTTTCTTCTTCTTTGTTTGTCCTAAAAAGGACGTTGGTTGCGTTGTGTCCGTTTACAGCAAGGCTGCGATATTTGCGCATTTCGGCCGACACATCCGACTTCAGCACAGCATTTTTGGGACCGGGTTAGCCTTACCTCTTCGATCCCTACTCACTCAGCCAGACTGCAGTGATGCAGCCTGTTTCAAAGACCACCACTTGGAGGTGCAGTAGGGTCTTAGTAAGCTCTGGTTCGCTGACCCTGACGCAAGCAGTCTAGCTATGGGTCGCTAACTGCATTCCTCACTGTTGACGCGTCTTAGGTCCCATATAGTCATACATGACATGTTTAAGCTTGGTGGGAGTTCTTTTTTCCCTAAGGCTTCCTTGTATACTCTTAGTAAAGGGGGACCTAAGATAAGAAATATGTGTTGGTAGAGTTCTGCAGTGAGTAAATCTGCCCATATGCTAATGTATTTTCATAAAGTTTAGTTTTTGCGGTACTATGTATCTCATAGGAAATACTTAATATGTCATCGTTTTTTTTTTTTTTTTGTTGTTTTTTTTTTAAAATACGCCTTTTGGGGCTCAACGTGAGGTCTGTTGACTTTATACAGTAGGATGTGTGATCCCGACCCTGGCTAAGACACTTTGATCTTAGCAAATTTTTTTTTTGTTTTTTCCTCGCATGAGGTCGCATTGGAACACGCCCAACATAAACGCATGTCCCAACACAAAAAGACCCAATGACAAACAAGTGTCACTGTAATGATCCTCTGTATTTTCACACAAAAGATCTAATGACACATACGTGTCACTGTACTGATCTTTTGTGCCGGGCACATGGTTATATTAGGGAGCTAGTCTAAATATTTACGGAAACAACACCAAATGGATTGATTTGCCGTTGCCCTAAAGACGCCAATAGGCGTGATGGGAAACAATGGCAAAGAAAACCTATCTGCTGTTGCCCTAAGACGCCACTAGGCGTAATGGCCACTGACTGCTTTGACGGTCGGTGGCTAAGGACGGAAGAAGAAGAAGAAGTCTAAATATAGAAGACCCTTAGGTCTGAGGTGTGACTTATTATGGATTCGACAGCAACAGGCCGAGAAGCGACATATCATCGAAAATGAATATTGTACAAATGAGTTATACTACCTTCACTTTTAATTAATGTGTTTGCTACTTCATTTTGTAGCACGCCCCTTTCAACCATCTACCAATACTACCTTCACAGTTTTTTCTACACATAACTAATAGTTGTTAAGAAAGTCTCGTTTAATTTTAAGAACTTTTATTTTAATAAAAATTTGGTAAAGAAAAATAACAAAATGCAACATTTATTAAACTTTTTATGTAGTTTCATTTTAGCATGAAATTGCCAACATAAATTTGCAAAGTAATTTTGATTTGCTTATAAGCAAAGAAATTTGAGAATTTAAATAAAATAATCTCTTTTATATTAAAGTTGTGTCCCTTGTAACTTAAAATATAGCTTCCCTTAAATAAACTCCGTAAACCATTCCTAATTCACGAGTTATTTCCCATATATGACTATCTCATTTCATATCTCTCGGGCATCTATGAATGTGTCTAAAAGTACTTCTGTGATGCGACATTAAGTAACAACTGTTCCCGTTATGATTAATAAGTTGGAACTGAAGTGAACATATATTTTTTTTTTTTAAATGCGTAGGTGACGATATCCCATCTTCGTTACTAGTAGTAAATTCGTTCAATGTAATATTTGATTAAGTCAGAATCCACACATACGAAGAAAATTATATGAACGTACTGTTACTGTCAGAGACTTGCTATAAAACTCGTTAGTACAACTGAACATAATAATCCACATCTGTGTACAATGTCACACCTTATGTGTCCCCGGACCACCACTGTGGCTAGTCCCCTTACAGGCAGTCTGTATCAAGTAGTCACATACTCTTACAGAGGTGGTTTGTGTGGCTATTTGTTCTACATGATGAGGTTGCTAACCCCATGCCCAACCTCATTAGTCACCTGGTACGACATGCCTGAGGATGTAGTAGACCTATTCTTTCTTTCTCTCATTAGAACCACAAGTACAATGTTTACGAAGACGATATACTTAAGTGTTGACTTCCTTAGTCGTTCCTCTTCTACCGTCAGGTGTAGAGGTCTTAAGTAATGACTTACTTAGTCGTTCGTCCTCTACTGTCAGGTGTTGAGGTCTTAAGTGTTCACTTACTAACTTACTTAGTCGTTCCTCTTCTACCGTCAGGTGTAGAGGTCTTAAGTGTTCACTTACTAACTTACTTAGTCGTTCCTCTTCTACCGTCAAGTGTAGAGGTCTTAAGTGTTCACTTACTGACTTACTTAGCCGTTCCTCTTCTACCGTCAGGTGTAGAGGTCTTAAGTGTTCACTTACTAACTTACTTAGTCGTTCCTCTTCTACCGTCAGGTGTAGAGGTCTTAAGTGTTCACTTACTGACTTACTTAGCCGTTCCTCTTCTACCGTCAGGTGTAGAGGTCTTAAGTGTTCACTTACTAACTTACTTAGTCGTTCCTCTTCTACCGTCAGGTGTAGAGGTCTTAAGTGTTCACTTACTGACTTACTTAGTCGTTCCTCTTCTACCGTCAGGTGTAGAGGTCTGTGGCGCTGGCTATTGCACGCCACACGCTAGAAAATGTATAGGCTTTTGGTGCTGATGAGCGCAGCACGATAATAATTTGTCGATATGTGTATTGCGCACATGACGTGAGCAGTGTGGAGGAAAAATGGACAGAGCGTGTTTTGACCCTGAATGGGCGACTTGTGTGTGTATTCTACCCAGTGGTAGAAATATGGGAAATGTTACAATAGAAGTGTCTTGAAACATATTAATGTTTATTAAATACAACTAAAGGTAGGAAAAGGAATGAGGTATTGTTTATATGGACCTACGGATTAGAGAAGTTGCTGAATCTACCTAATTATGCATGCTGTGTAATGATGTATTGTCTACGTGAATAATAAATGGAATGTTACTAAAATATCCAGCTGTTATATTGATCGTTGTGTGGAATCTTCGAGTCATAGAAAGTATCGTTAATGAACTATTGTGGCTGTCCTGAATCTTGTGGACCTATGCTATATAAACCTAGACACAGTGTGAAAACGAGCACAAACAATCAACTGACGAATATAAACTTTTAACGCCACAGATATGGGGGCTCGTCCGGTTGTGTGGAATCTGATGTGAATAATAATAAGAAGAAGAAATCCACTTATCAATACGTTACAGATTTACGCCAACATCTTGTGGATGCATGTCAGGTGGCGACTGAAGCATCTGAGATGGCAAAATATAAGACCAGATCTCGCATTAACAGAGATAGACGACTAACGTCTTTCTCAATCAATGACGATGTTTTTGTTCTCCTGCCACTCAAAGTAGATCACTTGTTAGTAACATGGCAAGGTCCGTTTAAAGTGGTTGCAAAGAGAACGGACGTGGACTACGTCATCAATATGCGGGGTAAAGAAAAAACATTCCATGTTAACATGCTCCTACCATACATCACTCGTCCTCCTCAGTTACAATTCATTTGTTGATGCGTGATGCCATATGATGATGGATGGCATCCGCATGTCTGGTTTTGTGTAGTGTGTAGATGTGTTCAGTCAAAACAATGTTCATGCAACAATAACAGGGCAATCCACATAGGACGTCAGTAAACTCACGACGTATAAAGTCAATGAGTCTTGAAACAGCCGTTGACGTTTTTCTTCATTATTTATTGTGGACGCCACAGTGACAAAATGGTTACGCAAATGTGTAGGCACATCAAACAGTCATTATCACAGCAACATTCAATACAGCAATAGACGGTAGACAGCATTACAATGATGAGTCAGATGCATGTTATATTTCATAGTGCTGTAAATGTAGTCAGGTGGAAAACTCCATCCTTTTCTATAACAGCCAGGAGATAACCAGATGTATGAGATCAGTTCACTCTCCTTAGTTTGACTTCAGCAAGACAGACACGTCTGCCGAAGTATAAATAATGTCCTCAAGAATATCCTCTAGATAATAAAGGTTTTCTAAACCTAGTTCATTTAACAAAGTAGCAAGTAATGGTCCTTGGAACCTGCATCAACCGATGCAGTACAATGCAGCGACATGTGAGCTGGGAAAAAACATCTCGTGACGACGACTTTCGCAGACAGGCTATGAATCGAAATCGCTCACGACCCAAAATCAATAGAGTTAATGAAAAAGTCAATTTACCTTGCTTTCATGAAATACACAGAAATATCACGCCTCCCGACATGTGGGGAAAACACTAGAGGTATTATCTCGACTAAACGAAATATCCATAAGAGGACTACACATCCCTGACAGAACAAAAAAAAGCGGAGATCCCCTCTTCAACGAGGCATCTCTTTCGCCATTCCAAATCGCTCACTCACACTAGTGGTGGGCGGAAACCGATCGACCAAACAACAAGACAAGTCATGCGCAGTCCAGCGCAAAAATGACCACAGCTCAAAAGTTAACTGCATTCGATACTAACGCGAGAAGACAAATGCTTACCGAGAAAAGTGACTATAGATTTCAAGCAGTTGTTGCCCTTGCGTTATAAAACAGATATTGAAATAAAACGATGTTGCGAGAATTTATCACGCAACATATCCCCACATTGGCCACCAAATGATGCGTGATGCCATATGATGATGGATGGCATCCGCATGTCTGGTTTTGTGTAGTGCTATCATGAACCAACCTACCCATCATGCATCTATCGCGTTGGTGGATGAGGTGCAAACCAATTTCGCTGATGTACCTTCCACGTTTCCGGTAGCACCTATTAAGTCTTCGGAAACATGGAATGATGTTATAATCTGTACTGATTTACCTGCAGATCATGGGGATCAAATTCGTTCTATGTTGGTATCCTTTCAGGATGTTTTGTCTGATCTTCCGGGACGTACTAACATTATCACACACGAAATCAAATTGTCAGATTACACCCCGATTTCATTACGACCATACGCCGTTCCTCTACATGTTAGAGATCAGGTGGAAAGTGAAGTAGATGGTATGTTAAAACTGGGTATTATTTCACCGTCTGATTCACCTTTCTGTTTTCCTATGGTGGCAGTACGAAAGAAAGACAAGTCAATTCGTATTTGTATTGACTTTCGTCGCCTTAACAAGGTGACCATATCCGATTCTGAACCAATGCCTTTGCTGGAGGATTTGTTGCCACGCCTATCATCCGCCACTTTCTTCAGCAAGTTTGACCTATCTAAAGGTTACTGGCAGATTCCTCTGGCTGATGTATCAAAACCTTTGACTGCTTTTGCCACTTCTCGGGGATTGTTTCATTACAATGCCAGGTGTTTTTAGGTTTACGGAATGCTCCAGCGACATTTGTACGCATGATGCGTCGCGTTTTAGGTAATCGCACCGATCTCATTTCGTATATGGACGATATTTGCATTTTTCATGATACTTGGGAACAGCATATCGCTGGGATACAGTCGTTGCTCCAAACTCTCAGAGTACATAACCTCACAGCTCGACCTTCTAAAGTCGAAATTGGGTTTACTGAGATTTCATTTCTGGGTCATAAGATTGGCCGACATACAATACAACCTGATGAGTCTACACTAAAAAGGGTACTGGATCTTGCCATACCAACTACTAAGAAACAAGTTCGTAGTTTGCTGGGACTCATAAACTTTTACCACAGGTTTATACCACGATTTTCCCTTTTAACTTCTGTTCTATCTGCTCTGACAAAAAAGGGTATGCCTGACAAAATAATATGGAACAAAGAATGTGACCATGCCTTACAGAACATCAAAACACAATTTTCAAAAAGTCCAATACTAAGACTACCAGACTTACGACGACCTTTTCTCGTGGTTACAGACGCATCTCTGAAAGGAATAGGGGGATGTTTAATGCAGACCTTTAATGGCGAGTGCCACCCGATATTCTACCTCAGCAGAAAACTTTCAGAGACAGAATCCAGATATCCAATTGTGGAAAGGGAACTTTTGTCATTGGTATGGACATTACATAAACTACAGAAGTTCTTGGTGGGTACACATTTTAAATTATACACTGATCAAAAAGCCCTCACATATTTACAGACTTTTAAATCGACTAATGCACGTCTCACTCGATGGGCGCTACAAATGCAAGGGTATGATTTTGACGTTTTACCAATAGCAGGAAAGGACAATGTCCTAGCTGACACCCTCTCTAGAGTTATGTAATAACTCGAATACAGAAGTGGACAATAATTACTTATTTATTCATATTGTTATTACTGACATTATTTTTTTTTCCTTTAAAATCTAGATAGATATCATTTAATAAATGATAGGTAATCATAACGCATTAGGGATAAGATGAATGATTTAGTCTCGCTTCACATTATAATTGCCTGACTGAAAACTAAGTTTTCAGTTGTTCGAGGGGGGGGGGGGGGGGTAATGTGGCGCTGGCTATTGCACGCCACACGCTAGAAAATGTATAGGCTTTTGGTGCTGATGAGCGCAGCACGATAATAATTTGTCGATATGTGTATTGCGCACATGACGTGAGCAGTGTGGAGGAAAAATGGACAGAGCGTGTTTTGACCCTGAATGGGCGACTTGTGTGTGTATTCTACCCAGTGGTAGAAATATGGGAAATGTTACAATAGAAGTGTCTTGAAACATATTAATGTTTATTAAATACAACTAAAGGTAGGAATAGGAATGAGGTAATGTTTATATGGACCTACGGATTAGAGAAGTTGCTGAATCTACCTAATTATGCATGCTGTGTAATGATGTATTGTCTACGTGAATAATAAATGGAATGTTACTAAAATATCCAGCTGTTATATTGATCGTTGTGTGGAATCTTCGAGTCATAGAAAGTATCGTTAATGAACTATTGTGGCTGTCCTGAATCTTGTGGACCTATGCTATATAAACCTAGACACAGTGTGAAAACGAGCACAAACAATCAACTGACGAATATAAACTTTTAACGCCACAAGGTCTTAAGTGTTCACTTACTTAGTCGTTGTGACCGGGAGAGTAGACGGGAACGACACCAAAAGTCTATAGTATGTGACCGGTTGAAGGAAGTGTACGGCACTAAAAGTCCAGGCTCGTGTGACAGTGTAGATCGTGATAGTGGATTTTGTGGGAAGGGATGTAATTCTGTATTTTACTTGATATAAGGGAAATAGACCCAAGACTTTCTTTATTGTGTTTCTTCTGGTAAATACTGGTTAATCACCAAAGGTAGTAATTCCAGAAGGAAGGAACAACGCAGGTAATTAGTAGACCTCATAAGTGCCTTGATGGATTCTAAATTTAATTTTGAAGCGTTGAACATAATTGGCAACTCAAACAGTCAAGTGAAACTTCATTAGAACAGATTACTTGAAGGATCCACTTGTTAAGGAAAAGGGTAGTACTTATTCAATTAAAAGGATATATAATGCTCTTCAAGACTTTATTCAAATGCGCTGCAAATCGTAAATGCAACTATGAAAATATATGCTCTTCAAAGAAAAAAAAAAAAAAAAAAAATTTTAACCCAAATCTTCTCGGCCTTTTGGCTAAGATCAAAGTGTCTAAGCACAGGGACCAATACAGTGACATTCATGTGTCATTAGGTCCTTTGTGTGAGAACACAGAAGATCACAACAGTGACACATGATGACATTGGGTCTTCTTGTGTTGGGACATAGGTCTTGACCAGGGCCGGGTTGAGCGTGTGCCATGCAACCTCATGCGAGGCAAAAAATAAGCGACCTCATGCGAGGAAAAAAATATGCGACCTCATGCGAGGAAAAAAAAAAAAAAAAAAAAGGATTTTTGGCTAAGATCAAAGTCAAGAACAAAATTGTTATTTCTCACGGATTCACCTGTTTTTTGGATTTTCACGGATTTCATCCTTGTTTTTAAATTTTCACGGATTTTACCTGTTTTTGAAATTTTCACCTATTTTACCGGTTTTTAAAATTTTCTGCGTTTTTTCACCTGTGACTGCGGAGAAATGGAAATCACTAGGATTATCGATATCGGAAACGATGCTTTCGAGGGAGGAGATCTGCATCGGGCGGGAACCTTGGTTCTCTCGGTTTCAGGCCCTCAGTCGGCAGCAAAGGCGTCTCCATCACTTCTCACCAGTGCCTTATTGGGCCCTGGAGGTGTACCAACAAACGGGATTTCTGCCCTCTACCGTTTCGAAAACCCGGTGAAATGGTATGCCAGTTTGACACCCGAAGTGCATGCATGTCTGTATCAAAAAATGCATGGAAGAAAAATTTCAGCTAACAAACCCAGAACTAACCATAACAATCGAGCACCTGGATAAGGAGCGAACGAAGGCAACATTGCACTGGCTTCCTCCTACCATCAAGCAGCAGGCTGTTGAAAGCATTGCAAGAGCAGCAACTGGCGACCCTGAGGCGGAGGTATACCGCATTCGAAATGCTCCCGATAAATGGGGAGTACTTTGTCGGTCGGAATCGTCAGTTCCGCATTTTATCGATCTGAGAATCGCCGCACCCGGCTATAAAAAGCATAAGGTTCTCGTCACCATTCCAGGCCGGAGAATGGTATGCCCACATTGCGGTGAAGACACCCACTGGGCAAACAAGTGCCCGATGAAACCAACGTCTGTTAGGCAGACGGCAGCAAAAAACACTTCGTGGCCACAGCTGCCACAGAAGGAAACAGTGGCGCCAGAACGCGATGAACCTCAACTGTCATAGAAAAGAGACCCACCACCGGCACATGAAGACTCCCAGCTCGTAGGCAAAGACAAGGAAAGCAGTAAAGAGGCAGCAGTAAAAACCACACTGCGGCCACAACCACCACAAAAAGCTGCAGCAGTGCCGGAGCAAAGCAAGAATGCTCAAGCGGCAAGGTGCCAACAAGAGTTGCAGGCAAGAGACCCACCACCGGCGGACTTGGAGCTTGACAGAAACAACAAAAGGGACAAAAAAAGACAACACCCGGCACCAGACAGCTCCGACACAGATGACACAGTTTACACAGAAACAGAACAGAAACGACAACTGACATACACACCATTCACTGGGAAAGCAGCACCACCACAATACCAGACATTTGGAGAGTGGACTATCAGCAACGTGTATGCAACAGCAGAAGATGACGAAGAACAATGAAACTGCCTACACAAGTAATTTTTCATTCAACGCCTGATTCACCCACCAAACTGATCATCGATTTCACAAACGACACAGAAGAAGACGAGGAACAAGAAAACACTCTACATATGAAAATTATCTTTCCATAACGGGTATTTTGTTTTAACCATTAATTTACTTGTACTTATAATCTATCTATCTATCTATCTATCTATCTATCTATCTATCTATCTATCTATCTATCTATCTATCTATCTATCTATCTATCTATCTATCTATCTATCTATCTATCTATCTATCTATCTATCTATCTATCTATCTATCTATCTATCTATCTATCTATCTATCTATCTATCTATCTATCTATCTATCTATCTATCTATCTATCTATCTATCTATCTATCTATCTATCTATCTATCTATCTATCTATCTATCTATCTATCTATCTATCTATCTATCTATCTATCTATCTATCTATCTATCCATCTATCTATCTATCTATCTATCTATCTATCTATCTATCTATCTATCTATCTATCTATCTATCTATCTATCTATCTATCTATCTATCTATCTATCTATCTATCTATCTATCTATCTATCTATCTATCTATCTATATTTGTTTTGAACGCAAAAAATGAATTTTCGCACGAATATAAATATGTTTTCAACCCTGGGGTTCACCCCCTCCCCCCTATTTCACCTTGGAATTATTAATAGACTCAGTCAAATACTACTTAAGGCCTAAACGCTATAAAACTTCCTCCCCTTTACTTTCAATCTTCCACGTTCCCGACCGTTTTGTTCACGGGAAGACAGCACTATACAAAAACGAGCGTCCTTTTCAGGGCGAACACAGCCATCGGAATTCACTAAAATGGGTCGTACCAAGCCACAAGCGAAAAAGAGGAAAGTGTACAGAAGCCCTCAAACACTTGTCAGCAGCATCAAACAAGAACCTACGAAGAACAAACAGAGTCAACCAGAGAGCAAGAATACTCCAACTACCAACTTCGTGGCCAGTCCTTCTCAGAAGACAAACAAAGCAACCGTTGATACTACAACCGATGAGCGACCCGAAGCTTCGAAGGAAAAGGGCAAGAGCAGATTGCCGGAAAGCAGTGCGGCCCCAAGTGCTAGCGTGGAAGTAGATGATGATGAAGACCCAGAACTTAAAGAAATATTGAGAGCGTTACAACAGTTGGAGCAGATGACGGAAAGAATACAGAAAAGGGCAGAAGCACACGTCTCTGGCCAATATTATGTAGACCCAGAATATAAAGACATGTTGAGAGCGCATCAACAGATAAAGCAGATGCAGGAAAGACGAGAGAAAAGAAGACAGGAGCCTGAATCCACGGGGCCACCACCGCACATACCCAAATCGTCAGCAGAAACCCTATCTACCACAGAGATGCTGCACCAAATACCGTTGACACCACCACACGATGCCGAGATGACAGCCGACCCACCTGCAAGCACCATGAAAGAACTGACAGAGACAGCTCCTCAGCAAAGACAGATACAAAAGGTAGATATCGAAGAGACCAATATAGATACACTTCGAAGAATTGACGACGGAGACGAGTTCCTTAGGCTCGCTCTTCAAGAAGCGATAGTAGAAGTAGACCCAGGAGTGCTGAACATCAAAAACACTAAGAAGCAAGCTACCATTCCTGGTCCTAAGGAAACAACAGCAGACAACTCAAGGGCCGAGAAGCAAGATATAACACCTTATAACAAAGAACGGGAGAAAGATTCGAGCCAAGACTGTGGAGGGGAACAAAGATCAAACACCAAAGGGACCAATAACGCAGAAACGATACGGGAGAGAATCGTAAAGATCACCCAGACGTCAGGAAGCGAGGCCTCACTCAGGGCCCTACCCGACAACAAAGTGATCAACATCCTCGAGGTGATAACTGGAAGAAGAGGTATCGCTAAAGTAGGGAGGCACGAAAAGGGAGTCGTGCTTTCACTCAACAAAACAGACAAAACCACCTCGCTGATGACCGAACTGGAATCTAGTCCAAAAGAAGTCCAGTTGCCCCACCAAATAAAAGTGGTGGTGGAGAAATACATAACAACAAAGAAATTGGTCATCAGAGGGATGGATACCAGTTGTTCCGAAGCCGAGGTCCACAGACGCCTTCAGGATGAAAACGCAAATCTAAAAATCAAGCAGGTCGAGAGACTAAAAACCTGGGCCAAGAAAGATACCAATCTGATGATAGTTACGCTAGAAGGATCGACAAGACCCGACAGACTGACGATCGATACCACAACCAAAAAGACAGAAGCCTATATCCCTCCGGTGATGCAGTGCTCCAACTGCCAGCAGTTCTCGCACACAAAAAAGACGTGCAGGAGGGATGCAGTCTGTCGATATTGTGCGGGTGGCCACCCATACCGCGATTGTCCCAAGGCGAAGGAGGACAACAACTACAAAACAATAAACTCAAACCGCACATGTGCAAACTGCCTCGGAAACCATGGGGCTAGATACCGAGGCTGCCCGATGTTCCAGGAAACCAAGAGCATCCTGAAGGAAGCGGTTTCCAAAAACATTCCCTTCAAGGAGGCAAAACACAGAGTGGCTGCGGATGTTGCAGAAAAACAACGCACGATAGACAGACGACAGTTACACAAGCTGACCGCTGAAGTCAGAGAAATGAAAATGAAACTGCGAATCGAGAACAACAGCAAGCAGGCCGCCGAAGAACCAACGGACAGTGGAGAAGATGCGATAGACATGCAGAACATAAAACACATGATGGAAGAAATGAAAAGAATCCAGCAACAAGTAGAAACAGATGTCAAGAAATTGAAAGAGCTGACAGAAGAAAACACAAAAATACTCAAAAGAATAGAAGCAGAAAGAATAGCCATTGAGGAAATATCATCAAACAGCACGCGAGAAACTAAAACGAACAACCAAGCAGTAAAAGAAATCATCCAAGAAACGCTAGAACAGCTACTACCTACGATAATTGAAAAAGCACTGTCACAGATACAGGAGAGCAAGAAGACAAAAGCAACAGAAACTATGAGCGTAGAAACACACAAAACAAAACGAGCCAGATAGTTGAGGCATGACATAAAAAACACCATGAGCGCGACACGGCACCACAAACGGACAAAGAGGAACCCAGACAGCCAGCTAGTGGTCCTTTTCAGGACCGATCACCTCCAGGACTACGAACGAGATACCAGTGAAGACGATAACACCCTATATACCCCAATTATAACCAAACTTTCAGGTTGAACAGGGTATTACAGCAGCATAGTAGACGAAAACAACAACAACAACATTTCAATCTTCCTCTTCGTGTCAGTGCGTGCTAGCCTCTTGAAAGGCTTTAGTTTTGGTTAAATGTCTTCCTACAGAAAGCACTGTCAATTTCACCTGATTTCAATGGATAGCGGAGCAACACTCCTCCACTCTCCCCATCTTAAGGAATTAGCCTAGACGCCACAACATTTCCCTTCCTTTCGTGTACCGGTAAGTACGGACTAGCCTCTTGAAAGGCGACTCAGAAGCGTGTTCAACTGTTTACTAAGTTGAAGCCTGCACGACTGAGAACAAGAAATCCGTAACACATACCGACCTTCCTCCTACCCGGTAGTGTCTCTCCCGCCCCATTCTGCCTTGTCTTCTTTATGCGTTTTTTCCATCGCAGACCGATCACTGGGGTCTTTCATAGCTATCTAGCCTTCCCGTACCGCTGATTGTATTGTTAAAGTAAATTTAATTTGCGTATGCATGTGTATAAAATTTACTAGTGAATGCGCTAGTTTTCCTTGTCTTGTTTCAATATATCAGGTATATGTACTCTTATAAATTGTTTGGAAAATGTACAAGTTTTTATTTTTTTTGGAAACAAAACACAAATCATAAAATTTGTTTACAGAACCACCAATTTGAAAAATATGAGGAAACGGTATCTCTAAAAAGTATGATTGGCAACTTTGTAATGCCGTTCTATGTTTTCTGGGAACGCATCAATGTGTAACACAATTTTTAGTAAAAGTACGCGTGTGTAGAAGTGGATGCAGAGTTTCCAGGTTTCACCTGCGCGTTTGGTGTGGGTGTTTGCGTGGTTCCCATTTGTGATTTTAAAGTCTAAATTATATTGTTTTGGAACGATTAAAATAAATTTTTGCACGAATATAAATACAGTAGAACTCCATTTATCCGAACCCCAATTATCCGAACATCCAATTATCCGAACACTTTTTCCAGAAAAAAAAAAATCAGTCTCCACCAGTCACGTTAGACTACAGTTCTGAATCTTTTGATGCGGCAAGCTTCAAATGTGTGCGAACAATTTGTAGACAATGAGATGGGCTAATGGACGGTCGCTTACGTACATGAAGTCAGTTAGATCATAAAGTCCGTTAATATCTGGTTTACCAATCCAGTGTACGTGTGAGTTCTAGGCAGAACACTGGCTAAACAGACAGTTCAACTTAAAATAATTGTGTCTGCTACTACAGCAGAATAATTTTGGTGTACACGTATTTCTCTGTGCGACCTGGCATCTTCCAGTAGGCCTAAAGCATATAAAAGGAACCGCAATGTTTTGTCAATTGAAACGAAAACAGAAATTATCAAGAGACTACGAAAAGGTGAAACTGTGTCTTCATTTGCGAGGATTTTCAATGTTGAGAAAGCTACCGTCTCTGACATCAAAAGTAACAAGGATAAAATTATGAGTTTTGCATCGAAATTGGATAGTGAAAATGGGTCGAAGAAACATAAAACCATGAGAAATGCGAAAGATTTGAAATTGGAAGAGGCTTTGTATATATGGTTTGTGCAAAGAAGAAGCAAAGGGGAACCTATCTCTGGCTCTCTATTGTGTGAAAAGGCACTTCAGTTCAACAGTCAACTTGACGGTCCTCCTGACTTTAAGGCTAGCCAGGGATGGTTAAGAAACTTTAAATCTCGTCATGGCATACGAGAATTGGAGATTCAAGGGGAATCTTCATCTAGCGATGCAACTGCCGCTGAAAATTTTAAAGAAACATTCTTGGCTTTTTTGGAAGAAGAAGGTTATTTACTCGATGATGTGTATAATGCCGATGAGACTGGCTTATACTGGAAATCATTGCCTCAAAAATCACTTGCATCTCAGCGCGAAGCAGCTGCCCCTGGGTTTAAAAAGTGCAAAGAGAGAGTAACAATTTTGGTAGCCGCGAATGCCAGTGGAAGTCATCGTTTACCGGTGCTAATGATCGGCAAAGCCAAAAAAAAACACGTTGTTTAAAGAATGTGACATGTCTCCCATTGTGCTACAAAGCACAGAAGAGTGCTTGGATGAATAGTGAAATATTTCTTGATTGGTATACAAATCAGTTCATCCCAAATGTGAAGAGGTTGAAAGAACAAGAAAAGAAAACTGGAAAAGTAATTCTTCTACTGGACAATGCACCATCTCATCCAGAGACGGATACATTGAATGCAGTTGATGCAAATTTTAAAGTAATTTTTTCTGCTTCCCAATGTAACAGCACTGATTCAACCAATGGATCAGGGTGTTATAGCAAAGCTTAAAAAGATGTACAAGCAGGAAGTCCTGCGTCGTTTATTGTTGGCTGAAGATGAAGAAAGTGTGGTGGCGTTTTCAAAAAAAGCTTAATCTCAAAGACTGCTGCTATATGTAAGCTGATGCTTGGACCACCCTGTCACAAGATAATCTCAACAAGGCTTGGAATAGATTGCTTGGGAAAAAAGGAGGAAATGAAACTACTGCAGTGGACACAAATGATGATTGTATAAATGAAGTTGTGGAACTGTTTCAAGCAATGCCCGGATTTTCGGACTGTGACAAAGATGATGCACACATGTGGCTAGAAGATGATAATGATTCTGGTTTTCAGTTTTTGAATGACGAAGAAATTTTGTCTTTTGTGCAAGAAGAAAACCAAATACATGTAGTGACCGATGATGAAGACTCCTCAGAAGTACATGATGTACTTGTAGATTATGAAGAAAACCCAAAACGTCGACCAAGTCCTGAAGAGGCCTTTATAGCACTAGAAACAGCGATGGCTTGGTACGAGCAAGAAGATGACAGCTGTCCTACACAGCTTCTGCTGTTGAAGAGAATGCGGGACTTAGCAGCCAAAAGCAGACTATCCAGTTTGGCGCAAAAGAGGATTCCTCATTATTTTAAATAGTGGGCTACATCTGTGCAAGTACATGTATACGTAAGTTGCGCCTGGTTTTGAATTGTTTGTAATGTTATTTTGAAAACATTTCTCTTTCTTAACAAAAATAATTAATACAAGTAGTACATGCACTGCAGTGTAATGAAAGATTTTGGTGATACAGTGATCTAATACAGTGTGGGTATTATTATTACAGTACAAGTAAATATGTTTTATAGTGTATTTTCCTTGTGATTGTTAATTATTTTTAGAAATATGTGTACATGTACTCGATACATCATGTAATCCAATTATCCGAACATTTGATTATCCGAACGATGCTCGGTCCCATGGGGTTCGGATAAATGGAGTTCTACTGTATGTTTTTACTTTGGGTATCCCCCCTCCCCCCCCCCCTCCATTCCCCCCCCCCCCCCCCCCCCCCCCCCCCCATCAACGTCAAATTTACATGAATGTACAGGAAAAAATCTGTTCTTATCAGAAAATAAGAACAGTTTCTTATCGAATGCAGGAATAGTTTCAAAGATATAAATGTATATGTTTTTATTTGTATCTTCATACTCTCTGTTGTAAAAACACATGTTTTGAAAATTTAAAGAAATAAAGATCACCTAAAAAAAAAAAAAAAACCAACAAACAAACAAAAAAAAATACGAGGGAAAATATGTTTGGCAATTGGGTACTGCCGCTTTTGTTTAGAACAATGCATCAGATGTCATCAAAAATGTATGAATATGATTGTTTTTTATGGTATTACACATGTGTACCAACAATGTAAATCTATGTATCAAAATTTGGTGGGGAAATCCCCTCTCAATTGTTGTTGTTGTTGATTTCGTCTACTATGTTGCTGTAATACCCTGTTCAACCTGAAAGTTGGTTATAATTGGGGTATATTGTGTGTTTATTTTCTTCGGTGCTAGCCTGTTGTTAGTCCTGAAAAGGACTGGTCCTAAAAAGGACCACTAGCTGCCTGTCAGGATACCTCTTTGCTCTTGTCCATTCGGGGTGTCGTGGCGTGTTCATGGTGTACATTTGTTGTTTTCCTATCTGGCTTGTTAGGTTTTGTGAGTTTTTGCCCTCCTCGTTTCTGCTTCTTGTGTCTTCCTTTTCTCCAGTATCTGGGAAAGCGCTTTTTCTATCATTGTTGGGAGTAGCTCTTCCCACGTTTCCTCGATGACTTCTTCGTTTGATTGGTCGTTCGTTTTAGTGTCTTTTGTGTTTGATGTATTTTCTTCAATGGTCATTCTTTCTGCCTCTATTCTTTTCAGTAGTTGTTCGTTTCCATCTTTCAGTTCTATCAGTTTCCTTACATCTTCTTCTACCTGTTGCTGAATTCTTTTCATGTCTTGGTGTATTATTTTCATGTCGTTTATGAATTGTTGTTGTTTCGCGCTTTCCGAGCTGTTATGTATTTCTTCACATCTGTCAGTTGAGGTTCTGTTTTTGTGTGGCTGGCGGTTTTCTCTCTCCTTTCGCAGTTGTTGTTTCAAATCTCTCACTTCAGTCGTGAGCCGTCTGACTTGTTCCGTTAGGCTGTCTTGGCGCCTATCACCTAGAGTACTTGCCTTCAGTGTGTTTTTTGCCTCTTGGTACGATACTCCCTTTCCAATGGCAACTGTAATTATTTGCCTTGTTTGTTGGTATTCGGGACATCCTCGGTATCGTGCTCCGTGCTTTCCGAGGCATTTGGTACATTTTCTATTGTTATTTGGCGCTTAGTAGTCTTGGTCTTTTTTGGCCTTTGGGCAGTCTTTGTATTCGTGGCTGCCCGCACAGTATCTACAGACCGTCTCTTTTCTGCACGTGTTCCTTGTGTGAGAAAATCCCTGGCACTTTGAACATTGTATCACTGGCGGGATGAAGGCATGTGTTCTTCGAGGTCTATTCTGGATAGTGATGTTTTCTGGGACTGTTTTCCCCTGTAGAGTCACTATTATCAGTCTGGTGTCTTCTTTGTTCCAGGATTTAAGCCTTTCTGCGTGTGAATCTGTACCGAGGGTTTTCGGCCTGGATGTAGCTGAGGGCCTCTGTGTCTGACAAGCTGGTGTCTATCCCTTTGATGACTACTCTCTTGGTTTCAGTGTAGATTTTTGCTTGGATTTTGATCCGGTGTGGTAGCTGAAATTCTTTAGGCCCGGATGCCAGAGCAGTCATCAGCGATTTAGTTTTTTCTGTATCATTCAGGGCAAGTGTCACTCCCTGTTGGTGCCTTCTGATACTAATTATGCCTCTTTTGCCTACTACTTTCTCCAGGACATTGATTACTTTGTCGTCCGGGAGTGCCCTGAGTGTGGCTTCTCCTTCGGACAACTGCGTAATTTTTATTTTGCGCTCTTGATCCTGTTCTTTGTGAATACTTTTTCTTAGTTCGCCTGGGCGGCATCTCCCATCTGCTACCACTGGATCCCCTCTCAATACCAACGACCCTCTTTAAATTGGTCTTTCAATGGTTTCTCTCCTCCCCCGTTACGCCTAATGGAAGTCCGAGGCATCTTTTGTGTTCGTAAACCAGCTGATACCGGCTTACTCAGGGAACACAGTCCTACCGGGAGGGCGAGGTTTTCAATACCAAGCGATATCTTTCAAGTGTTTTCATGTTTCAAGCAATGGACTGGACACTGAAGTTATTTCAGAATACAAAACAGTCCAAACATTTTGAACCACTATAAACCCCTTTTCAATATGAAGTTCCTTGTTTTACCATATTCATCCTTTCCTACTCCCCTACTTTATTTAAAATAGTTTAACACAGGTTTCACCTGCGCTCTTGATGTGCGTGTGTGCGTGGTTTCACATTTGCGGTTTTGAAGTCTAAATTATTTTGTTTTGAACGTAAAATATGAATTTTTGTACGAATATAAATATGTTTTCAACCCTGGGGTTTCAGCCCCCCCCCCTCTCGCATTTCACCTTGGAATTATTAATAGACACAGTCTAATTCACATGAATGTACAGAAATGCCCAACTTTAGTAATTTACTTTCCACACCTTGTAATTACAGTCTATAAATGTATTTTGTTGTATGTTGATAATTTAACTTGTTTTAGACTCACTGTCTTTCTTTTCGGGACAGTGTGTGCTGAGCCCTCGCGGCTACTCAGCGTTGTGCGACACATACTGACCGCCCTCTTTAAACTTTGGTCTTTCAAGCTCCCCTCTTTCCCTGGCCCGCCTATCGAGCCTTTAAGGCATAAATTGTTTGGAAGAACCAGATTGACTGGCTTACCTTCCGAACGCAGTCTTACATTTCACTTTATTTGGGTGTGTGTGCGTGTACGACCTTCATTCTTTGCACGGTTATCCCATGTATGGCACACTAATAAGCATTTCTTGATATAAGTACATAAAGGAATGTAATGAATATGAGTTTTTTAAAATATGTATGTATATTGTTATACACACATTCACCAAAATACACACTTTGTTTCTTTTCCTTCCCACCTTTATTTTTCTTAAGGTATTATACACAACCTTGTCGAAAACAGATAAACTCATTCTCTTGGGTATGCATGTGTACAAAATACTTGCGTGAACAGAGGAGTCTTTATATTGAAATGTAACCCTTCTTTCACGTTTTATTTGTTGTTAAATGCACACGTTTTGTAAATTAAAAATTGTCCATGTACTTTCCATGTATTTCAATTTGTAAAATGTACACTGATTTGTAAATTGAAATGAAAGCAAATAAAATTCACTTTAAAAAAAAAAAATTTAAACCCAAATCCACTTTGGCTAATATCAAAGTGTCGTACTTCTAGGGATCATTTCTAGAGTATGCCGGGTCTCAGCCAGGGTCGGGTTCACACACCTTTAACACACCAAACCTAATAAAGTCTTATGATCTCATTTTGAACTCCGATAAGGGGAATTTAAAAAAAAAAAAAAAAAAAAAAAATTTAAACCCAAATAGTAGATATAGTTGTAAGGGCTTTAAGATACTTAGACACGATAGGAAAGAAGGTAGAGGAGGTGGTGTCGCAGTCTTAGCGAAAAATTTAATACAACCAATATAGAAGGTATCCAGGTTACTATAGCAGCTGAACCAAACAATCTAACAATTTTAAATGTATATGCTAAAGATGGCACAATTAAAGAGGAAGAAATACTAGCCATAAGCACCAGACTAGGCCCCAAAACAATCATAGTAGGCGATTTTAATTCCCATCATTATGCTTGGGGTGGACAACATACAGATAATGCAGGAAAATGCCTACTCGACTTCATAGAAAACAATGAACTACTAATACTAAATGATGGATCTGCAACTAGAATTAATCCACAAGATAATAGGGCAGACTCAGCAATAGACATAAGTATAGCAACTAACAACCTAGCGAATGTAAATTGGGAAGTGTTACAAGACACAAACTCAGATCATCTGCCCATCATAATAACCATGCATGAAAATGTCATTCCAAACCCAGAACCAGAGAAACCTACCTTCAACTATAAAAAAGCAAACTGGGAAGCTTTCCAATCAGAGCTGGAGGTGATGGAATATAAAGACATGGAATCAGATGATACTGACTTGTGGGCGGAAACACTGACCAATGAAATTCTGAAAATAGCAATAAAATATATACCTAATAAAAATATGCCACAACACCTTAAACCAATAAATAACATTACTAAGAAAAGAAAAACTCAGTGGAATAAAGAACCAGTTGCCTGGTGGAATAAAAGCTGTGCAGACATTCATGAGAGAAGAAAAAGGGCCTTACAAAAATATAGAAATAACAGAACAGAAGAAAACTGTGATGAGTATAAACTTATTAGGAATAAATCCAACAGAATAATATTTAAAGCCAAAGAAACTAACTGGAAGGAGTTTTGTCAGTCACTTAAACCTACCACACAAATTAAAGAAGTATGGAAAAAGCTTAAGGCAATCAAAGGGAACAATAAGAAAACAATAATGCCAACAATCAAACTACCAAAAAGAGCAGAAACAGATAAAGAAACAGCTAATGCCCTTGCCGAGTATTTCTATAAAGTCAGTGCAAAAAGTAGTCTTGGAAAGGAAGAAAATGAGAGAAGAGAAAGACTTAGAATACAGTTTTCAAAAGAACTACCAGACCAGATAGATGAAACAAACTATTTAGATGCTGATAAAACAGAGGAAGAGGTAACTAATGCAATAAAAGATAAATCTAATACTGCCTCAGGACAAGATATACTTAGCTATGAAATCCTTAACAAAGTACCCAAAAGAACTATAAACAAAATAACTACCCTCTATAACAAAATCTGGAGCTTAGGAAAGATACCAAAAGCATGGAAAATAGCGATGATAGTACCCATCCTAAAACCCAATAAGGAAGCCCATGATGTAAGTTTATATAGGCCTATCTTCTTAACATCACAACTAGGTAAAATACTGGAAACTGTTGTGAATAAAAGAATTAAATTCTACCTAGAAAAAAACCAGTTATATAGCCCAAACCAGTCAGGGTTTAGAGCAGACAGAAGTACAGTAGACCAGCTTGTAAGATTAGAACATGATATAAAGCTATGGTTCAAGAGAAAAAAGAAAACAGTAGCAGTTTTTCTAGATGTCGCAAGAGCATATGATGAATGCTGGCGAGATGGAGCTCTTTACAAAATGAAAAAGATTGGCATTACTGGTAAAACCTATAGGTATATAGAAAACTTTTTACAGAACAGGTATTTTGCGGTACAGGTAAACAATGATAAATCAGATATATATGAACAACAGAATGGGATTCCTCAGGGATCAGTGATTTCACCCACAATTTTCACTATAGCTGTAAATGACTTAACAGATGAATTTAACAACATTAAGAATGCAGTATCTCAATTTGCAGACGACTGTGCCATTTGGCGATCTGGAAAAAACTTGGACCATGTTTTCAAAAAACTTCAAAATCAAATAGACAAAGTTTCAGAGTGGATGAAAAGTTGGGGCTTCCAAATTAATGTAAACAAAACAGTAGGTATGATTTTCAACAAAGGAAATTTAAAAAAAAATAACAAAAACAATATAACCATTAAAGGACAGAAAATATGTACCTCCTCAACAACAAGATTTCTGGGCGTAACCTTAGATAAACAACTAAATTATAATAAACATATAGACAATTTGGTAGAAAGCTGTAGGGGACCCCTAAATATACTAAGGATAGTAAAAGGTAATGGATGGGGGGCCAGCAATAAAATAATGCTTATGTTCTACAAGTCTTTCATCAGGGAGAAACTGGATTATGCCAGCATAGTCTATGACTCAGCTGCAGCTTCTAACAAAGCAAAACTGGACAGGATTCAAAATGCAGCCATGAGAACCATTACAGGTGCATTTATATCGACACCAGCAGAAGCGCTAGAAGTAGCTCTTGGCATACCTCCCCTTGATCTAAGACGGAAAGAACTGAGAATAAATTATTGGAGTAAAGTAGCACAAGAAGTGACCCACCCAGCACATAAAGCATTTGTCAAAAACCAACCAAGTGTATGGGACGTCCCCTTAAATAAAGATAGATATCCAACAGGTTGGAGAACGATAGAAGACCTAACGCAATTCAAAGAACTATCAAACGCAATTGAAAATAGTAATAAATACAGAAGCAAAATACCACCCTGGGAACTAAAAACACCAATCATAGACTACTCACTTACTGAAAAGATCAAACAAAACATAGAAGATAAGGAAGCCAAAATGATAAGTAGAAAGTTCATAGATCAACTAATAAAACAAAGTCTGGCCGTCTACACTAATGGATCCAAGGGTGATAGTGAGCAACTAGGCGCAGGAGTAGTAATACCATAGTGGGGAATTAAAAAGAGCTACAGTGTAACAGAAGGGGCTTCAATTTTTACCGCAGAGATGGTAGCAATTCTTAAAAGTTTAGAAATAATCGAAGATAACCCTCCAGAAGCTGTTACGATATTTACAGACTCACTATCATCACTACAAGCACTAGAACACCCGGGTAAATGTAGCCGGCCAGACATAAAGGAAGAAATTCTAGCAATTAATACATCACTAGGGCACAGAGGATGTAGTGTGAGGCTAGTGTGGGTTCCAGCACACATAGGTATTGCTGGCAACGAGTTGGCAGACCAGAACGCCAAGAATGGAAGAACAAGTAAAAACAATATAAAAGCAGGACTAGGAAGGTCGGAGATCAAGAGCCAAGTGAAGATAACTATAAACGAGGAATGGAAGACATCATGGAAAAACAGTAGAAAAGGCAGACATGCGTTCAAACTGCTGAAAGAACCAACAAGGACGTGCCAGGTCAGGGAAGAATTAAAGATACCATCGAACAAAAAACTGTGGCGTCTCCGTCTTGGTGCAGCATACTTTATGGTAGAAGAACCACACTGCCAAGAATGTCAGGAAGAGAATGACATAGACCACTACCTGATCCACTGTAAAAAGTATGAACAACAAAGACTTGAATTAAAAACTTACTATAAAAATCACAATATAGACTTAACAGGTGATAAGGTTTTAAGTATAGATGCCCCAAGAGATGCCCAATCAATACTTAAAAGATATATACATAAAAGAAAGGAAAACATATAAAGATAGCACTTCAGGAAAAACATCCAAATAAATAAAAATTAAGCAACAAGAACTAGACCCTAACAAAGCATTAACAAAAAACTAACTACTCATAGGACAAGGAAAGACAAGGTAATTAAAAAAAAAAAAAAAATGAACAACAACTCAAAAAGAACAAATACAAATAAAAACCAAGCGTAAAGGACAATAGTCATCTATAAACAATACAAAAAAGTAAATAAAATTGACAAATGCTAATATAAATAAAAATCAACAACTGCAAAAGACGATAGTTAATTAAATTGAATACAAATTAGTAAATAAAATGACACTAAATACCCAAATTATAACCAACTTTCAGGTTGAACAGGGTAGACCAAGATGGAACGATAAGAGGTAATAACAGTCAGATGTTTAGTGCCCGATCTCCACCCATCAACCCATCAAAACAACAACAACAACAAATTCAGTTCGTTTGATGAAAATAAAGATGATGCAGTGGCAGTTCGATAAGAATTTCTGGTGGGGGAAAGCAATACTGCTTTAGCCTCTAAGACGAAAGGCTTGCGGAGTTTCTCTTATACTGTAGTCGTTTTGTTATCTCTGTGGAAATCCTAACGAAATGAAAATGCGATTCGAGACTTCAATTATAACTAAATCGAACTTACGTCCTGTGGAGTGAACCACAAATATAATCGTTGCAGTGGTTAGTGCTGGGTCACTTAACTATCCTGGGTGGTAGAGGATCTCATAGACGGATATTATAATCCAAACCGTAGGAGTCAAGGGCTTTTTCGTTCAATAGTAGTCGTAGCGCCAGGTTGCTCCAAACCTAATTTTTTTTTTTTAAAAACCTTTATTGGGTCTATGATTTTGAACATCAATGTTATTTACAAAAATTTGTACAAATAAAATGTATGGTGCAAAACTACCTTCCCCCCCCCCCCCCCCCCCCCCCCCCCCCCCCCCCCCCCCCAGTAAATAATAACAACAAGCAATCCATATTATATAACAAATCAAAAACAAAATGACATAGAAATTATTTCACAAAAAGATCCCAACAATATCCCAAAACAATCAAAGGCAAAGTTATAGGATGATGAAACAGAATGTAAATGAGGCTACAAAAGCTCTAAGTACATCGACACCCTACCATGAGATGATTAGTGAAGACATAAATGATAAATGATATTTATATTGCTTGATATTTACAGAAGTATTTATAAATAAAGCTACTTGCTTTACATTATATAGTCAAACATCGAAGTATTTAAGCAAAATCCACAACAAGAAATATTTTTAAAGTTGTTCTGTTATGCTTTGTGTTATTTGTTCGTATATCTGTGAAAATATTCTACTGTCATAATGTATGCCGTCATGTACTGCCCTATTCCTACATGTCCACACTAAGTTTCTAAATTCTGCTAATAAAGTTAAGAGTTTAAGTTCTGTCTGTATTGGTAATGTAGGTAAAAAATTCAACATGACCGCTTGGTACATGCTGATCGTATGCGTTGTTTTGGAAGCTATTAACGTTCTTAGTTTGTTTAGTGTAGGGACCACTGTCCTACATGTGTAGAACAAGTGGTCCTCTGTTTCTATTGTGTTGTTACTGCACAGTTTACACTTTGGTGGCGCCTTGCCTGCTTTCATTGCTGCATGCTTGCCCATAATAGGTGTTAAACTGTACAGTAACCTAAAAGTGACTTGTTTGTCTTGTGGTTTAACGTCTATTGCGTGAATGTTTGCGAAACTCTGTGTGTAGTCTGTTATGAAAAGGTTGTACCCTCGTTTTATCCGTGTGCCAAAAAAAGATTCTTGTGCCCCTACAAGGAGTTTGTATATAAGTTTAGTGTCTTGTTTAACTAATTGTTCGTTCCCTTTTAAATTTTGTAAACATATTCTGTAGAAGGGTGGTGGGGTACCAAAAAGATGGGGTTGTTTATTGTCTGGTTTACATAGTTTGAGCATTCTAAGTCCGATATAATAGTGTGCTAAGGGGTACAAACTTGGGTTCTGAATTACCTCTCCTATATATTTAATCCTTAGGGCTTTAATTTTAGAGGTGATGTCTTGCAGAGCTATTCCCCCCCCCCTCCCTTGTGCTTAGGTTGTATTAGGGTTACGTGTTTAATACATTTGAAAGTGCCCCTAAAAATGAAATTCCTAATCAGTACATTAAATTTAGTTACAATTGATTTTGGTATGATTTGAATATTAGCTGTATGACGGCATTTCTCTTGAGTTAGGTATGCGTACAACAATTGGTGCTAGGTTTGCACCGTTCATCGGTGTCTTATTTAGTTCATGGAAAGGGTATTCTGGTGTACATTATAATTTGCGATATAGGTGGAGGAGAGTATTAGAAGTTATACTTTATCGCTTGTTGTTAACAATCTCACTTAAAACAACATTTACGATCTGGGTCACAGCGGTGAGTTTCTTAATTTCATACTATGGGGACTGTGAGGTACTAAGGTTACGGGGCGGAATCGTTTGTTCTAAAGTCGATATCTGTCGATTGTGCACTATGTTTTTGCTTTTGTAAACGCGGTCTCAAGCGTGCTGAATTTGTGGCTACAAGGAAGGGAGTGTGATAAGAGTACTCCTGTCAAAGTTGGTTGCTAATCTCTATGGCGGGGATGGTCAGCTCTAGATGGAGCATGTGAGTGTTGGCACTTGAGTAGGGTGGTCTATCTAGGTAATGCAGTTGGGGTTCATTGTAAAATTAAAATCTTTAGCAGTGTATATTGGTCAAGGGATCAAAGGGTTTGGTGATGATGTACAATATAGCCGATTGTTGGTCTAGATGTGTATCTCTAATCTCTGCAAGGAATAATACTAAGTCCCAGGGGGGGGGCGGTATGGGTCAGTCAGGTGTCGATAGGTTTGGGAGGTACGTGGTGTGGAGTTTAAAGGGGAAATAGGCACTGTGGAGTTGTTTGATTGTAGTTATCATGCGCGTGTTGTGTGTTAGAGGATTAAGGGTATGTTTTATGGCTGAAAGGTGTTATTTACAGGATGGATTTTCCAGGCAATTTATAACGTTTCTCGTTGGCCGCTGGTACAGTGTTGGCGTAGGATGATTGACTAGTTTATTTATTATAAGGACCTAGGAGTTGGGCGGTATCTCATGGTTTTTGGAGGTCACCGTTTACAGGCTCGCCAGTGATGGGTAGTCGTGGAGGAGGGTGAGGGTGGACTAACGATAAACAATGGAGGCGCGCACGGCGGGGGAGGATCGTCTTGAATTCAACCACTCATTCGACTTATGGTCTATTACCGGCAGTGGACTTTAAGGTCCTGGATTGCCTGGAGTTTGGGTACTGTGAGGTTGACAGCTAGTTGTGTATATGATCTAAGTGATAGGGGGCTCACAGGTGGGGGTCAGGGTTATTATTGGGCGGGATGTAAAGAGGGGGAGGTGGGTGTGCGGGGTATTAACAATCTCATGGCATGGTTTCGGAGTATGGAGGACAGTGGGTGGGGTGCGGCGATAATCAGCTAGTTCGGGTATTCTAGGATGGCTGTCCGTTCTAAATGTCGGGGGGGATAACAGTGAGGGGGAGAGGAGACGTGGCTGGGGACTGGGTTATCAGGGGAGTACCTGGGCAATGGCGTGTCTTTGGTACGGGGACTCTATCTATCCTTACGCCTTATTGGGTGGCAGGGGGGGTGTAGAATGTCTGGTGGTCTATATACCTTATGTGAGGTGAGGGGGTGAATATATGTTTTAGGTTTGATAGTTTATTTTTTGTTTGTTATCCAGATGGTTTTTTGCGTCTAGTACTGGTGGACTCATTATGGCCTGGGAATTAGTATGTTCGTACGCGCGGTAGATTTGATCGGCAGTGTATGTTCACGTTCACCATAATTGTTGGGTTAGGTACGTTTCCGAAAAACATTGCTAATATTGGACGTTGGTCTGGTTTTATTTTTAGGGGATTATCTGTTATCTCACGTTATCTCATGTGGATTTATCTATGTAGGTGGTGGTGGCTTGTGATTATTTTTAGTGTTAGTGGTATGGGACGTGGTGGTGTGTTGTGGGTATGTGGTGTGTATTAGGACACCATGAGGTCCTAGGGACTCCATGCTGAGCAGTTTTTTTCCTACGGGCGGTTGCGAGCGGGCGTGACTGATGTGGGTTGTTTAGGGGTTGCGTAGTGTGTCTAAGGGTACATGACACGTATTGCACTATAACAATATTTGGTGTCAGCTTGAAGTGTTTGTACTGATGGTACACAGCGGGGGGGGGGGTCGGTGTACATTGGTTTTTTGGCTTGTGTGATTCGGTTGATCAAGTGGTGGGGGGCTTTTGGGTTAGACATAGAGCTACGTGAGGGTTCGAACTGGTATATTTGATGTGGTCTGTGGTGGCGTGGCACCATAACGTGTGTTGGACCAGGTACACATAGCCCCAAGCAGTAGATGCCTCAGTAGATTGGTGAGGGGTTCGCAGATGGTTTTATGGGTCCTTGTTTTGAAGCTTCTGTGGTATCGACTAGATGGCAGTTAAGCCTCAATTTTGGATGCCTGCTTATATTAAGTTCCCCTATTTCTGATACATGGTCACGAGACCGCGAGCCGCCCACCCCCCTGTGGGTGGCCCTTGCTGGTATGAAGGTAAACCTGCTTGTTAGTGTATGCTTGTGCTAGATCGGACTTATATTGTGCTATATCGGCGCGTGTGTTGTTACATCCCACTGAGATCTTATGGTAGGTAATGTACGCAGGACTCGTGCACCATTACTGACTGTCAGCGAAATCGTGGTGGGTCTGGGTTAATATGTAATGTTGAATCGGGTGGGGATTGGGTACCGTGTAATTGATAGATGATTTGTTAACTAACTTCTACTATGTATTCCAGTTGTGTTGTTGATCGGGTGGTGTTTTGTTTTTGTTGGTTTTTTAGGGGGAGTGTTTGAGTTGGCTTATCAGGGATTGTCTAAATCCCCGGCGGGGAGATATGGGTGTCTCTATATGAAGTTGAATCTTAGAGGGGACTTCCAAATATATTTTGTGGTTGAGGACTCTAGGTAACCCTGATTATGGGGTGGTTATGTTTGCTAGCTGGGCAAGACCCTTAGAGGTTTTTTAGGTATGGTCATGTAAGAGACTAGGAGTCAGTCTGGGGGCGGTGGGGTGGATGAAGGGGGGGGAGGCCGGGGCGGTGAGGGGGACCGTGGAGGTCATGCGGACGGGGGGATCCTGAATAAATGGGGATAATGTTTTCTCTTTCTCTTATTTGTTAGGCATTTTGGTTACTAGTGTTGGAATTGGTCCAATGGTGGCGGGTGGGGGTGTGCTTGGATGGGGTGGTAGGTGGAGGCGCCCGTAGAGAGAGGACGGCGGGAGATTAGGCTGAGGTGATCTGCTGGTTTAGCGTGTGTTGAGTTATATGGCGAAGTAGCCGTGATACGTATGTAGATAAATCTCAGTGGATGCTAGATACCCCTCCAAATGTGATGCCTGAAGTAAAATGGATGTTGGAATAATTGTCGACTGAGGGCAATGTGGAAAGCCTTGTTGGTGTTCGCCATTTATGAGGGTTTGTGGATCTTGTGCATCGGTATTAGGTCTGTTTGTACAAGATACGGACTTGATTTCGTGCGACGTATTGATCTCGGGGGTTGGTAAGGACTTTGAACATTTCGGTACCTGTCGCGAAGTACGGGGTCCCCAGGTTATATCTAACCTCATGGCCATCTCACGTGCTAACACATATCTCCAGGCAAACTCGTATTTGAGTTTCTCGCAAGGCAGGGGGGACTAACTAAACCCAACACCGGGTCAATGGTTATAATGTTTTTGGCAAGTCCCAGCCCCCATGGTTGTTGGGTGAGTTTGTTGAAGATGGTTTAACTACTAATGGAGGCCCAGGGCGAACAGCCGAATTGTTGTGAGTTTAAGATCTATAATCTTGGGCGTAAAGAGAGGCGAACCGGATTTCTGGAGAAAATTTTAGAGTCGGTTTTAGACGTTTTTAGGTGAGGAACCTGGTGAATGTTGCAAGGTAGTTAGATGGTATGGTGGGGGTTTTGGTGTGGGGGGGGGGGTAGGATGGGGGGTATGGGTGGGGGAGGGGGGGGGGGGATGGGGTTGAACATGTTAGTTTAGTGTGATGGGTTTTGGTTTTAAAGATTGTACCATGCAAAGTGATAAACTGGTCATTTATTACACATGGCTTGCACAGCATAGCGGTGACCGTAGGCTGACGCTTTCTGTCGTAAACTAGGCCACTCGACACATTCATGTTTACATTGCTTGACGAGGCGGTGCATAAGGGCTGACCTGTTGACCTAATTACATGACTGCTTGACGGAATAGTGACTAAGGACTGGCTATCCGTTCTGCACTGATAATTATGGCTAAGCGCAGATGTAACCGCGCTGCCTAGCACTCTCACCTCAGTAGGGGGGAGAGTTGACTGCTTAATTACAACTGTGCGCATTTAAGGGTGCGTGCAGTGTGTGTTTGTGTGTAAAAACAAAAACATCAAAGAACTACTTACATTAAACACAACTCTTAAATAATAATAATAATAATAATAATAATAATAATACACACTCCCTAAACTATAGGTGTTTACACGTTTTACTTTTAAAATTACATCACTATAAAATAAAGGAAAAAAGTTCATTTCTCCGGACACCGGCAGCTCACTGTCTGTTCTTGTTGTAGGTGCAACCAAGGCTTTCCTATACTTGGGAACTGGACAGGTCTGTCTGCACTGGGCTTCAGTGCACGGGGAAAGAACTTCTAGTAGTAAACTCATTCACTCACAAGTTCAAAAGGCTTGCCCATCTATGAAGATATCTGCTTGAGACAACATGGCCTCCATGTCGTCCTCTTCTGTAGTTGCCGCCCAACAGGAGGAGGCTTACGTATTGAACGGCGTCGGCGCCTCTAGAACCTCATGTCTTGTTGGTGATGATCTTCTGCTGTTAGGTACTGACATCACACGCTCGTCGGCGACAGGTGTCGACGAGTTCCCTCTCGGGGAGGGCACCGGCGTAGGCGCCCTGGGTGATGGTGGTAAGTCTCTCCGGCTAGGGGAGGGCTTGCCCGGCGACCTGCTTTCACTACGCTTTACTTCTTTTGATCTCACAGGCTCTGTTGCCTGGAGCAGGAACCTCTTTCTATTTATTTCTTTCTTTTCTTTCTTGTTATTAACAACTTTGCTATATCCATCGCCCTCACTGGCATCTGGGCAATCTGGGGTAGGGGGCTCGTCTGCCCTGCTCTGCCGGTGTTTTGTCGACAGCTGTCTCTTCTTCCCTCATTTTCTTGACCTGGGGATGTGGCGCTCGCTTCTTGGGGCATTGGTTCACCCAATGGGTGTCTAACCCGCAGATTGCACATTGCATTTTCCTGCCTGGCAACGACACCCATATGCGCTGGAATTTTTCTTCTTGTCCCGCTATTTTTAAATGCATAAAATGAGGGACCTGGCATGTCGATGGTTTATACATGATATTCCATTTATCAGAGGCCGTTTTTATTCTAGTTACCTCGGCGTCCTTATCTCCGGTAGCTGCTGCCGCCAGTCGTTGCACCGTCTCAACCTTCATAGTTGGTGGAATCCAATTCAGGATCCCCTTGGCTTTTTCTTTATCTTGGTGCTCAATATACACCGACATTTGTGGGTTGGTCCATTCCAATCGCTTCCCATGAAGGCCTTTATAATGCTTGAGCTGGGCCGCGGCTGTCAATGTGGCATACCATTTAAAAGGTCCTGCAAAGCGATATAGGGTGGCAATCCCACCTGTGCCCACACCTGCAGGCCCTGCGAGAATGCTCGCTATCAGAGAATATGAAGCCCTATTTGCCTGTGGGCCGGTAACACTAATAATCAAAGTACCTGGCTTATGGAAAGCTCCACCTTCAAAGTCTTCCTCCATGTTGACATGGAAAATCGGAACTGCTGGCGCTGCCATTTTATAATAATTATCCCTCTTGGTTAGAAAAAACCAAATATGGAAACAAAACGAAGCTGTTAGCTGAACAGCTACACCAAAGCACACACAAACCTCAAGAAAGAGTGACGCCTTCGGTTGGACACTAGCATTGAGTTACTGCCTCAAGCTCTCTCTCTCTCTCTCTGTGTATCTAAGATGCATCAGTTTTTATACTTGTCTGGTGCTATGGCTTGCCAGAGGAAGTATTTCTCATTGGAGTTAAGACCAGAAAATATCTAATGATTGGTCTTGGGGGCTAGTGGACTGTTGAAATAATCTTTAACCTAACTAGCTACGAATCCTCTAGTCTGAAATTATTGTTTCTATGTGATGATGATCAACCATTGTTTAAAGTTCTCTCTAATGTAAATGTTTTCCGGTCTGACTTGTATGGTGACCACACAAGGTTTGATGACATCATGGGTTCATGTGTGTCATGATTGATGATGTCATTGATTCTTGACTAGGGGTTTATTTATCTAACTAGTCATTCATAAAATACTTTACTATAAGGCTAACAGTTGTAGCTACATAATAGTCTACCCTGTTACATCGTTCCTCTTCTACCGTCAGGTGTAGAGGTCTTAAGTGTTCACTTACTTACTTAGTCGTTCCTCTTCTACCGTTAGGTGTAGAGGACTTAAGTGTTCACTTACTTACTTAATCGTTCTTCTTCTATCGTCAGGTGTAGAGGTCTTAAGTGTTTACAACAGTTCAAAACAAACAAATGAAAAAACAAAAACCACTGAGAGAAAAGTGATAATATATCATCCAAACTGAGAGAGTGGGGGCGGTAGGAGGTAGATCTGTTACCAACTTAACTAGCAGCTTTGGTTATCGAGTCAGGCCATTCTATTATTTTGTTACATCTTTTTATTTTGTTGAATTTTTATTGTTTAGCAGTTTCTTTGTGTTGATATTTAATTATGTCTTGTTCTATACTTTTATTTGTTTGTCTAGTATTACTTTTCCCCGGTTAACCATCTTCTTGCTTTTGATCTTTCTGTGTAGCTCATTTTTTGTTCATATAATTGTTTCACTTGTTTCCAGTATCTTTAGTTTTTCTTCTCTCACCCTATCTGTGTTTCCCATCTGTAGAAAGATCCCTGATACCCCGATCAAATAGTTAAAATATTATAGATTATAAAACCAAATACTATTGTGACCGGGGAAGGAAGGAGTGGACGGGAAACGGCACCAAATAATGGTATATAGTGTGACAGTCTGATTTTGTGGAAAGGGAGGAAAATATCTAGATCGCTTGTGCTAAGGGAAATAATCACAAGACTTTCTTTGTTGTGATTCTTCTGGGGAAGACTGGTTATTTACCAGAGATGTTGCTTCCAGAAGTGAGGAAAAACCTAGGTAATCAGGAGTACTCGTAAGTGCCTTTGTGGTTTTGAAACTGAACTTGAAGGGTTGACTATAAACAGCAACTTTCACTGTCATACAGGGGCGTAAATACCTTTTTTCAGCCGCTTTGTCGTCAATGCCTTCCGTGAGGTCCGCTCATCAACCAATGATATTTTTTTGAGACTATTTTTCTATCAAACGTGTACAAACAGATTGTCTGTAATTTATTTTTATTAATTAAAAAAGTGCGAAATGAAATTCCATTGTGTAAAATTACAGACAGAAACATCCTTTTCCGTCAAATCCAAAAGATAATTAATTCCCACAGCAAAATTTACATGAGAATGGTAATTACAGTATATATATCAAAGGTAAATATCCTTCATGGTGCAACTACTAGAGTTGGTTTGCCTGTTTTGATACAGTAACTAAAAAAAGCCGAATTATCTCGTGTTACAAGTTATTTTACACAACTACAGTGTTGTTCTTATGAGGAGCTATGATGGGCTTGAATAAAACTTATTTTTTACGGAATTAAACCTTAAGAGATATGACGTCATAGCGATATTGGATGGTTGAGCAGGAGTATGATTAATTTAATAGAAGTGTACAAATCGTCTGCCGAGGACTTCTCATGTGTGATTCATGGAGTGAGGACGTGTTTTGATATATGCTCCAGATATTTGAAGTGTGTCCATGCATATTGTATTCTTCTATGGCATCAAGAGTCTTCTGTGAGATGTCCATATGATTTACGAATGTATAGGGAGTATTTGAAATCGAGTTTTGAGAGTCGTAATATTATAATAAAAGAGTCGGAATAGGATGACAATGTTCCTGGACTTAGACGGACTGTCTAGCCAGTATGTCATATTATATTGACGGTGTGAACGGTGGTGGTCAATATGCAGTTAAACTATTGATTCTACAATTGGAGCTATTATGTCCTGTACACAAATAAATGATGTCTTCGTCCTTAAAGGTGGCGCAGTTATTGAATTTATTGAACTTCCCGTCTTGTTGCCTGTTTTGATAACCCTAGATATCACTTTGGCCAACAAATACTAATATCAAGAAGAAAGACAACGCAACAGACGCGGGCATACTGGGGATTCAAGCAGTGGGATCTTGAACTATTTGCTACAGTTTTATTGCCAAGAGTGATTATTTCAAGTACAAGCTGTCGCAGAAAATACAGGTCAATGATTATTTCAAGTACAAGCTGTCGCAGAAAAATACACGACAATGATTAATTCAAATACAAACTGTCGCAGAAAATACAGGTCAATGATTATTTCAAGTACAAGCTGTCGCAGAAAATACAGGTCAATGATTATTTCAAGTACAAGCTGTCGCAGAAAATACAGGTCAATTATTTTCTAGAAGATGCAATACTTCATTTGCATAAACGAAGGTGAAGGTGACGTCTGCTTCTACGAGCCGGAGATAGTGAGAAGAAATTTTGAAGTGAACATTGACTATGTTGATGAAGGGAGTGGTATTTAATGAACATATATATTACAGTGGAAAGTTAAAAACTCTGCCTTACATTGTATTACACGATGAAAGTCGTTCAAGTCATATTCACGAGGTGTTCGAGTTTTGATGTCAGCTCAACGTCTACTTTGAAGTGGAACAAAAGAAAAATGGCGTTCCAGTTTAATATTGTGTGGTGATTGCAGGACTGAGGAGGCCAGTTGTTGGTGTTATACAGCTATGGAAGAACACCGATCCTTTCCATCCCAGACACTGTGGCTGGAGGATTTTTTTCTAATAAGATATTTAGTTTACTGTATCAGCAGTTTGTCTTTTGAATGGCTTTGTAAGGTAGAGTCCTTTACATTTGCAAATTGTTCATATTTATGTTTACATGTTTCTTTGTTGAGAAACTACGACTTGTTTGCCTGAATGATAACATTCCCAGTGCTCAGCTATTGTCACAGCTGAATGTTCTTCCTCTTAAAAATGTCTTCTTCTTCCAAGATCTCCTGTTTGGGCATCAAATTTTACACGGCAGAACGCCTTCCTACTTACAAATGTTCTTCCGCCATAAATACTACTCATATTTTATACGAGGCGACCTACTTTTGGACCTTGCAAAACCTCGAACTGACCTCTTCCGAAGTTGTTTTAGTTATGCAGGTGCTTTAGCATGGAATTCCCTACCCAAGTCTGTCAAAACTGATAATTACATCTCATTCAAAAGACATCTGCATTCACATGTCATGAAATCTTGTACACACATTTAACGACAATTATGTTTCAGTTATTTCAAAATTTCAACGAGCTTTTTACTGTCATTGTAATATTTTAATTTTTAAATTGATTTTTTTATATTAAGTAGCTTTATTGCTTGACCTCTCTCTCTCTCTCTCTCTCTCTCTCTCTCTCTCTCTCTCTCTCTCTCTCTATCCCTCTCTCTATGTGCATGAATGACTATGAGTAAATGTACTTGTGTATGCTCAGTATCTGATTGTGATGATAATATTAATTAATCCTGTCTGAAGTTGTTAATATTTTAATTTTAATTTGTAAAACGCTGAAAATTGTATTGCAGGGCAGAAATGTAAACACGGCAATTATGCCTATTTCTTTACCCTGATGAAATAAAGATTTCGTTCGTTCGTTCGTTCGTTTGTGGGAGGATGGTGGAACACATGCTTTTGCTATACCTCGCAAGACGGTCGTGAATTCATGGACGTTCTATAGTTTACACATTTGATTTTTTTTCCAGGTTGAAGGGCCGGTTTGCACTGCTGAGTGTTTCTGCTTCGCCTGGATTTACCAGATCCATTTTATCTAGGTGTAATTGTTATGTATTTTTGTAGGTTTGTTGTTGTTAGTTAAGTGTTTATTTTATTGAGTTATTTCTTCATTAGTGTTCGTCTTCTGTGGGTCTTCCCTTGCTATAATTTCAGTTAATATATGTGTTAAATGTTGTGAACGTTTTGTTATTTAGTAGCAATGTGGATGCAAAGGCTGAATGTCGCTTATGATCCACCGCATTCTGAGTCTAAGGCACTGATAATTCAATTCGTCAAGAAGACAGCCAGACAAGCGAGAATAAGAAATAGAATCAGGGTTATACTTTAAAGTGTTTGAGTATCTTGTAGACTTACACAGCAAGAATACTCTACCTTTATTAATGCGGAAAGCCCTGAACCCTAGGAACCTGAATGCGAAGTCTTAGTGGGATTCTCTTGCAAAGTAATACACAAGATCATGTGTAAGAGGCATCTTAACCAAGTTGCCGAGACTATTTCTCTGAGCCAGAAGTCTGTATATTGCCCAAAGATATTTTGGGGTTCGTGTACATTTTATCATTCTATATTTTGCAATATTAACTTGGGAAAATTGCTAGTGTATGTACAAGTTCATAACAGGTTGGGTATCACAGCATATAGAATGATAGTTTCATGGGTAGGACTTTAGCTTGTATATTGAATGAACCAGTGGCTGAAAAAATGTAGTGTAACATTCCAGGACTGCAAGAATGTTCCAGAAAGGGCTTTGCACAATAGGAACAGCAACATTTATTTACTGCAAATGTTGTTACGACCACAGCACTTGCTTTGAAACAAATGCATGCACAGTCACATGCTCATAAACAGTGTAACGACTGTTGTTTGTTTATGTTTGCAGTGGTAGTGGGTCTATCAATTGGAGTACATCGTACTGATAAAACGAATACAAAAAAGGCTTGTCACCACAGGACATAAAAACTGGCAGAAGAACATGTCGACTGGTAATGGGTCCACGATACACGAAGCGTAATATTTATTTAGTTCCTTCATAATACAATGGCAAAAAGTTGGAGACAATCTTGTATATCTGTCTCCTCAAATAAATGCCTGGTCAGTCCATTAGTATATAAGCATGCATGTTGATATATCATCAATATATTCGTCTCATTTATTCAGTTTTCGCCGTTGTACTAGTAGGTGCGTGTCAACAACGGACACCCAAGTAATGTGGACCCGAAACGTGAATTTATATTTCTTGAATAAAATACTTCTTTATAAGGTGCGGAACTTCTTCATAAGCTCGGGACCATCTTAACGATCGTTGAAACAAGTGGCGGCCTTCGAAAAATATAATAATGCCACATAAAGGTACTAAGTTTCTCCACAACCCCGGTGATAAAGGTGGATTTGAGCTGAAATGATAACTTGCCACCCCTATCGACACCTGGTATTAAAGTGCAAGATGTAGGTGTCTTCTCTGATTTAGAATGTTGCTGTGTGTGTTGCAGTAGAACAGTTCACAGGGTACACCACAGGCAACATGACGTGCAGAGTCATAGAAATGGTAACTTCGCTTTAGTTTTATACCATTTATTGCACGCCACAAAACAGTCATGATATTTATGTCATCACCAGCATAGTATAACGAATGCAGCATTCAAAATCATATTAACTGATAGTCATGTAGGATTCAATACTCAATAGTTGTATTGTAAACAGTTATCATAAAGTTCTGGTTCGTGAAGCTGTATAAATAATATATATAACTTCTGCAACAGTGTCAGCTGCAGATCTTCAATGTTCATAGACAATAATAAATGCTCCCCTTTCTGATGCTAGCAGATCAGATGTATACAATAAGTCCGTTTACTGTCTGCACGTGAATAGCATACTGGGCATACAGGTCAAACCGACCTTTATAACGTTTCTAAGTCTAACCATCTGACTTGGACGTGATCTCTGATATAACGAATCCTGGAACACAGACAATAGTCTTGTTGGTCTAGAGCGACCGATATATATATAACTAGTTCAGGTATAAAGATACCGGTGGCGAAAAACCTAGTCAAAGTACCTCTCCATTTTGAATCACACAGGCGAGCAAGGAGCGACAAAATGACGAACTTCTAGATGATAGCAAAAAGTTCGATACAAGAGGAATTACCTTTCTTCGGAAATCAACCACGAACATATGCCTCCAGGCAGACTTGAATAATACTGGGAAATAGTCTAGTTAGTTAACTAACTCACAAAGACAATGTATTTCCCTCAGAAAATCACAAGACGCAGGTTGCGTCCGCTCGCTACTCAGACCATTTCTAAACTCCCAGCTGGGCGGAACACACAGAACGAACTCCCAGTTTTTGACATGCGCAGAACTCATCTACGTGAGTATCAATTCACACAAAGCAATTCTAAGAACATTCGAGATAAAAGTCTTACACAGTCGCGCCTTTTATGGTCATGAACAGAAGCGTTAAGACAGGTTTCAGACATCTACAACAGTTGACTGATACTACCAAATAAGGAGATATGGTCACGCTTCGTTCAAAAAATTATAGACCGAACGTGTCTCTATACAAGAGAAGGCAAACTCCTAAAAAATTGTAGTCTCAATAACTCGGGTTATGTCCCTTTGACTGTAAAAAACATAATACACACTTCAGTCAAAAAATGATCATACATACGAAAAATGATCATACAAAGACTTTGGAAAAAGTAATTATTTGTGCGTAACATTACCGCACACTCCCGGGAAAAAAAAAATGAAACATTTTTTTTTAAAATCCTGGAGCCGGAAAAATCTAGGCTCCTAACGCACGTATGATGCGCGGATATATACCTAACAAAATAGCTCAACACTTGGAGCGAAACTGAGATCATATCCCAGGTCCTTAGAGAAAAAATTTATCTAAGTATTCGCGTATATATTCCAGGAAGGTGCCACCAACACACGCCACAATGATGGCAACATCATAATAAAAGTCAAATTACTCTCATACCAATATATGAAATTAAATATATTATTATGATATCATATAATGTGTTGTGCAAACAGCGGTGTAATATACTAATATACCGCACTATTTTATTACATTATATAATGCATCAGTAATTAATAAGTAATACAATGTTGTTCTTTGTTGACATAAACAAGCAATAGAAGATGTGGACATCATCCGCTCCCAATCTAGGACAGGACTTGATATCCTCAAAGTTCCACAATGGACATAATCTCGCAGACTTCAATGATGTGCTGCGAAAATATCAATAACACAAATCTTAAAGACAACTGGTAAATCTCTTAATACAATTATGCAAATATATTATTTAAATGTGGCCGAGTGATCTTTTGGCCCGTATATCACTAACTAAGCCTTCTTAGATAATTACATGGTACAATGTTATAAATTTCCCTCAAAAAAAGTGAGAAAAAATCTACTAACATGTCATTATAATATTGGACTGTATATCAGGAAATATATATATATGACAGAAGAATCATGTGGAATCGTGTGGGCATCTGGACAGAATGTCTGCCATTACATTGTCCGAACCACGGATAGCTCGAACCGAGAAATGAAATGGTTGAAGAGCTATGGCATAACGAGTGGACCTCGAGCTCTTCAAGTTTTTGCTCTGAATAGCAGTAAGCGCTTTCTGGTCGGTTTCCACAATGAAATGTGCGCCTAGAAGAAATCTTTGTAACTTCAGAATAGACCATACCATAGCCAATAACTCACGGTCTAAAACCGAGTAATTCTTTTCTGCAGCATTTAATTTCCTAGAGATATACATCACCGGATGCAGAGTATCAGAATACTCCTGCATTAGTGCCGCCCCAATCCCAGTTGACGAGGCGTCACTTCGAAGAACAAAAGTCTTCTCAATAGTAGGTAACCTAAGAATAGGTGGAGATGAAAATAGGGCTTTAACCTGGTCCAATGAGGATTGACATTCTTTAGACCAGCGGATCAGATTAGGCGACCCTTTCTTCAATAAAGTAGAAAGCGGTGCCATAATGGAGGACAGATTCGGAATGAATCGTCCGTAGAATTGGATCAAATCTAATAGACTCCTTACTTGTTTCTTCGTCTTAGGGACCGAAATGTTAAGTATTTTTGAAACATTGTGGTCCTCTGTCTTTAAAAGACCACGACCAACACGATGACCTAGGAAAGAAATCTCACTAAATCCTATAAAGGCTTTAGAGGGTTTTGCAGTCAAGTTATACTCGCGAAGAGTAGACAGTAATTCGTATAAACCCAAATAGTGATCTTCCCAGGAATCACTGAATAGACAGATATCATCTAGGTATGCTATGACATCTGTACGATATGCGAGAATTCGCCGCATCATGCGTACGAATGTAGCAGGGGCGTTCATAAGACCGAAAGGCATGAAATTCCATTGGAATAAACCCCTAGGTGTAGAAAAAGCTGTAAAAGGTTTGGCACGTTCAGTTAGCGGGACTTGCCAATAACCTTTAGACAAATCTAGTTTGGTAAAGAATCTAGAATTAGAAAGTTTATTGAGTAGCTCTTCTAATGAAGGCATAGGTTCAGCATCGAACTTCGTAACTTGGTTCAATTTGCGATAATCTACGCAAATGCGAATGTTATTATCCTTCTTTCGAACAATAACCATAGACGAAGAGTATGCTGAAGTGGATGGTTCAATGATTTCCAAACGTATCATTTCATCCAATTCTTTTTCGACTTGAGACTGGAAATGGATAGGTATTGGATAGGGTCTGACTCTGATAGGATTATGATCAGTTAGCACAATGTCATGTTCAATGACATGTGTGTGTCCCGGGATGTCTGTAAGAACATCCTGAAATGTTGCAACATCGAAGAAACTTGTCGATGTTCCTCCGCGGAAAGATTTGGAGAAACGGTCACGTTTTTCCAAGATTCCGTAGAATAAAGTGGGACCATAGAAAGAGGAAGATTGACATCAGAAAAAGTAGTTTCCTCATCCTGTATAACTGACAGAGATGAGTACTGACCATGAGGTGCTTGAGAATTGTCCGTTGCCTGGAAAATAGGCTGCAAATAGTCAGGTCTTTCATAAAATTCCGTGAGCATATTTATGTGGAAAGTTTTATGCTTTCCATCAATATCGACAACATAGTCGACATCAGAAATTTTGGAGACTATTGCATATGGACCTTTCCATGCAATTAGAAGTCTGTTCTCCCTTGAAGGAAGTAGAACGAGAGCTTTGTCACCTGGACAAAGTTGTCGTAGACATCTATTCTTATTTGCAAACTGCCTTGCCTTTTTCTTTAGCAAATTCGGAAGACGAAGTTGCTAGCTTGCATGCCTCGATGATCTTTTGCCTAAGAGCAATGACGTACTCATAAGAAGATTGAGTCTCATCGCTAATATTATCGGCAGTGATTAGATCGTGAAGTAAAGACATAGGGCCGCGCGGTTGCGCGCCAAAGACAAGTTCAAAAGGGGAAAACCCTGTATGTTCATTGGGGACCTCTCTATACGCAAAGAGAGCCGCGGGTAAGACCCTGTCCCAATCCTGAGGATGATCCTCAGTTATTTTACCAAGTAAAGTTTTCAGAGTCCTATTTAAACGTTCGACCAACCCATTAGACATTGGGTGATAGATACTGCTGAGAGACCTTTTAATGTGTAGCATAGACATTACCTGTGACATAGTGTCTGATATAAGTTGCGTGCCATGGTCTGACAATATTTCTCCGGGAAAACCCAAGCGAGAAAATATCAGCCAAAGAGCGTCTGCGATATCAGCAGTTGAGATGCTCTTGAGAGGTATTGCCTCTGGCCAACGTGTGCACATATCGACACATGTAAGAATAAATTGATGTCCTCTAGCCGACTTAATTCTAAAAGGACCGATAATATCTATTGCCATTTTTTGAAAAGGGCGAATAGGAATGTCAGCAGCCTGGATAGGCGCAGCATGTCGTGGTCCTTTAGATTTGACCTCCTGACATACTTTGCAAGAGCGACAGTACATTCGTATGTCCTTGCTCACAAATGGCCAAAAGAAAGCCGCAAGAACCCTCGACTTTGTACGGGAAAAACCCATATGTCCAGCACATTGCGAGTCATGAGCATGTTGCAATATTTGCAATCTCATGCTCTTAGGCACAAGAATTTGTGAATGAGTGGACGTAGTCGAGTCTTGTACTATACGTACAAGTACGCCGTTCTTCATAGAAATCCAAGACTTTCTATTAGTATTTTGATTAGGATCACCTTTTTTTGCTAGAATGAAGAATTTTTGTAAAGAAGGATCTTCTTCTTGCAATTTGATAAATGAGTCACGTGTAATAGTCAAGTGACTATCTTGGTCATTTACTTCATCATTATTAGTTAATGAAGTTTGAGGTGGATCCAGAGCATGTGCTCTTGTGACCACCGCATTGGTAGCTTCAATGTTTTGCTCTTCCCAAACAGCAATCTGCTGTGGGGTACATTCCCTAACTCCGTGAATACGACCAATAATAAGGTCCGCAATAGGGTTTGGAAGTAGACACGCGTGGACCTCTCCCGTGAAGAAAGGAGTAGCAATATGTATTATGGCAGTAGGATACTTTTTCCAACGTGCCACCAAATGTGACACATTTGATGACCTTTCCTGTAGCACAGGATGGATCTACAAGAGATTGCCTAACGCCGACAGTAGTACATCCAGAATCAAACAACACCGAGACTGGATTACTATTTACAAGCCCCTTATGTAATATAAGAGAACCTCTCCCATCATGAGCAACATTAGCAGGAAGAGCGGGCAAAGGATGACCACAGCTTAGAGTACTAACGGTCTTCGGATCAAATAAAGTACTGCATTGGATACATTTATTTGCCCTACCAAAATCAAAAGATGAGCATCCGATAGCATTATGGTCTTTATCATTATTAACCTGCTTATCTGCTCCCTGAGATTCTTGTTGAACAGCGTTTGTCTGTTGATATTTTTTTTCTCTTATGTTGCGATCTACCGCGACCATTATTGCCTCTGCAATTATCATTAAAGTCCCTACTGTAATTTTTATCCTGGTTTGAGTTCCAGTTTCCATAACTGTCATTACCATCTCTATGCTGTTGAGAACCTCTATTATCTTGGTATTGAGGTCTCTGCAAAAAATATTTCCCTCTATGCCGATTACCTTTGTGAAAATTTCTAAAGTTAACCGGAGTAGAATAACGTGTAGTATTAGGATGTCTCCAGTTCTGGGAAGAAGAATCACCCTGGAATTGATTACTATGATTCTGGGCATAATTACGGTTACTCTTTTTATTGAAATTTTGCTGGCTACCCTGAAATTTATGCATAAAATTTGGGCCATAAGGTGCTGCCGAAGCAACTGGCAGACCTTCTTTTACTTTAGAGTTGCTAATGGTTATGTGAGGATGCGCAGTAACATACTGGCTACAGTATTCTTCCATTTCTTTTATGTTTTTAGGCTTACGCTCATGAAGAAAAGAAAGAAAAGCTTCATTAACAGAAGACATAACCTTGTCTCTAAGTAGTAAGTCCATGAGAGCTTCAAATGTACTTTCTGTCTTAGACAACTCAACCCATCGTAAAAAAGTAAGACGTATGCTTGAGATGAATTCAGAGAATTCAACTCCAGTTTCTGGTAACATGTTTTTAAATTTAAGACGATATCCGTCCTCGTTAAGTTGGTACTTCTTTAACAATGCTGCTCTGACAACCTCATAGTTGTTTTTGTCAGGCACATCTACCATACTCAACAAAGTCAAAGCATCACCTCTAAGTATCTTGGACAGATGATAAACATATAATGTTTTATCTATATTATGCACATTACATGCACTTTCAAATCTATCTAGATAAAATGTTATATCATCGATTGAGGGATTAAATGCTGGTAGATTAAGCTTGAAATCCTTAGCATTAGTCTTATCTGACACCTTATTTGCATCATTAGCATTACCAGCGTTCAATAACTTTAACTTCTCTAACTCTAAAGCTATGAGTTTTTCTTCATGCTCCATTTTTGCTTTTCTCTCATCAGACTCTCTTTGTAACCTTCTTTCTTCAGCCTCAGCCTGTGCCTGCAATTTTCTTTCTTCAACCTGAGCTTGTTTTTCTAATCTTTTATTTTCAGCCTCTATTTCAAGTCTCTTATTTTCAGCTTCTTTTTCAAGTCTCTTATTTTCAGCCTCTTTTTCAAGTCTCTTCTCCTGAGATTCTGCTTCTCTTTTTTGTTTTTTCCATTTCCATTTGTAATCTTTTTTCATCTATCTGCATCTGCAGTTTTAAATTTTCAGCATCTATTCTCTTTTGTTCAGTTAGTTCTTTCATTTTCTTTTCCTCCGACTTCAATGCCTTGGCATATTGAACAGTCGCAAATTCTTCTAATTTATCACCAGTCTTCCCAAGGGTTTTACCCTGCTCAATAAAGTACTCAAATGTAGACATGATGTCTAAAATGTGAGTACAGAACCTGAAATAATTAATTATCTTATTTCAATCTTAATAGCAACAAGACTTAATAAAGTGCTTGTATAATCACTATGTTTAACCCAATCTCTGTGGGAAACAAGACTTGACACCAACTTGTATTGTCAAATGTATAATAATATCACAAGTCACCTCTTAATTATCAGTGCACTACCCAAATCAGTGCATAACCATCAGTTATTTATCATAACTGCACTTCAATAGTGCATAAGCAAAAAACCACCAGTTAGTTATGATAAGTGCACTATAGACCAATAGTGCATGAGCATATATGTAACAATAGTGAAAGCTAACTATGCAAGAACTATGCAAACAATAACAAGACAATGTAAACAATAACAAAGGTCACCAACAATGTAAACACTAACAAAGATCAAAGTCAATGTAAACAACAACAAAGATCAAAGTCAATGTAAACAACAACAAAGATCAAAGTCAATGTAAACAATAACAAAGATCAAACAATACGAAACCATTCGCATAAGTCAAAAAAATAAACAGCGAAACTAAAAAGAAATATCACAAAGAATGTGATGACAAAATGCGAAGATATGACAAACAAATGACGCTACAGTGTATACACAAAAATTTCCGTAATGAACTGAATAATAGAAAAGAGGAGACGTACAAATACAAACAATTGAAATCGAAACTAAAAAACAGAAAGAAAGAGAGAAAAAAAAATATACAAAAAACGAAAATAAAGCACAACTCGTCACAACTAAACAGATATAGCAACGACTGTCGCTAGCAAATTTCACAGTAGGAAATTCGCACAGTCCCTAACGAAAACGCTAACAGTAGAACCTCTGTGACGTTATATCTTCTACTGAAAGACACCGCCCAACCGAGAAAACACGCTGAATATAAACATATAAATATACAAATACAAATAACATATAACATGTAACAAATAGCAAAAAGTGTGAAAGAATTTAGAAGGCTCAGCTAGAACATAAGGGCACAGTTCACAAACAAAACAGGCCACTTAACTTCTATGTATCCACAACGTCAGCACAGTTCAGAACAGGATGTGATCAGCATTCTTAGGACAATGATCCAACGTTGATCCATATCTGCTCTCATAAACTGCCATGACGAAGGAAATGAGCTTCTGACAGGAAACAGCTTCTGAACTTGACCTTCTGAATTGACTTGAGCACTTGACCTTCTGAATCTGCAACAGTACCTCTGAGACCGGAACAGTTGTTACGGCACTTGTCTTTCTTAACAGATCAGGAAAACTGCCAACTTGACGAGCAACGCCGGGTATTTTGAAACAATTTCCAAATCTTTCAGCAACGCCGGGTACTTTCAAAATCTTTCATCAAACATTGAAGTGATGAGTTGAAACTGTAATGTTGAAAGCTTGATGATGATGTCTGGGTTTGTTGACCCCCTTGATAGCTGGTATCAGAGTAAACCAACATATGGCCACCAAAAATGATAATGGTGCGCCAAAATCCCAGGTACGTTAGCTCCGTTATAACATACTACAGTTCAAGGAATGTCTGCATTCAACAATATAATTAACTGATAGTCATGTAGGATTCAATACTCAATAGTTGTATTGTAAACAGTTATCATAAAGTTCTGGTTCGTGAAGCTGTATAAATAATATATATAACTTCTGCAACAGTGTCAGCTGCAGATCTTCAATGTTCATAGACAATAATAAATGCTCCCCTTTCTGATGCTAGCAGATCAGATGTATACAATAAGTCCGTTTACTGTCTGCACGTGAATAGCATACTGGGCATACAGGTCAAACCGACCTTTATAACGTTTCTAAGTCTAACCATCTGACTTGGACGTGATCTCTGATATAACGAATCCTGGAACACAGACAATAGTCTTGTTGGTCTAGAGCGACCCTTATATATAACTAGTTCAGGTATAAAGATACCGGTGGCGAAAAACCTAGTCAAAGTACCTCTCCATTTTGAATCACACAGGCGAGCAAGGAGCGACAAAATGACGAACTTCTAGATGATAGCAAAAAGTTCGATACAAGAGGAATTACCTTTCTTCGGAAATCAACCACGAACATATGCCTCCAGGCAGGCTTGAATAATACTGGGAAATAGTCTAGTTAGTTAACTAACTCACAAAGACAATGTATTTCCCTCAGAAAATCACAAGACGCAGGTTGCGTCCGCTCGCTACTCAGACCATTTCTAAACTCCCAGCTGGGCGGAACACACAGAACGAACTCCCAGTTTTTGACATGCGCAGAACTCATCTACGTGAGTATCAATTCACACAAAGCAATTCTAAGAACATTCGAGATAAAAGTCTTACACAGTCGCGCCTTTTATGGTCATGAACAGAAGCGTTAAGACAGGTTTCAGACATCTACAACAGTTGACTGATACTACCAAATAAGGAGATATGGTCACGCTTCGTTCAAGAAATTATAGACCGAACGTGTCTCTATACAAGAGAAGGCAAACTCCTAAAAAATTGTAGTCTCAATAACTCGGGTTATGTCCCTTTGACTGTAAAAAACATAATACACACTTCAGTCAAAAAATGATCATACATACGAAAAATGATCATACAAAGACTTTGGAAAAAGTAATTATTTGTGCGTAACACCCGGGAGCTCGAAAAATGCGTATTGCTTGGACGAATGAAGTATACGAAATGCCCAGAATATTAGCCGTTATAATAAATTAGCGCTATCGCGTTATGTCATTGACAACCGGTGACGTATTAAATATGCAACGTTAAATACAAGTTAAAAATCGTGCAAAACATGAGTTACCATAAATAGACATAACTCCTCAAAAAAACAATGGCTATATGCCTGTGTGTGGCAATATACCATGACATATTAACATTATTCCTTAACAAAGAGTAACACAGGTTTGGATGATGGTGTTTTTGATAACCATAAACTTCTTCCTCTCATCATTGAAGAATCCATTGATGATCTCTGTCACGGCGCTTTTCGCAGTGCATCTTTTGTACGAAATGTCAGCCGGGCAACGCCGGGTATGGCCAAATCCGGTGAGTCAGGTGACTGCCGGAAGCCGGGAAAAGGCGCATAGTTATTCAGTGAGATTCTAGCCACCGTCCTGGACGGACGCTTATTTTTCCCTTTGTCAGCAAGTAGCTGCAAAGTTCATGTTATAGACTATGTATTTTGAGGGCTTGCCATATTCGGTCTAGGTGGATTGTTATGTGGTTATTCGAGGACAGTGTAGTGTCTATATTGTATAACTTCCAGGTCGTAGATTTATAAGTTGACAATGATTTGAGTATCTTCATTTTTTACAGTTTTGCCGCTCAAGGTGAGCAATAGTCGTTACAATGTTGTTTCCGTGTAGGTCGTACTGTCGTGTATGATACTGATAGATCAAGCTGTTAAGGCAAGTTGCATTGGCATTTCATAATTCTATTTCGATACATGTATTGGCCGTGTGAGGCCTTATTGTTATTGTGCAAAGCATTGCAGGGAAAATTGCTGTTAAAGGGGTTGATTACTTATGTCAGCCATTGTTGTGTGGTCAACCCTTAGAAGGATGAGCCTTTAGTCATTATTATAAATCCACACTGCAGTGGTGCAACCATAGTGAATTGGTTCTAACAACAGAGGACATCGTCTATACAGTTGTTCTGACAATCTCCAAACTAATGAGGAGTCATCAGATGAATGTTTTGACTCGAATGAATCGGAGAATAGCCTACTACTGAAATGGGACCTACCACATCCATCGGTGATGATGTGATACCTAGCAATGATGATGATGATGAGGATGATGATGATGATGAGGTGTCATGTTCACTTTGGTCATGTGATCTTCAGTCAAAACTGTATATTTTGCTGATTGTTTTCTTTGTTTCCACAGGTCTTTTACTATATGGTTCTTCCTTTTCATTTAGGAACTTCAAGGAGATTAATATGACTTTAGATTTTTTCTTTCAGATGCTGACGTATCATGATTTACTTTGGTATATGCTGACAACTACACTGGTTAGTATTGCGGCATTAACAATAATATGTCTTTCTTCGGGTGCTACAAGACGTGTTACACCAATAGCAGAACAAAATAACGCCATACCTTTTCTTATACAGGGACGTGAATGTATTATAGACACAGGTCATTTGCCGGAGGTCACTTTTCCTCTCTTTACTTATGATAAGGCTAATAATGTTGTACACTGTAAGGGTCAGTGTTATAAAGAATGTTAACAAAATAGGACTATGCATTGACTTTCGCAAATTTAAACATTATTTTCTATGCTGTACCTCTACCTATACTAGAAACTCTTTTGGACAATCTTTCTACTGCCACTATCTGAAAGAGCTATACCTTATACTGCCTTCACTACACCTTTGGAATTGTTCCAATGGAATTATATGTGTTTTGGACTAGTACATGCGCCGGCTCCATACGTGTGCAAATTTTCTCAGATCGTGATGACATTATCACATACATAGACGACATATGTCTATTTCAGGATTCTTGGAATGATCATTTTCTTGGTCTTCAATCTCTCTTGCAAACCCTTCGTTTGCATAATCTTACAGCTAGACTATCCAAGGTTCAAAAAGGTTATGATGAAATCTCTTTTCTCGGTCATAAAGTTGGTAAAGGATTTTTGAAACCTGAAGATACCACTATTTCCAAAATCTTGAATTTAGAGGTTCCTAAACCCAAGAAACAAGTGAGGAGTCTCCTTGGTCTTGTCAATTTCTAAAGAAAGTTGATGAATAATATTTTTTTTCAGAAATAACTTCAGTTCTGCCTACGTTACCTAAATCTAATAAAGTTATTTGGATTCAATCGTGCAATGATGCACTAAACTATGGTAAATATTATTTTTCTTGCGCATCAATGTTAAAACTGCCTGATCCTAGTGTGATGGGGCATTAAAAGCACCTCAGACGCCCCCTCAAGTTCATGTCATATTTATGTGTTTGTGATGAAATTAACCGTGATACAACGTTAAAATATCTCCAAAAGATAAAATGTAGGATAAAAAATGATGCGTAAGTTACTCGAGTACATGATCGCCCAGGCCGCGGGTCACCACACGCCATGGAAATTAACTTGCTAGACGTGAAAGCAAAACGTTACCCTTGGAACGGGATGAGAACGGAGATCAAAAGAAAAAAAATATGACTGAACATGTGCTTGAAACTAGCAAGGCTAAAAAGATGCAATTGGGGGTGGGGCGGAAGGAAAAAAATTCACGTCCCCAAGTTGACACAAGGTAAAGAAATCGACAAAAGGGACCTTAGTTATTATACGCAACAGTCATTTCTTGGACGCTTTTGCGATACTTCGTCCTTTATTTGAATTCAGCGGCAAACAGAAGATGCTAGAACATATTTAAAAAAAAAACAACTAACCTTGAAAAGTAACTTTTTCTTAATAATAATGTTAGGAATATACAACCTAGCTGGCCGGATGGCCCATCTTGAGCAGAGAAATAATATGCTTTCATTTATACAGACGGATAGATAATAATGAAGATATTGACAAAAGACTGTGTTGTTCATATCAGCGAGCGACTGCATTGAAACAAACATGTCACTAATTTTCAAAAAAAATTGCAGCCTTGAGACGCAAGTGCTAAAATATAGTTAGCATGAAAGAGAGAGGGTGTTAAGGAAAGTTGTGGCTAAAAATAACTTTAAAGGCAAAATTGTGTAGGGAAAGGCAGAGTTGGTTCAAAAAAACAAGTGTGTTTTTTTGTGAAACGCAAGTAGAGACAGACGGACCAACAGACAATAATACATACTTGACTGAGGTATGACTGAACTGACTTTTTGGAAGGGGGTTTGAATTTGAAAAGGAAAAGGCGGTGATTGGCCACAGATAAACATAATATCGGCGCTCAGACGCGCATCTTTGCCATTCAGCATAAGTTGTCCAGTAGTAGACACAGTAATTATTTAGTGGTGTAATTCCCAGAAGCTAATTGAAATATTTAGAGGGACGCCATACTATAGCCAGCAGCTCAGCTGAGTTTTGCTAGCATATACTGTGTTCCCTATTCATAATTCTGGTAAGACTGAAAGTATTTCTTTGTATATTTTAATATTGTTTAATGTTTCGAGTGATTTGATACTGCCATATCATAATCTAGCCCTTACAACAGTTAAGGATTCGCTCTAGACCCCCCGCCCTAGTTCAGGGTCTAGAGACAAACAAAATACATAAACGCCAACAAGGATTAGGAAGGGCGGATCAAGTGTTGAGATCAGTGGAACATATCACCTATCCTATTCTATGACAGGAAGCTAATGAACATATTTCAGAATATGTAGTCTAGGGAAACTTATCCTATGTGAAACCAACTTGGTAAGATGTGCTGTATGGTCAGAGAGATCTGACCCGTCTATATGGTGTTGTTGTGTGTAGAGTGGTGTGAAGAAATGGTTTAGAGGATGGAATTCTGACACATGACCAATACTTTTATTTCAGAACTGTGGGTTTTTTATTTGGCACCAAAGTGGTGTCAAATGATGTGTTGATAATACAAGAGTGGACCCGTGCAGTATTATATTTTGGCAGAGCAGCCTTAATTTGCCCCCAAGCACAGAGAGGTGGGGCCACCAGACTCCTGATTTGCCCCCAAGCACGGAGAGGTGGGGCCACCAGATTCCAGCACCAGAACTACTCAGTCAAGATACGTGAGCGTCTGGCCTGCTGGACCTTCACCAACTTAGTTTCTAACACACCAACTATATTTCCATCAATAAAGGGAAAATGTTTAGTAGCCATAGACAGGGAGTGATGAAGTCACCCCAACAGCACATCCATAAATAGTTCTCCCCGATAAATTACAACTATAAACAGCAGTAATATTAACTAGTCTTGTAAAATACAGATGTACACACTGTTCATTTATTATGCCATATATTCATGCCTATCATTAATACTTTCAAAACCTTTCATATGTTCTGACCAAAATAAAACCTTGGTTCAGAACAAATAAATTTAAAGAAAATTTACTATAAAAATTTTACACATCTTGAGTTAGTTCAGTGTGTTTTAAATTTTATTAATATTATTAGACTTATTAAATATCTGTGTGTGTGTTTGTATATATTAATACAACACCTTACATTCAGTACCCTAGATTTTTTAACGTAGCCACATTCATCAGTAAAAAAGATATGTGAGGCCGTAAGTGGTAGCAAGAAGGGCCTTCTGTAAATTCACATCTACATTTATCTCAGGAGCCTTCACAGCTGACCTCATGCATCACACTAGGTAATATCACAATCATACAATACCATCAAATCCACTACAGTGTTTAACGCCCATACATTTTCGATGTGCGCGCTCCAACGAGTACGCAAGCCCACGTGACTACGCGAGGGCCACAATAAAGCCCAATCCCACGTGACTGCTCGAGCCCTCATCACTGGCGTGTGAAGTCTGACGCAGGAGAAGCGGTCAGTTTGATGAGATTTGCAGGAATGACAAGATGTGAGACGCCCAGAGTAAGCAGAAGTTTGCACAGGGTATAAGAACACGTTTGATTTTAAGGTAGATTCGATTATTTCCTAGTGAAATTACCATTATTTCCCTGTAGCTTTAGAATTATATTCAGCGTGAGTCTGTTCTAATGTTTGAGAAAATAGATATCTGTGTTTCCTGAGGAGATTTATTTTAGGACATAATAATTCGTTTTAAAGTTATGGATGAGTGAAAATAATGTGTGGATAGATTTTACTAATGTTAAGTCCAGATTGCCGATGTAAGAATATAGTAGGAACCTATTTCATACATGGAACTGTACAGAGATGATATCAGGGACTGAAATTTAGATAATATTTGCTAGTGCCAAGATGGCGTCCAGGGCCACGTGTTAAAAGGGCATAATTATGACGCATGTGAGCAACATTAACATTTTCACTTACCTCGTGCTATACGCCCAATGATTAGCTATTTATTTTTTGAAAGCACAGTGGGCCAATTATAACGTTTGTTAGCTTTGTCATTTTAGTTTATTCTTTACTGCGAAGGTAATTTAGTTAGTATATTTCACATGATTGATAATAATTTTACTGTATATTTTTAGGGGGTTAAACATGTTTATTATTTAGTTTTGGATGAAAATTGGTTTATTATAAGAGGTGCTATTTTAGTTGTACACTATTAGTATAATTTTCTCCATTCATGGCAAGATAGTTTATTATAGTGGAACTCGCAGTAAGTTAACGAATAATTTTATGGTGTTTTATTCGTTTAATTACATCTGTTAGGTACACAGTTTTGTGGTGCTAAATGCCCTTTGAGAAGATAAATCTAGCTTTATGTATTAACATTTCTTGTGAGCGTAATGACACCCTTAGTGCGTAAGGCACTTGGAGACATAAGCGTTTCTCTGTTTGCTCCTTGCGGAGCATGGAGACACCAGTGCGGCTGGGTCCAACAGAAGCCATTTATACGCTGTGGCAGTGGTTTGTTTCTGTAACAATGGGTTTCGTTTGATGAGATTCCCAATCTCATCAGGCGGCATTTACATGTCTCATCTGTCTTTTAACAAAATATATCTATCTTTTTCTGTTTGATAAAACTATTTCTCTCTGTCTTATTTTCATCATCGTGTGATAGTGGTAACCCAGGTTCTGTGCGATTAATTGTGAGAGCGACCGCTGGGTGGAGCAACGACTTTTGTTCGTGTGTCAAAGATGTTACGAAGATAGATGGGGCGGAAGCAAACTGTTGGTTGATGTATTCTGTCTCTATTGTGAATGAAGACAAACAAACTTCTACTGTAGTAAACATTGGCTGACACTGTTGACGATTATTGTCTTTATTAATGTCAAAAGAACGTATCTACAACTAGGCGAACACTGTGCCTCAAAATAAAGTAGAATGGACTTCAAAATGCAGTCTTAACGTTGATGTTCTAACTGGTCAGGAAGTTGTTCTTTCATACATCTGCCTACTGTTATGTTTTCTACTAGGTTCTTCTGGCTTGGATGTATTATACTGGCCCACTACCAGAGTTGAAATCTTTATCCGTTAGCCCTTCAAATATTCGTTAATGACGTTAGTCTATGTCTGTACTGGTTAACCCTGCTAGCACGTGATTCTCGAACTATCTTTAGGATTGCAATCTAGTAAATGATCTACATACCATTTTCCTTGACGAGTTGCTCGAACCAATTAACTTGACCATAACTCGATATCAACATACCGTTGTTGGAAGATCTTGATGTCTTCTCTGCAAAACTGCAGTCAGTTCTATACTTGATAATAGTACACGAGTTAGTTTCTTCCTTCTGTCTTCTACATCGTACATATGTCTACACTTGTTAGTCTATGGTAACTTTCACATAGCTGGCTTACAGCAAGGAGTAAAGTAAAGGGTAAAAAAAGCTTTTACCGACTAGCCACGGGTTTATATACCCCTATGTCATGTGACCAAGTCTCCCTATTCACAAATTATAACTCGATATTCTACTCTCAGTTATCTCTATTTTCCTATCACATTCTGTCGGGCCGTGCTTCTTTAGCAGAGCTGAAATTGGGAGCGCGCTTAATACATTATGGCTCTTAGATCCCACATAAATTATTTGTCTATAAGAATTAAATATCTAAGATGAAATTAAACTAACCGGGGGATTAGAATATATATAACTATACATATATTTATAAATAGGCTACACCCCAAAAAAATCGACTATAAGAAAAAAGTACGGTGTGCTTACCAAATCAAGGAGTTATCTTCGAACAAATACAGTTACAAAACGGCTCTCAACCGTAGTACAGACTGGCAGCAAAATCCTAGACGAAGCAACTGGTAATAAGTGTTAGAGACCAGCCCTATTATAGTAAGAAAAATGTCAGATGTTCGTTTCACATTCGCAGACCGTTCAAGATGAAAAGAGAACAAAAGCCGTAATTCCACGCAAGAGATTCTTGTGGTTGCCATTAGCCAAAGGAAAGTAGCGTAGTGTAGTGTTAAACCAACTCGCCCGTTTCTGCGAGCGATTTACGCTCGGCTGGCTAACAGAAAGACGGCTAGAATAAAAAAAAAGAGAATTTCCTCGGTGTTCGGGGTTCCCTGTACTCACAGAAACTGAGATATGTGCCGCTTCCCCAGGAATCTACATACAAGATTATTTATCAAAGTGTCGCTTTGCACGTGCAAGGAGGTGGGCTTAGCTGGCTCAAGCACGATTGACAGAATCAGAGAGAGAATTAGCGCTGCTAAGATAAAAAAATGACAGACTCGTGGGCGTAGATAAAATTAGAAAGAAAACAGCTCAGACCACTTGGAGAAAAGAGACAGACATTTCTATCAAAAGCGTCACTGCTCTGCCCTATGGATCATTGTGTTTGACTTCTGAAAACATCTTGTGAAAACTCTCTTGAGATAGCAGCGTCATTATCCTTCTATTAACAACTCTGCCAAGAGAAATCTTGTGCGAAGTTAGAAACCTTTGAAGACCCATATTAGATACTCTTGGTGGACCACTACTGCAGATCTAAAGGGAGGCAATCTATCCGAAAAAAGTTGACCGTGACAGCCATAAAGAAAAAAAAAATAAACTAGGTGTCCGTGGACATTTCTGTGGACATTTTCAGTATTACAGGCACATAGTGACGTCACAAATAAACTAGAGTAAAGGTCCGCCAAACAAAAAAGTTGTCTGTGACATTTCAGTATTACAGGCACATAGTGACGTCAAAAATAAACTCGAGTAAGGTCCGCCAAACAAAAAAAAGTTGTCTGTGACATTTCAGTATTACAGGCACATAGTGACGTCTCAAATAAACTCGAGTAAAGGTCCGCCAAACAAAAAAGTTGTCTGTTGACATTTCAGTATCACAGGCACATAGTGTGACGTCACAAATAAAACTAGAGTAAAGGTCCACCAAACAAAAAAGTTGTCTGTGACATTTCAGTAATATCACAGGCACATAGTGACGTCACAAATAAAACTAGAGTAAAGGTCCGCCAAAACAAAAAAGTTGTCTGTGACATTTCAGTATCACATGGGCACATAGTGACGTCACAAATAAACTAGAGTAAAGGTCCACCAAACATAAAAGTTGTCTGTGACATTTCAGTATCACGGGCAAATAGTGACGTCACAAATAAACTAGAGTAAAGGTCCACCAAACATAAAAGTTCTCTGTGACATTGTCTGTCACGGCACATAGTGACGTCACAAATATAAACTAGAGTAAAGGTCCGCCAAACAAAAAAAGTTCTCTGTGACATTTTCAGTATCACAGACACACAGTGACGTCACAAATAAACTAGAGTAAAGATCCGCCAAACAAAAAAGTTGTCTGTGACATTTCAGTATCACAGGCACACAGTGACGTCTCAAATAAACTAGAGTAAAGGTCCCATGGGCACATAGTGACGTCACAAATAAACTAGAGTAAAGGTCCACCAAATAAAAAAGTTGTCTGTGACATTTCAGTATCACGGGCACATAGTGACGTCACAAATAAACTAGAGTAAAGGTCCGCCAAACCAAAAAAGTTGTCTGTGACATTTCAGTATCACAGGTACATAGTGACGTCACAAATAAACTAGAGTAAAGGTCCGCCAAACAAAAACGTTTTCTGTGACATTTTAGTATCATAGTCACATAGTGACGTCACAAATAAACTAGAGTAAAGGTCCGCCAAACCAAAAAAGTTTTCTGTGACATTTTAGTATCATAGTCACATAGTGACGTCACAAATAAACTAGAGTAAAGGTCCGCCAAACCAAAAAAGTTGTCTGTGACATTTCAGTATCACAGGCACATAGTGACGTCACAAATAAACTAGAGTAAAGGTCCGCCAAATAAAAAAGTTGTCTGTGACATTTCAGTATCACAGGCACATAGTGACATCACAAATAAACTAGAGTAAAGCTCCGCCAAACAAAAAAATTGTCTGTGACATTTCAGTATCACAGGCACATAGTGACGTCACAAATAAACTAGAGTAAAGGTCCGCCAAACAAAAAAGTTGTCTGTGACATTTCAGTATCACAGGCACATAGTGACGTCACAAATAAACTAGAGTAAAGGTCCGCCAAACAAAAAAGTTGTCTGTGACATTTTAGTATTACAGGCACAAAGTGACGTCACAAATAAACTAGAGTAAAGGTCCGCCAAATAAAAAAGTTGTCTGTGACATTTCAGTATCACAAGCACATAGTGACGTCACAAATAAACTAGAGTAAAGGTCCGCCATACAAAAAAGTTGTCTGTGACATTTTAGTATCACAGGCACAAAGTGACGTCACAAATAAACTAGAGTAAAGGTCCGCCAAATAAAAAAGTTGTCTGTGACATTTCAGTATCACAGGCCCATAGTGACGTCTCAAATAAACTAGAGTAAAGGTCCGCCAAACAAAAAAGTTGTCTGTGACATTTCAGTATCACAGGCACATAGTGACATTTCAGTATCACAGGCACATAGTGACGTCACAAATAAACTAGAGTAAAAGCCCGAAAATAAAATCAATTTACCATACGGCCGCCTGGGGACGGAACTTGTCTTCCTACCAGGCGAGTCACGTGGGTTGTGGATGGTTGAAGAACCTCTATAATATAGGGGTTGTGGATGGTTGAAGAGACTCTAGATATTGGGGTTGTGGATGGTTGAAGAACCTCTGGATATACGAGTTGTGGATGGTAGAAGAACTTCTTGATATAGATGTTGTGGATGGTTGAAGAACCTCTAGATATCGGGGTTGTGGATGGTAGAAAAACTTCTTGATATAGGGGTTGTGGATGGTTGAAGAAACTCTATATATAGGGGTTGTGGATGGTTGAAGAACCTCTAGATATTGGGGTTGTGGATGGTTGAAGGACCTCTGGATATACGGGTTGTGGATGGTAGAAGAACTTCTTGATATAGGGGTTGTGGTTGGTTGAAGAACCTCTGGATATACGGGTTGTGGATGGTTGAAGAACCTCTAGATATTGGGGTTGTGGATGGTTGAAGAACTTCTAGATATACGCGTTGTGGATGGTAGAAGAACTTCTTGATATAGGGGTTGTGGATGGTTGAACAACCTCTATATATAGGAGTTGTGGATGGTTGAAGAACCTCTAGATATTGGGGTTGTGGATGGTTGAAGAACCTCTGGATATACGGGTTGTTGATGGTTGAAGAACCTCTAGATATAGGAGTTGGTTGTGAATACTGGATAAACAGCCGTGGACAAAAACAGATGGTTCGGGTAGATAAGACTCGTCGGTAGCCTATATACCAGAAGTTTAAACTCTGATTTCAAACCTACGGTGTCTTGCGGGAACATCCGTTTACGGGAAAGGGTTCGGGATTAAACCCTTGGGATAAATCCGGAGTCGGAGTCCCTAAGGCAGTCTAAAGTTGATAGGACATTATTCTGGCAACTCCTGTGACGTGGCTGGTACACAACTGTTCCAAAAAAAAAAAAAAAAAAAAAGCCGAGGGCTATCATCTCATGGGCACATTGACATAATCAATTATGACTGAAAGAGGGGGGGGGGGGGGGGGGGGGGGGGGGGGGCGGCTACTGAACAATCAACTGCCGTGTCTATATGAAAAACAAAACACAGACATACACACACACACACACACACGCACACAGAGGAGTGTTTTAAGTGTAAATAACAAAAGTGGCCTGCTGTTTAGTTGGATGACGAGGCCTTTATATTTATATATATATATATATATATATATATATATATATATATATATATATATATATATATATAAATATATATATATATATATATATATATATATATATATATATATATATATATATATATATATATATATATCTACACTAGCAATAACCCGTCAACACTGACAAGTTATTAATTATAGTGTGTTGTTTCTGGTACATGTATTCGAGATGGTACTATTACCATTGTGGTCATTTCACTGCAGGCGACCGTCATTAGATATTTGTATTGAAAATTATATGGATGTATTAAATATGTTTATCAATAGTATTATTGGCTTCTTTCCATAATCAAACTGTTCATAAATATAAAATATAAAAAAGTGTGCAAATGTCGGTGTGCAGTCTCATGTAACGACAGATTATTTCCAATTTTTGATTTTAAAAATATTTCTCATTTTATTTTCCTTCTCAAAATAAAACAATAATTAAAATGTATTAACCAAATGGTATTTATTGCCCCTTGTATTGACCTCCGTAACATGAATATCCGATAGATACACGTGTGGATTTATTCGTTTAAAAGGAAGTTACGTTTATATCTGTACGCTAGAAGCATTGGTACTTTTGTTAATGTCTCCCTTCATCAGCCACAGTCACAAACGGGAGACTAAGATGACAAATGTAAATAGGCTATGAGACAAAGTTGACACGTATAGATAGGTTATGAGACATAGTTGACAAGTGTAGATAGGTTATGAGACGAAATTGACACGTATAGATAGGTTATGAGACATAGTTGACAAGTGTAGAAAGGTTATGAGACAAAGATTAGACGATGATGCTGGACTTAGATAGGACACACATTAAGGAAACCTGTTAGCAGCATTACAAAACTGTCCATGTTCTGGAATGACCAGAGTAAGAGATGTTAAGATAGACCAGACAACACACGTAGACATTAACTGGAGACAGAAATAAAAGTGATAAAGTAAAGATGGAAAGATCTTGATAGGTTGGCACAAGACGGGAGAGCCTGACTGTTAAGTTATTTTATATTCATAGAGGGTGAGTTAAACGTTTGAGATCCTCGCGTGCACGTCTAGTATTTTGTAGACGCACATTTGAGCGCATCTAGGTTAATTGTATGTTATATTATTTGCATACGACCGTGCACCATTATTAAATGGGTATGGCGCGGTATGTCGCGGTGATTTGTTGCTATACGGGCAACGTACTTGAGGCAGATCCAGATAACTAGCGTCGGGTTTAGATGTGATTGATTATCGTGTTCTTACCAAAGTCAAGGGAAGACACGAATATGTAGCAATTATGATCATCTGAAAGATGAATACACTCTTCTTGGGTGAGCTATGCCAAGAAGTTTGTAATTTGAATATTTAGCCAGAAACGGCCTCCGATACTTGGTCTCCTGTAACGTTATGGCAGAGCTTCCACTTGACCAGATGTGTCAAGTTGCTAGTACGTCCCACTAATGCTAGGAGCTGATTGAAGCGTAAAGGAATATAGATAACTACGTAAAGAATTCACAACGGGCTGATCACCCGCTTGCCAGTCACTTCGATTACGGAAACAACAGCAAATGGGTTGATTTGCCGTTGCCCTAAAGACGCCACTAGGCGTGATGGGAAACAATGGCAAAGAAAACCTATCTGCTGTTGCCCTAAGACGCCACTAGGCGTAATGGCCACTGACTGCTTTGACGGTCGGTGGCTAAGGACGGAAGAAGAAGAAGACGTAAAGAATATTAACATGGTCACTTCGTCACAACCATGTGTACTACCAATCCGTTAACCTTGATGTGGTAACGGTTAGTGCAGTCGGTCAACGTCTTTGGTGAATTGTAATTGTGCTAATTACGTTTTCCTACCATGACCATTGCTGATGAAGAATGTCTGTAAACTACTGTGTAAAGGGCAATTTTTACTATCTTGCAATATAATACATTTATATACTTATTATGTTCGCAAATATTTTGTAATCAAAGTATTTCCTTTTTAAGTGCTTAAGGAGAAGTCATTTTTGAGTTACTTCCCTTGAAAGTAGTTCCGTCATCTTCGATCGGACTCCGCGGACGAGTCTAGGCCTACTGCGATTTATTCTTTGGCTGGGTAGGAATAGATTATTCTTGCTTCAGTATATCTATGGCCTGAATTTATACGTAATGTTTGTATGAGTAGGACGAGTCTGTCTTATATATGGATATCTTTACATTTCTAAGTCGAACTATGTTGGTTGTCGCTAGAAAAGGTCAAAGGCTATGCAGCGGAAGTATCGCTAGCAAAGGGTGTGATCCATGGCCGTCATCCTGTCTGGATGTAGAATTTTGATGTAGCCGGCCTATCGCCGAAAAAGTGATCGATAAGTCAATGGGGAAAAGTGATAGTCATTTAGACATGTTGTATGTACTTTACCCCAGTGTTTATTCTCTTTTGCCAAGGAATGGCAAAGTTATATTTCGCATAGAAAGGTAAAACCACAATTTATTATGAACTTGGGCTTCGCCATCGTTGTTGATAAACAGATGCACAGTGGTACTTTTGAAAAGAATATTTATTCAAAGGAAGACGACATTCCTATATATCAACACTAGATTGTATGATATTATTCAATCACCTCTATGAGAGAAGCTATGAAGAAATGAGGACATTTAACGAATGACCAATTTTGGTCTGGGTCCTATAGTGAGTGAAACTCACGAGAGAAGAACAGCCATGTTGAAATTCATATACTTTGTATTTATCGAGTGAGAAAAAGGGATGCCTGTACTATCGCTCGATGAACCAAGAGATCACTGCTACATGTGAGAACCCATGTCTGGGATTCCTATATCTTTATGGAAAATATATATATTGAACTTTACGTGAAGGGATATTCACTAGACGAGGTTAGGTCTAGGAGCCTTCCTATATATTGGTTATGGTCTGACGTGCCCAGTCAGTAAAGCCAGATGATTTACATCATGGAACTCTGAATGCTTATTTACGAATGCTCCATTATGATATTTGCCAAGCATGAATGCTAACTTAAGATGATATTCCTGTGATCAACATTATGCTGTCTATGTCGACATTTGTTCCTGTAACCATACACGTACTGTCCAAGTGTGCGTCCCATTAAATGTTATAAAAAGACCACCGTAGTTCCAGTACTTCTTGAATTCGAACAGTGTGAGTATGAGTGATGTACTACCAACCTGTCAACTCTATCGAATCATTCTACCGTTCGCGTTCTGACATTCACATACACACTCATTGTTTACACTCACATTCTTGTCGGAGCCTCATCACGTTCCAGGACAAGATAACCTGTATGACCAAAACTGTGCTGGGTTTAATGAGTTGACAATCGTTACACTTTACTACACCAGTCCCAACATCTACATTTAACAACTGGTGTGCCAGCTTCCTGGGTCAACCTGCACAGTGACCATATTGAGAAGTAAACTACTGAGACCAGACGTTCCTTGGGGTCTGTTACGACACACAAATACATCAGCAGTACAACTCTACAGTGATGTCAGCGTGACCTGTCCTGTCGACAGTATGCGGTAACTAGGTCAGCGTTTGTTGACATTTGGTTCGTTGGACATTTGCCATACAACTGACAGTGTTACACAGCAAGCTTGGTTGAAACATAGAACATTACACATCAGGACTGGAGAATATTTGACAGTGTTTGCGAAAGGAAATGTTATTGAACTGAGAAGTCCTACATCGATTGTTATCATTCACATCAACGATGGAGCTTCTATTTCTGTGTTGAATTTAAAATAATTAGACCAGAAGTATTTGTTTAATAAAGTACCACAGTACTGTACTATTAGGCAGTGTAACTGAGCCTTCTTTACAACACATTCTTTCTGCAACACTCTATTTACATCATATTGCCATACTATTTATGCAATTATGTATTTATGTTTAAATATTTATATGTGATATTTGTTTGTATCCAGCGGGTTGTTGTTTTGGTTGGGCGGTGTCACACAACAGAGTATCCCACGTAATAGAGGGTCTGATGTGTGCGTTTCTATAGGTGCAATTTTCTTGATTGAAAATTTGCTGCGACAGCTGTTGCTATTAGTGTTAGCTGTGAAGACTGTACTCATTGTTGTTTTTGTAATATTCCTCTGTTCTTTAGTTTGTTTTGATTTGTTTGTAATTTGTTGGTCTACCCTATTCTATCTTTCAGTTCTATTCTCAATTTATATTTATATACTGTGGCGTTACTTGTATTTGTTATCCTCTTGCGGTTTATCTTTTATTGTTTTCCCATTTCATTTATTTCATTTCCGCAAATGTTTTCATGTTCTCCTGTATAACTGTTTTGTTTTGTGCCTGATCGACATACACTATTTAAAATATAGTTGATCATATAAATTGATGTACAAGAATCAACTGATAGTTAATTGCTATTACTAAAGGTACACAGTTGATGATATAAAACACTATTTCTGGTGCACTGCACTTATATTATAGAGTGAACCAGCAACTTATAGCTGTTATTATATAAGGATTTATACAAGACCTTTGTAAGGCTTGTTTCCACAGTGATTGGGATAGTTAAGTACTATTTTCCACAGGTTAAAAAGTTATCATACAAGGTCTTTGATTAAGACTAAGAAAGTGAATTTATTTACTTTTGCAAATTACTGATCTTATTAGACAAGATGTCTACATTAGATTATTTTATCACACAAGGCAAGGCTCTTGATAAGACTGGTCAGCAATTAGAAGAATGGGCAGTTGCTCAATATGACAAAGCATTAGCTGCTGAAGAAAGAAAAGCATTGATTGAGGAGAAAAGATTAGAAGCTGAGGAAAAAAAATTACAAAGAGAGTATGAACAAAAGAAATTGCAGATACAGACTGATGAAAAAAGATTCCAGATGGAAATGGAAAAAGAGAAAAGAAAAGATGAAGCTGCTGCAGAAGAGAAAAAATTACAAGCTGCTGCAGAAGAGAAAAAAATTACAAGCTGCTGCAGAAGAGAAAAAATTACAAGCTGCTGCAGAAGAAAAAAGATTACAAAGAGAAGCTGAAGCAGAAGAGAAAAAATTACAAGCTGCTGCAGAAGAAAAAAGATTACAAAGAGAAGCTGAAGCAGAAGAGAAAAAAGCAATAAGAGAGCATGAACACAAAAAAGAACTTTTAGCATTTGAGTTAGAAAAGTTAAAGTTAACAAACATAAGTGATGGTAATCAAGCATCTGGTGGTAATGGTAAACCCTTTACTTACAAGGTCAAGGTACCAGCGTTCAACCCTTCCAGTGATGACATAACATTCTGGCTAAATAGATTTGAACGCTCGTGTCGAGCACATAATGTGGACAAATCACAATATGCTAACCAGTTATCAGAAAATCTGAAAGGTGATTCTCTGACTAGTTTAAGTTTGGTTGAAGAGGCTGACAAAGATAACTATGATGTTATTAGGGCAGCCTTATTAAAGAAGTACCAGTTGTCTGAAGAGGGTTATCGGAAGTTGTTTAAGACAATGGTGCCTGAGGCAGGTGTAGAATTCTCAGAATTCATTGCAAGGACACGTCTTACATTTGATCGTTGGATTGAGCTATCCAAAACAGAAAAGACTTATGAAGCCCTTATGGACTTGATACTCAGAGACAAGATTATGTCAAGTATAAATAAACCTTTCCTCGAATTCTTACATGAGCGTAAACCTAAGTCTCTAAAAGAAATGGAACAGTATTGTACCCAATACGTCACTGCACATCCGGACGTAGCTATTAGCAACAGTAAGGTTAAAGAAGGTATGCCAGTTGCTTCTGCAACACCATACAACCCTAATCACTCTCACAAATTCCAAGGACCTCAAAATAGGTTTAATAAAAAAGGTAACTATTACAGTTATCAGAACCAAGGTAACCAATCATTTCAGGGTTCTTCTTCGAATACCTGGAGAAGAGCTGACAGCCCTCGATTCAGGGGTGGTCATAATTACAGGAACTTTCGCAAAGGAAGTCATTCTAGAAACTATCCAAGTTTTCCTTCATGGAGACAACAAGATCATAATTACAGAGATACTCATTATAATGAATATGATGATAGTAACCAAAGGAGCTATGATTCAAACCCGAGTAGAGGTTATAATAGTGGAAACAATGATAAGTACAGAGGCAATAATAACAAAGGTAGAGCACAATTCAAAAAACATAAAGCTCATTACCAGGCGAACTCTGCACAGCAAGAGTCCCACGAAGCCTATAAACAAAATAAAGATAATGATGACTCTAATAATATGGCATGTGCCGCTTTTGATTTTGGGAGAGCATCTCAGTGCCCCCAATGCAAAACATTATTTGAGCCAACCACAGTGTCTACTTTAAGCTGTGGCCATCCTCTTCCCGCTCTTCCTGCGTCAATCGCGCATGATGGGAGAGGTTCTCTTGTCTTACACAAAGGTTTAGTAAATGACAATCCAGTCTCAGTACTTTTTGATTCTGGATGCACAACTATTGGGGTTAGGCAGTCACTCATAGATCCTTCTCATTCTACAGGCAAAGTAGTCAAATGCGACACATTTGGCGGCACCATAGAGAAATACTCTACCGCTATCATTAGGATTGCTACTCCTTTCTTCACAGGAGATGTACACGCATGTCTTTTGCCGAATCCGATCGCTGATCTTATCATCGGTCGCATTCACGGAGTCAAAGAATGCACTCCGGAGCAAATTTCCGTTTGGGAAAATCAAAATATGCAATCTGCTAATGCGGTAGTCACTAGAGCTCAAGCTCTCAATATGCCTGAAACTTCATCTGTTGAAGATAATGAAGTGCATAACCAAGATGATCCCTTGGTAATTTCTCGTGACTCGTTTATAAAACAACAAGAAGAAGATCCGACTCTTAAGAAATTCTTCACTCTTGTAACGAAAGGTGATCCGAATAAAGATTCAAATTGTAAATCTTGGATTACAATGAAGAATGGCGTACTTGTACGTATGGTGCAAGACTCCACTAAGTCAAGTCATTCTCAGATTCTTGTACCCAAGAATTTGAGAGTTAAGATCTTACAACATGCACACGACTCTCAGTGTGCTGGTCACATGGGTATTTCCCGTACAAAGTCAAGAGTTCTTGCGGCTTTCTTTTGGCCTTTTGTGAACAAGGACATACGGATCTATTGTCGATCCTGTAAAGTATGTCAAGAAGTCAAATCCAAAGGTCCTCGTCATGCTGCGCCTATTCAGGCTGCAGATATTCCTATTCGTCCATTCCAGAAAATGGCGATAGACATCATTGGTCCATTCAAGATCAAATCTGCTAGAGGACATCAGTTTATCTTAACGTGTGTAGACATGTGCACACGTTGGCCAGAGGCTATCCCTCTAAAGAGCATTACTACCGCTGACATTGCAGATGCTCTTTGGCTTATATTTTCTCGGCTGGGATTCCCCGGAGAAATATTATCAGATCATGGCACCCAACTGATATCGGATACCATGTCTCAAGTAATGTCTACTCTACAGATAGAGAAATCTTTGAGTAGCATCTATCATCCTATGTCCAATGGGATGGTCGAGCGACTAAATAGAACACTTAAGAACTTATTAGGGAAGATAACTGAGGATCATCCTCAAGATTGGGATAGGGTTTTACCCGCGGCCCTCTTTGCGTACAGAGAGGTCCCCAATGAACATACAGGGTTTTCTCCCTTTGAACTTGTCTTTGGCGCGCGACCGAGCGGCCCAATGTCTTTGCTGCATGATCTTATAACAGCTGACAATATTGACGATGACACAAAATCTTCTTACGAGTATGTCATCGCGCTGAGACAAAAGATTATCGAAGCATGCAAATTGGCAACGTCCTCTTCTGAATTTGCTAAGCAGAAGGCAAGACAATTTGCTAATAAGAAGAGAACTTTACGACAACTTTGTCCTGGTGACAAAGCATTTGTTTTGCTACCTTGTCGTGAAAATAGACTCCTTATTAGTTGGAAAGGTCCGTACGATATAATATCGAAAATTTCAGATGTTGACTACATCGTCGATATCAACGGGAAGCATAAAACCTTCCACATCAATATGCTTACGGAGTTCCATGAACGTCCTGACTATCTACAGCCTATTTTCCAGGCAACGGACGATTCTCATGTCAAACATGGTCATTACTCATCACTGTCTGTAATACAGGATGAGGAAACAAGTTTTTCGGATGTTAATCTTCCGCTTCCAATGATCCCACTTCATTCTAGTGAATCATGGAAAGACGTTACTGTTTCTCCTGATTTGTCTCTAGGAGAACGGCGACAAGTTTCGTCTATGTTACAAACATTTCAGGATGTCCTCACTGACATCCCTGGACAAACTCATGTCATTGAGCATGACATTGTTCTAACTGAACATACTCCAATTAGGGTTAGACCTTATCCTATCCCTATACATTTCCAAACACAGGTTGAAAAGGAGTTGGATGAAATGATAGATTTACAAATAATCGAACCATCCACTTCTGCATATTCTTCGCCGATGGTTATTGTTCGAAAAAAAGACAATAACATACGTCTTTGCGTTGACTATCGCAAATTGAATCAAGTTACGAAGTTCGATGCTGAACCTATGCCTTTACTAGAAGAGCTACTTACTCGTCTTTCTAAATCGCATTTTTTCACTAAACTTGATTTGTCTAAAGGATATTGGCAAGTTCCATTATCCGAACGCGCCAAACCTCTCACCGCTTTCTCTACTCCCAGAGGCCTTTTCCAATGGAATTTTATGCCTTTCGGCCTTATGAACGCACCAGCTACATTTGTACGCATGATGCGTCGAATCCTATCGTATCGGTCAGATGTCATTGCTTATCTAGACGACATCTGTCTTTTCAGCGATACTTGGGAAGATCACTATTCAGGGTTAGTTGAATTATTATCAACTCTGCGTGAGTATAACCTGACAGCAAAACCATCCAAAGCTTGTATTGGCTTTAGCGAAATTGCTTTCTTAGGCCATCGAGTAGGTCACGGTTTCTTGAAGACAGAAGACCATAATATCACTAAGATACTTAACATCTCTATCCCTAGGACTAAAAAGCAAGTGCGAAGTCTTTTAGGTCTCATACAATTTTATGGACGTTTCATTCCGAATCTGTCCTCTATCATGGCACCTCTCTCTACACTATTAAAGAAAGGGTCGCCTAACATGGTTCACTGGTCTCATGAATGCCAATCTTCACTAGAGAAGATCAAAACTATGTTTTCATCACCACCTATTTTAGTGTTACCTACAACAGATAAGACATTTGTTCTTCGTAGTGACGCTTCATCCACTGGGATTGGAGCGGCACTAATGCAAGAGTACTCTGGAACTCTGCATCCTGTAATGTATATATCCAGAAAACTTAATGCTGCAGAAAGGAATTACTCGGTTTTAGACCGTGAATTATTGGCAATGGTTTGGTCAATTCTCAAACTCCAAAGATTCCTTCTGGGCGCGCATTTCGTAGTGGAAACTGACCAAAAAGCTCTTACGGCTATCCAAAGTAAGAACTTGAAGAGCTCGAGATCAACTCGATACGCAATCGCTCTTCAACCTTTTCATTTCTCGGTACAAGCTATCCGTGGTTCAGAAAATGTGATGGCGGACATTCTGTCCAGATGCCCACATGATGCCACTTAACTGTTAAATATTGGATCTTTTTAATATGTATAACTTTACAACAGTTATTTTTTGTTTCTTTACTAAGATACACATTTGTAATTTAATAATAGAATGATGGTATCGCTACTTAGCGGTTTATTGATGTTTATTCACCGCTGTTCTTTGATGATTGTTTCTTCATAAATCATAAATTTAAGATTATAGTGTGAATTTTTGGTATGCATTGTATAATTACCAGAATTGTATTATACGTACATCACACCTTCCTGGAAACATTTATTCGTAGAGAAACAATTTCTCTCAGATTTTGAGATATTTTCTCACCGGGCATATTAGGAATTATAGTTATTCCTGATATTTTCATCTGCGCAGTATTCTTGCGTTGTGAGCCTATTCTACGTGCTCCTAGATGTATTTAAAAAAAAAAAAAATTATTTTTTTTCCCGGGAGGTGTGGTAAGACTGTAAAGGGCAATTTTTACTATCTTGCAATATAATACATTTATATACTTATTATGTTCGCAAATATTTTGTAATCAAAGTATTTCCTTTTTAAGTGCTTAAGGAGAAGTCATTTTTGAGTTACTTCCCTTGAAAGTAGTTCCGTCATCTTCGATCGGACTCCGCGGACGAGTCTAGGCCTACTGCGATTTATTCTTTGGCTGGGTAGGAATAGATTATTCTTGCTTCAGTATATCTATGGCCTGAATTTATACGTAGTGTTTGTATGAGTAGGACGAGTCTGTCTTATATATGGATATCTTTACATTTCTAAGTCGAACTATGTTGGTTGTCGCTAGAAAAGGTCAAAGGCTATGCAGCGGAAGTATCGCTAGCAAAGTGTGTGATCCATGGCCGTCATCCTGTCTGGATGTAGAATTTTGATGTAGCCGGCCTATCGCCGAAAAAGTGATCGATAAGTCAATGGGGAAAAGTGATAGTCATTTAGACATGTTGTATGTACTTTACCCCAGTGTTTATTCTCTTTTGCCAAGGAATGGCAAAGTTATATTTCGCATAGAAAGGTAAAACCACAATTTATTATGAACTTGGGCTTCGCCATCGTTGTTGATAAACCGATGCACAGTGGTACTTTTGAAAAGAATATTTATTCAAAGGAAGACGACATTCCTATATATCAACACTAGATTGTATGATATTATTCAATCACCTCTATGAGAGAAGCTATGAAGAAATGAGGACATTTAACGAATGACCAATTTTGGTCTGGGTCCTATAGTGAGTGAAACTCACGAGAGAAGAACAGCCATGTTGAAATTCATATACTTTGTATTTATCGAGTGAGAAAAAGGGATGCCTGTACTATCGCTCGATGAACCAAGAGATCACTGCTACATGTGAGAACCCATGTCTGGGATTCCTATATCTTTATGGAAAATATATATATTGAACTTTACGTGAAGGGATATTCACTAGACGAGGTTAGGTCTAGGAGCCTTCCTATATATTGGTTATGGTCTGACGTGCCCAGTCAGTAAAGCCAGATGATTTACATGATGGAACTCTGAATGCTTATTTACGAATGCTCCATTATGATATTTGCCAAGCATGAATGCTAACTTAAGATGATATTCCTGTGATCAACATTATGCTGTCTATGTCGACATTTGTTCCTGTAACCATACACGTACTGTCCAAGTGTGCGTCCCATTAAATGTTATAAAAAGACCACCGTAGTTCCAGTACTTCTTGAATTCGAACAGTGTGAGTATGAGTGATGTACTACCAACCTGTCAACTCTATCGAATCATTCTACCGTTCGCGTTCTGACATTCACATACACACTCATTGTTTACACTCACATTCTTGTCGGAGCCTCATCACGTTCCAGGACAAGATAACCTGTATGACCAAAACTGTGCTGGGTTTAATGAGTTGACAATCGTTACACTTTACTACACCAGTCCCAACATCTACATTTATCAACTGGTGGACATTCACGTCATTTAACAAATAAAGCGCGATTCAACAACTAGTAGCCAGTATGAGTTAACAACTAAACAGAGTTTAATATACTGATATAAAGTTTCGTCATGAATAAATAATGCGAATAAATGCAGGTAATGATAACAGGGTTGAACTTGAAGAAACACCAATACAAGATGTAGAATCATACACATATCTTGGCAGTAATATAGACAAAGTTGGAGGGACAGACAGCGATATCAAAATAAGAATACAAAAGGCAAGAGGAGCTTTCATTGCATTGGGAAATATATGGAGATCAAGAGAAATAGGATCCAACACGAAAATAAGAATCTTCAACTCAAATGTGAAGTCAGTCCTATTGTATGGCTCAGAGACATGGAGAACAACAAAGACAACAACCAAAAAGCTACAGACTTTCATAAACGGGTGCTTGCGTAGAATAGAGGGATTAAAATGGTATGACAAGGTTACCAACGTGGAACTGATGACAACAACTAGACAAGTGCCAGTGGAACAAGAAATGAGAAGAAGACGATGGCGATGGATAGGACAAACACTGAGGAAACCTGTTGATAGCATTACAAGGCAGTCCTTGTTCTGGAACCCCCAGGGCAAGAGAGGCAGAGGAAGACCAAGAAGTACATGGAGAAGAGAGTTGGAAACAGAGGTGAAAATGATGTGGAGAACATGGAAAGAACTTGAGATGATGGCACGTGACAGGAGGACTTAGCATGTGTTTGTTGAAGGCCTATGCTCCTTTGGGAGTAGAGGGTTATGAATGACTAACTCTTCCAACAAGTATAGTGTTTATCCGTGCCAACTGGTCATCATGTATTGACCCATCTTGCTTCGTTACCGGGTCCAATTATCATTAACCAGATCATCATCGTACGCCAAAGAAACGGCCCACATTATATTCGCGTTACCAAGAAATACGTCGGCCACATGGTGTAAGCCCGACAGCCCTAACAACATCAGTGACAGTCCAGTAAAGAAAAACCACCGGTAACACACACATTTTGAGTAGGTCTATGCTCCTTGGGGAATTGAACGATAATGGTGATAATGAGTAAAGAGAAAACGGCAAAAAAGTGTCGGGAAATATAGGTGAAATAAAAAGTATAAAAACACAAACGACAGAAAAAGGTAATTACGAAAAAGACAGATAACACGAGGCCAAACGAAAACTAAATAAGCACGTAAAGTAGAGAGATCTGTATTATTGTGTTCAGTTGTACTAACTAGATTCTTAGCTAGTCTCTGACAGTACCAGTACATAGATTTATATTATTATATTCAGTTGTACTAACTAGTTTTTTAGCTAGTCTCTGACAGTACCAGTAAGTTCATATTACGTTTTTCAGCTCTGTGTCACCGACATTTAAATGTGTAGTATCCTCAGGATTAAAGGTATTTCCCCCACCCCCTCATTCTTTTCCTACAGAAAACTCAGAATAGTTATGTTACAAAAATTCACTAAAATTATAAACTGTGTGAGATAGGAACGTGATCTTTTCTTTAAAGTCAATTTTACATTTCGGTAAAATATCATTTAGTTTGAATGTTCTACCAGATTATCCGGCAGATATAAAATTTACAATCGGGCTGTACGCTTTCTAAATTAAAAATATTAGGAAACCTGAAAACAGACATGATTTTATCAAGGTAGATCTTTAGAGAGCTCAGTGTTTCTGAAGTAGATCTCCACAGCTCTTGGGTTACCTTCCGCTACAATAGTGCCTTACTAGCAAACAACAGTCATTATTACATTCACCATTTCTCACCCCTTTCCCTTATTTAAGATATTATATTTCACTTTTCGTGACGTTTTGAACTGGTGTGAAGACTTAATTATATTGTCATCGTAAACATTGTATATAGATTTGGATTATCGTGTCCAGTTGTATTAATCAGTTTCGAATCAAATCTCTGACAGAACTAGTAAGTTCAAAATACTTTCTCCTTATGTGGGAAGTCTTACTTAAAATCTTACTTAAAATATTAAATTGTCTGAATATATAGCACTAGATTGATGGGATGTTGACAACTATTTCTTCAACACTCTGGATTTAGTGTTAATTCAACTTATTAATCACATGACATAAGATGTTTTTTAATATCGTATCACAGAACTAATTTTAGACACATCTCTAGATGGATCAGTGATGTGTTTAGAGACTGGAATGAAACTGAATCCTGTAAACCATGTAAAACATGTAGCATAATATATGCAAGGGAAGTAAGTGTTTTGCAAGGGAGACAACAAAATTGTGTGCAATTATAATAGTTAAGTGTAATACATATTTTAATGCGAAATAAATTAACATGTTTTTTTCAAGATATACCAAACCATATTTAGCAATATCAGATTATTATAATAGTGTTCCTTTCCTGTGTAATTTTGTTTTTATAGATTATTGTGCTTTATTAGAGCAATAAATTAACACACTAGATTGTTTACTTGGGCAGTTTATATTTGTCAAAACGTATCTTATCATGTAAATAAATTCATATAGGCCTATCTCCTTAACATCACAACTAGGTAAAATACTGGAAACTGTTGTGAATAAAAGAGTTAAATTCTACAAAGAAAAAAAAACAGTTATATAGCCCAAACCACTCAGGGTTTAGAGCAGACAGAAGTACAGTAGACCTGCTAGTAAGATTAGAACATGATGTAAAGCTAGGGTTCAAGAGGAAAGAGACAAAAGTGGCAGTCTTTCTAGATGTAGCTAGAGCATATGATGAATTCTGGCGAGACGGAGCTCTTTACAAAATAAACAAAGATTGGCATTACTGGTAAAACCTATAGGTATCTAGAAAACTTTTTACAGGACAGGTATTTTGCTGCACAGGTGAATAATGATAGGTCAGAAATATATGAAGCACAGAATGGGATTCCTCAAGGATCAGTGATTTCTCCTTCAATTTTCACTATAGCTGTAAATGATTTAGCAGATGAATTTAATGACATAAAGAATGCAGTATCACAATTTGCAGATGACTGTGCCATTTGGCGATCTGGAAAAAACTTGGACCATGTTTACCAAAAACTTCAAAATCAAATAAACAAAGTTTCAGAGTGGATGAAAAGTTGGGGCTTCCAAAATAATGTAAACAAAACAGTTGGTATGATTTTCAGCAAAGGAAATTAAAAAAACAAAATCAATATAACCATTAAGGGACAGAAAATATGTACCTCCTTTAGATAAACAACTAAATTATAATAAACATATAGACAAATTGGTAGAAAGCTGTAGGGGACCCCTAAATATACTAAGGATTGTAAAAGGTAATGGATGGGAGGGCCAGCAATAAAATAATGCTTATGTTCTACAAGTCTTTCATCAGGGGGAAACTGGATTATGCCAGCATAGTCTATGACTCAGCTACAGCTTCTAACAAAGCAAAACTGGACAGGATTCAAAATGCAGCCATGAGAACCATTGCAGGTGCATTTATATCAACACCAGTAGAAGCTCTAGAAGTAGCTCTCGGCATACCTCCCCTTGGTCTAAGACGAAAAGAACTGAGATTAAATTATTGGAGTAAAGTAGCACAAGAAGTGACCCACCCAGCACATAAAGCATTTGTCAAAAACCAACCAAGTGTATGGGACGCCCCCTTAAATAAAGATAGATATCCAACAGGGTGGAGAACTATAGAAGACCTAACGCAGTTCAAAGAACTATCAAATACAATTGAAAATAGTAATAAATACAGAAGCAAAATACCACCCTGGGAACTAAAAACACCAATCATAGACTACTCACTCACTGAAAAGATCAAACAAAACATAGAAGATAAGGAAGCCAAAATGATAAGTAGAAAGTTCATAGATCAACTAACTAAACAAAGTCTGCCGTCTACACTGATGGATCCAAGGGTGATAGTGGGCAACTAGGTGCTGGAGTTGTAATACCACAATGGGGAACGAACGAACGAACGAACGAACGAACGAACGAACGAACTTTATTTTCAAAGGGTTAAGAATTGGGCACGCAGGCCCGTCTGACATTCTGCCCTTCCTCTCTCTCTCATCATGTATACTGTATCCTTTCATCCTCACGTTTACTTTAAGCATTATTAAGGCATTTATTATTATAAAAGTAATATAACATCAAACATTTGCAATAATCATCATAATTAAAGTATGTTTTTAAAATAAATAAAGATAGATAGATAGATAGATAGATAGATAGATAGATAGATAGATAGATAGATAGACAGACAGACAGACAGACAGACAGACAGACAGACAGACAGACAGACAGACAGATAGATAGATAGATAGATAGATAGATAGATAGATAGATAGATAGATAGATAGATAGATAGATAGATAGATAGATAGATAGATAGATAGATAGATAGATAGATAGATAGATAGATAGATAGATAGATAGATAGATAGATAACGAACGAACGAACAAACTATATTTTCAAAGGATTAAGAATTGGGCACGCAGGCCTGTCTTACATTCTGCCCTTCTTCTCTCTGTCATCTTACATACCGTATCCTTTCAATAGCACATGTATTTTTAGCATTATTTAAGCGTACAAAATTATCGAGGTAAAATAATAACATACATTTGTAACATCCAGTCATAATCAAATTTAAGGGGGCGGGGAAATTATTAATTAAAATAGATTAACAAAAATTAATACCTTAAAAAAAAAAAAAAAAACTAACAAACACAATCAAAACAATTCATACAGTAAATAAGACATAATTAGAAACGTAATCAGATAATGGTGGCATATAATAAGAACTCGTGACAATTTGGAAATCTGCTGAAATAGCTGGGACTTCATGTGTTGTCAGCGCATGCGAAAAATGTTCCCACAGCTGAGCAACTTTGAGTCCCAAGCAGATACTGCCACAGGGAGTGAATTGTTGACGCCTCCACTACACGAGATCCAGTTTTATGACCTATGCTCCTTAGGGAGGTAAAGGGTATTGACTGAAAGATGAGAATCATGCATATAGGCCCGTCTTGCATTTATCCCTTCCTCTTACTCATCTTTTATTGCTAGGTATCCAGACATTCTCCAGCATACTTAAGGTATTAGTTCAGAGGCGATGCAACATTATAAGTAGTATAAAAGCATACATTACAGTATCTGATTACAATTAAGAAGTAAGGTATATTAAAATGAAAAACTAGATCATCAGACCCTCCATACAGTGTATTAGATAATAATAATTCGAAACATAATCCCTTAGGGCGGCATATAATCCGCACTCATAATGTATTTGAACAGTCTACGATTATATGAGTAGGGACTGTGCATGTTTTTCAGGTCATGTGGAAGATTGTTCCAAAGATGAGCAGCTGAGTAAGCCAAGCTCTTCTTGTACAAATCTAGCCTCGGCTTGGGTAAATCTAACTGGTTTAAGCGCTGACTACGTTTTTTCATTGAATTTGAAAAGTGGCCACAGATACGTTGGAGCATTATGTGACAAGATTTTGTGAGCGAATTTAGCTTTGTTAAATAGGAAGCGCTTTCTAAGGGGTAATATTTTAAGATAGTTATATAGATCTATACAATGTGTTTGGTGTTTATCAGCAACTAGGCGCACTGCACGTTTTTGAAGTGAATGAAGCCTTTTTGTGTTGGATATGGAACAACCATCCCAGATTGTGGAACAATAGTCTAGGTATGTTTGTATGTGAGATGTGTAGAACATTTTCCTTGCCCCCTCATCCAGGAAGTGTTTGATTTTGGCTAATTGGTAAACTTTTTGTGCCGTTAGCTTTGTGAGTGCACTTACATGTGAGTTCCAACTTAGGTGCTGGTCAACAGTTAGACCTAGAGTTTTATGTTCATTTACGTTTTCAATTAGTGATGTTCCAATGTAGAGTTGAAGTGTTGTTTTCTGCGAGTTTTGTAGTTTTTGTCTGGTTGATATTAACATACATTTCGTTTTACTAATATTTATTTGCATTCGATTCTCGTTGCTCCACTTAATAATATTATGTGTATCAGTTTGTAAAGATAGTTCTAGTGCAGTGCAACTTTTGTCACTAGTGTAAACAGTACAGTCATCGGCAAACAGGTCACAGGATGAATGTTTGATGTGCAGAGGAAGATCATTAATGTATACGGTAAAGAGAAGAGGGCCGAGAATAGAGCCCTGGGGAACACCGATATCGACAACAGTTGGGTTGGACAAAGAATCATTGTAAGACACCACTTGTTGTCTGTCTGTCAGGAATGATTTAATTAACTTCACCAGTTTATGATGTACTTTCATTGTTTCTAATTTTCTGATTAAAATAGTGTGATCTATCATATCGAATGCTTTTTTAAAGTCTACAAAGATTGCTCCACATAAAATATCGTTATTGATGTTTAGATGCCAGTTATCTATCATTTTTGTTAAGGCTGTGTGACATGAATGTTTTGGTCTAAACCCCGACTGACTATCAACAAGCAGGTCATTATTAGCTAGGTGTTCTGTTACTGTTTTGTGTATGTGTTTTTCCAGTGGTTTGGACAGCGATGATATAAGAGAAATGGGCCTATAGTTACCAAGGTTGTTATTATCTGATGAACCAGGTTTAACAAGAGGGTATACTTTAGCGATTTTAAAGGCAGATGGAAAGTAACTCCTTGCGATACATTGATTATATATGTATGTTAGGGTATCAGTAATAGCTGGTGCAGCATAACGCAGTATTCGATTACTGATTCCATCAAGTCCCGATGAGTTATTATCTTTAAGATCAATAAGATAGTTATGAACTTCGTTAACTGTTATAAAAGGAATGTCGCATGGAATGGTGTTAGTACACTTGTTCTCGCAGAACGTAGATAATTCGCTGAAGTCACAAGGGGAAGAAGGTATGGCGGAATAAAAAAAGAGCTACAGTGTAACGGAAGGAGCATCGATTTTTACCGCAGAGATGAAAGCAATTCTTAAAAGTCTATAAATAATCGAAGATAACCCACCAGAAGCTGTTACGATATTTACAGACTCACTATCATCACTACAAGCACTAGAACACCCAGGTAAATGTAGCCGGCCAGACATAAAGGAAGAAATTCTAGCAATTGATACATCACTAGGGAACAGAGGATGTAGTGTGAGGCTAGTGTGGGTTCCAGCACACATAGGTATTGCTGGCAACGAGTTGGCAGACCAGAACGCTAAGAATGGAAGAACAAGTAAAAACAATATAAAAGCAGGACTGGGAAGGTCGGAGATCAAGAGCCAAGTGAAGGAAACTATAAACGAAGAATGGAAGACAACATGGAAGGAAAGTAGAAAAGGCAGACATGCGTTCAAACTGCTGGATGAACCAACGAGGACGTGCCAGGTCAGTGAAGAATTAAAGATACCTTCGAACAAAAAACTGTGGCGTCTCCGTCTCCGTGCAGCATACTTTATGATAGAAGAACCACACTGCCAAGAATGCCAGGAAGAGAATGACATAGACCACTACCTGATCCACTGTAAAAAGTATGACCAACAAAGACTTGAATTAAAAACTTACTATAGAAATCACAATATAGACTTAACAGGTGATAAGGTTTTAAGTATAGATGCCCCAAGAGATGCCCAATCAATACTTAAAAGATATATACATAAAACAAAGGAAAACATATAAGGTTAGTACTTCAGGAAAACATCCAACTAAATAAAAATTAAACAGCAAGAACTAACAAAGCATTAACAAAATACTATCTACTCATAGGACAAGGAAAGACAACGAGGTATAGAAAAAAATAGGGCAACAACTCAAAAAGAACAAATGCCAATACAAATTAAAACCAAGTGTAAAGGACAATAGTTATCTATAAACAACACAAAATAGAAAATAAAATGGACAAATACTAATATAAATAAAAATCAGCAACCGCAAAAGACAATAGATATTTAAATTGAATACAAAATTAGAAAATAAAATGATACTAACTACCCCATATGTAACCAACTTTCAGGCTGAACAGGGTTGACCAAGATGGAATGAGAAGAGGCAAGAATGGAAAGATAAGAGCCCGCTCTCCATCCATCAACGCATCAAAACAACAACAACATGTAAATAATGGGCATAGGTCATTGGGCTAACAAAACAGACTTTCCCCTGCAGCTAGCACAAACTAGTAATATGAAAATATATGGAATAAATTTCATATCTATACCATATAAAACAAACAAAGAAATGTGGAAAAATGTAATCATAAAAACTGAAAATAAATTAGAATATTACAAATATAAAAACGCTACAATCTTCGGTAGGGGCATTATAGTAAACACTTATGTTATCCCTAAGCTACTATATATATATGCAATGTTTTTAACCCTCCAAACAAGAACTCTTATAAAAATAAATTCTGTAATCAGACATTTCATCTTCCGTCACACAATACATAACATAAAACACAAAACATTAATTCAGGATAAAGCAAGAGGAGGAATATCCCTACAGGATATATCTACCAAAATTCAAGCTATGAGGATCAAATTTATAAGTAGTATCATAAATGAACCACAGGGATATCCCGTAGCACATTACTATGTTGGACTATCATTAGCAAAATTATGTAAATTTAACAATACAGCACCGCACCATTTCGGAGTCTTACCAAATTTCTATAAACAGTGCGTCGCATGCATACAAGGAAAAGAAACAATAATACACTGAACAACCAACGAGATATATCAAGATTTAGTGTTAGCACAGGAACCTCCGCTTTACCAAAGAATAAAAAGAGGATATAAATATGGTATATTAGACTACTCGCAGGTGTTCACTCATTTACAAAAAACAAACACATCACCAAGGGTGAAAGAAATAACTTATAGATTATTATTTAACTCAACACCAATCATGTATAGAGAAAGGAACAAAATTACAGTTTTAATAAAATGTAAACTCTGTAGACTAAACGTCATGGAGACAGAGGAACACATTTTCTTTTATTGCGATACAGTGACACAAACTTTGAACACTTTAAAACAGACCTTACAAAAACATACAACAACAGAAGTAGATTTGTATAAAGCAGTTATGATCAGCATCCTTCCAAAGATGACTCCACACATTGAATTACATTTGCAAACGCTTTTAGCAGAATATAGACACCTGGTATGGATTTGTAGAAATAAAGTCCTCGTTGAGCAAAGGGTCTTTAATGCAAAACTTTTTCTACATATTTTCACCCTGAAAACAAAGCATTTAACCCTGCTGACATAATCTTCAAAAAAGACAAACACCATACATTTTTTGCATATACTACAACTTTATTTTAAGGGAAATGTATAAGTAGTGTACGTGTTTAAAAAAAAAAAAAAAAAAAAAAAACGGAAACTAATTTCAACCCAGAACTGACTGTACATATGTTAAATAATGATAGCCATGTTTGGCTTATGGGTGCAATTTCCAATGTGTGTGTTAACGAGTTTATATGAAAACTTTCTTTTAAGTGTGCCAGTGAGTGCGAGTACGCGTGAGTGGTTATATGTACTATAAAATTTTACTGGTTTTAGTTAATTGAAAAAGGAATACAAATCAAGAATCAAAAAACGGAACGAATGTATGTATGTGTGTGTATGTATATATCGGCATATAGGTACAGATTCCAGGCTCTTTCTCTTCTTCATGTTCCTTCTTAAATGCTTTGACTCATCTCGGAGTGTCTAAACAGTAGTTCAAGTGTACATGTGAAAGTGTGAGCAGGTGTAAGTCTTTTTTTTTAATATGTAAAATACTATGAACTAAATAGGAATTTACTTACGTCTAAACCATTTCTATTTTTAATTCTTCTTTAAAATTAAATAAACTTTATTTATTCCACTATTACTCTTTAAACCTATATAAAATCTAAATTACTTATTTTTTAAATTTTTTTTTCTAAGTATTTGTTTATTCAATTATTCATTTTATTTTTAATTTTTAACTTGTTTAAGTACACAATGGAAGTGAGAATGCGCACAAGGTTTCATGTGTAATAAGCAATGTATATTTCTTGTATTTCTTTTGTATTTCATGCAAAATGTACCTTTTTTTTGGTCAAGTGGAAAGAAAGACAAATAAAAGTTTTAAAAAAAGTGAATATGCGCCCTAATATAAGCAACTAGGTTGAACGGGACCTCTATGTTTGACGATAATCACAAAGTTAAAGAAATTATTTGTATTTAATTGTTTCAACCTGACCACACAATACGTGAGGTAGACATTGACAGACCTTGAACTGATGGCACGTGACAGGAGGACTGTGCATGTGTTTGTTAAAGGTCATTGCTCCCTGAGGAGCTAAAGGGTGTTGATTGATTGATACATTATGTACATATGAGACAATGAGATTCCATGAGCCTTGTCGTAGATTTTTCGATAGGAGAATTAAGACTTGGGTTGGTCCCTTCTGAATAGGTTTGAATAGGTGATAGACACAGTGAGAGTTTGTAAAAAAAAAGAAATAGATTCCACGAGTGAGATGATAGAATGTGATATAGAGGCTGTCTCTGAAAGCGAAAAAAATTCTTCTCTCTCTCACCTATCTTCTACGACAGCTTTACAGCGTCAGACAGTCTAAACACACACACATATATATATATATATATATATATATATATATATATATATATATATATATATATATATATTACCTATATTTCTATCTACTCACGGGCACGCACATACACGTGACGACAGTTAAACACACAGACGTAGGAAACCTATAGCAGTACTTATATAAATATTCTAGAACGAGCTGACCAACACGCTGATTAATTCCAAGGGAAATTTTAATTATCATTTAAAATTTCTTCACAACACATAGAATTTACATCAAAACATATACAAATAGTCATAAAATATCAATAGAATGCTACAAGGATGATAGCCCCGTTATGATATTAACTCTAGATTTAGCCCACAGCCCCGTTATGAGACAGATGATGGCCCAAAGAGTCATAAATGCATATGATTAGGATCTAATATTGTCCCCCTTAGAAGGTATAGACTGACTTTGACAGCAGTATCTATTCCAAAGGTACAATTAATACAACAAGTGAGTGCATTAAATAACGAACATTCTTCCGTCACTTTCACTCGGTTCATTCATCAGGGTACCCTGGCGCTCGTGCTTACCTAAAAAACTTGATGTTGTTCACCGTCTGGCGCAACCTTAGGACACTTCTCTACAGTGAATCTGTATTCTTTGGATAAAGCGAATCCCAGCTCTACAATTACAGGTTTCTTCCACTGTTTTTGGGGAGCGTTTACTTCACCAGTTAAATTTTTGATTACTGTTAATGTCACTTGAATCAAGTTTGATAAGCAAGTTTAGCAGGGGGGGCAGAATAGCCGCCAGGCAGTATCACGACAGACAGGAATCACCCAGCAAGAAAAGAATGTACCATAATGTTCCCGCCCCCGCCCCAGGAGCAGAATGTATATTTTAATTTGAGAAGAAATCATGATTCTGGCTCTAGAAAAGCCCAGGTCTAATAAAATTTAGTCTTTAGCAACCTTTAGTGAGTGGGGGGATTGGTTGGTATTTACTGTATATCTTGATGTGGCACGATGCACTGTCAGACCGTGTTTTCTTGTTGGAAACATTCCCACGTGGTTAAAAGTAGGAAATGTCTATTCTTCTCAAGTAGTGTCTCTTTACTATAAACGCCCGGGCAAGTTTCAACTACAGGGCAAGTTAACACAAGGCAATGAAGTTAAAGTTTGAAATCACCCCAAGTATTCACTCCTGCATAAAATGGAAAAAAAAAAAAAAAAAAAAAAGACATAAAAAAAAAAAAAAAAAAAACAAACCAAAAAAAAGAATATAAAAAAAAAAAAAAAAAAAAAATAAAAAAAAAAATAAAAAAAAAAAAAAGCACATTAAAAGAAACAAAAAAAAAAAACACAAAAAAAACAAAAACAAAAAGAGAAAGATAAAAAAAAAAAAAAAAAAAAATAAAACAAGCAAAGGCAAAAAAAAAATAAGAAAAAAAAAACAATAATATAATAAAAAAAAAGACATATATAAAATAATTATACATTTACTATGTATAAGGTATATAAATTATATTTTAATCTGCAAGCCGTTTAGATAAGATAGAGCTTATCCAATTACCACTTCCCGTGTGAAATGAAATAAAGTTAATATTATAAAAATCAATATCATGAATTTTGAAAACCTAATGATAAATATATTGTCGTGTCGTCTAACAACCCTCATGCGAAAATCTAGCAGTTTCAAGTTGATTTTAGACAGGTAAACATGTATCTCGCCTGAGTTCAAGTCAGTTACATTGGCAAAATTTTTATTATCCCAGAACAGT